>JACAXG010000030.1:1139354-1375395 GCA_018881555.1 Amblyornis subalaris
CACGTGGTTGTGGCATTTGGGGACACGGTCTCGTGGTGAACACGGCTGTGCTGGGTTGRACTTGACGATCTTAGAGGTCTTTTCCAGCCTGAATGATTCAGTGATTCCATGGAGAAAAGCTTCAGGTGGGAGGAAATGGGGTGTCTGCTCCCGGTGCTGGGCAGGGCAYGCAGAGGTGGAGGGGGCCAGCCCAAGGCAGGGCACATCCTGGGAGGTCAGGGTGCATTGGTGTGCTCCTGCATCCCCCCAGCATCACATTTTGCAGACAATCTGGGCTTTGATCTCTCCTRCTTTTGCAGATGTACAGGTTCTGTCAGGGGAGAGCTCAAAGCCCCACTTCCAAAGGGAATGCAGCAAAGCCCTGACACCTCCCTGTGCCCCAGATAAATCCCTGGGATGAGTTTCCCCTCTTATTTGGGGTTTTCCTAAAACAGGACCACATCTCCCCACCCCAGGTGGGACTCGAACCCACAATCCCTGACTTAGAAGGCCAGTGCCTTATCCATTAGGCCACTGGGGCCCTGTCAAACATCAAAAAAAGGGTAATTTTGGTATCTTTGAACACCCCAGTGAACCCACCTGGCAGTGATGAAACATCACACCACGGAGCTTCATTCTCGTTAAACGGGATCCACTAATGAGAGACTCTTGAAGCCTTCTTTTCCCTTTYYCCCCCCCCCCAAAATCTACTGTGGCTTTGTGTTCAGCAGCAGAGGGTGCTCTGATGGAGCACAGGCTTCTTGAAGAACACAACATTAAAAAAAGAGCAGCTGACAAAAATCAGAATTTTTAGTTCCTCTAAACATGAACAATAATTATTCTGAAAAATGATTGACAGGCCATCACAGTGTACAACTGTGTACAAAAGAAGATGTTAAATATTTTTATTTACACTTTTAGACCATTTTTATTCAATACAGCTCATGAGTTTAGCATCATCCACAGCTGCCAACACCACTTCTTTAGGAAGATGGAATGCCAGGGACTTGGATCTCTGCTGTTCTCAGTCAAAATCTGCCTTCCTGCTCTGTTTTATAGTTGAGTGTATTTTCTTCTGTCGTAGCCGTTCACGGTTCATCTTTTCCACCCTAAAACAAAATTAAAAGTGTACAAAGAAAACATTTAAATATTCAGCTTTTGAGATTTGATGAGCCAACAAACATCCACAGATAGAAAAAACCCTCCCTGTTSTGGGGATGTTACCCAGGAAAGYAGTTAAAATCTGATGGATCGGTGATATTCCTTAAAAAAGGAAATCTAAATGAGTATGAAGATTGTTTAAAGATGCTGCACACTAAATCGTGTAACGTGGTAGTCTGAATACAAATAAAGACCACTTCAATGAAGATACCTCTCTATGAGTTTCTGTGTTGTCTCCTTAGACACCACCTTGGGCTTCTCAATGGCCTCCGTGACCATGGTCCGGATTTTTTCCAGACAAATCGCCAGATTCCTCATTTGGTAGCGACTCTCCTCCGAGGTCACAATCAGCTCACCAGCCCGGTTTATCTTATTCCTGTGCTGAAGGGATGGAAAATGTGATGTGACCACGGAAACCTCGTTGGAATTGTCATGTTCTGACACTGAGACATTTAAACCACGGTTGGAGGGGGAGGGTTGGTACCATCAGAGCCATTTTTTGTCTCACAGCTTCAGGAATCCACTCTGCYGACGCCAGGTGGAACCGGACCTCTGCCTTGGAATTCACTGGGAGGAAAAACAGGGTCTTGGTTTCCATGCCACAGCCTGCCTTCCTCAGATTTATGAGATAATTCAGCCTGATCCCTGCTGGCTTTGAACACGGAATGATTCCTCTATGATTAATTTGCTGAAAGGTCACATTTTCTCGCTGTATTTTTACACACCACTCTACAAGACAAACTTGTACCTGTCGTGGCATTTGCCTTTCTAGACACTACAGGATTTATTGCCAGCCACTGCCTACCTTATTTTTAATGGCAGAACAGGCAGTATTTTAAGTTTATTTGAATTAAGCTGAGAATTTATTGCACAGTGAACTTTCAGAACCCAGTTGGCTGCTGTTATGTTCGATCCATGCATAGAGGTGGTGCTCCACGTGACACCTGTAGCAGGAATGATCCCTGTAAGTGTTCCTAGGAGCATCAAATGTGTTACCACCGGCTTCCAGCACTAGGAAGGCTCAGCAGTTGTGTTAAAATGCAGGGGGATGACAATGAAAAATCAGTGTCCAGCAGCACGCGGATGCTGTTTAACTTCAAATTCTCAATGTTTTGCYACACAGTATAGAAAAACAACCGAAAAGTTGTTCCTAACCTTTATTAACATTCTGCCCACCAGGGCCGCTGCTCCGGCTGTAGGACACGGTCAGGCGAGCTGGAAGAAAGGGGCAGCGGCTGAGCCGGGACGGGACCGAGCTCCGAGCACGGACTCGGTGCCCAGGGGCGCTGCCCGGCTTCGGGCCCGGGTGTGCTGGGGGGGGACTCACCCATGGGGATATCGAGGGTGGGCGGCTGCAGCTCCTCCTGCAAGACACATCGGGGTGGTGTCGGGGGATCCCGGGGGTCCCTCGGTGGGCGCCGCCCGTCCCGGGGACACGGGCTCGGACCGGGGCTGCGCGGCCCCGCCCCTTATGACAAGCCACGCCCACTCACCACAGCCAACGCCTCGCCCTGGCCCCCGCCCCTCACGGTGGCCCCGCCCACCCGCAAAACCCACGCCGCACAGCAAACCCCGCCAACCCACTGTCAATCAACCACCAAGCCCCGCCCTACACACCGCCCCTCCCCCGTCTTCCTCTTCCCCCCCGCCCCTCTCACCGCCGTGCGGGTGGCGGTTCCCTCCTGCCGTGGCGGGTACAGCTTGTCCAGGCTGTGGGAGCTCCGGTACTCGGTGCCGGCGGCGGCCCGCTGCGAGAACCGGGCGGACAGAAGCGCCAGCCCCGGCCGCGGCCGGCACAAGCCTCGCAGCGTGTGCGCCGCCATGTTGGCCCCGGCGGTGCGCTCCCGCTAAGCGTCCCCGGCGAAACGGCGGCCGCGCGGCGCGTTCCGGGGCGGGGCCGGCGAGGCGGAGGGAGCGGGGGTGGGATTTGCGGGAATAAAGGAGCTGTTTTGGGGCTGTGGGGATGGATCTTGAGCGTGTGATGTCCGTGGGGTCTGCGCTGGCGGCCTGTGGGGCGGGGGGGCTATCTGCAATACTAATCATGGAAGTGTATGGGGGGGTATATGGGGTCTGTGGAGTGCCAAGAGAGGGATGTGGGGAGTCTGGGGGGCACATGGGCCCTATGGGGCGCCACGGGGGAACGAGGAAGGTTATGGGGTCTGTGCACCCCAGATCGTCGTGATGGCTGGTGCTGAAAATGAAAATACATCCAGTCTTTTTTGTGTACTGTCTAGTTGTTGCACCTGGGGTGCTTCAGATTTTACATTTTTATTGGCTCAAGAGCGCTAAAGTGTTACATATACACACATATATATATATACAGTTATTTCTTTGAATGCCAATATAGCAGCACAGGACACCGAGGTGGATGTGCGATGCAGGGGAGTGAGGCAGTTGTGAAAATCCTTCAGCTTTTACTCATGTTGGAGCTGTCAGGCTGGCTTGACAAGAAGGGTGTGTGTTCCAGAGGGGCAGGGACTGCTATTCCTGGCAGCAGGAAAATGCACAGGCAGGGATGGGCTGTCATTTGCTCTGGTGTTTTGACAGGAGATGACAATCTTTTGTTTAAAACTGTGGATGGAGCCAAAATGGGTGTTCAGAAGCCAATGCAGGGACTGTGTGACTTAGGATCTGAGCTGAGTCTCTTCTAGATAAACAGTTTAAGTCAGGGAACTCAGCCCTCAGGAGGGGAGCAAGTCTTGAACACGGATGGTTCTCTGCCCTGGCTGCAGCTGAGCAGCTCAGGGTCACAGAGGGCTCCTCACTTTGTTTAATCAAACCCCCAAGTCCTGGGGTTCTGCTCTGCTTCCCTTGTCCAAACTCAGCTGCAAACAAAATGCTTTAAGGAAAAAAACCCGGAGCTGTCAGAGGCAAACCGTGCCATCTGGTGACCTTAATTTCTAACAGGGAACAGGTAAATGTTTGTGATTTGTAGCCAGAGGGATGGGTAAAATACTCAAAGCAGGATGACTCATTTCCCTGCTCTAGTCAAACGTGTCTGGTGGTTGTGCAGGAACACCCTCCAAGGACAGTGCCACAGAGGGGCTGGGAAAGGAGCTGGAAGGGCACACAGGTGAAGACATACCAGTCTAAAAGGACATTTGTCTGGTTTTGTTTCATTCCCACACTGCGTTGGTCCATAGGGCCTTGGTGAAAACCTGGATGATCTCTGCTTGGAAGTTTGGAAACAGCTCTCCTCAGGCAGGGCTTGGGATGGCAAGGTCTGACTTTGGTGTGAACCAAGGAGAGCCAAACCTTTGGCATTCCATCTGGAGAAATGAACTGCTTTGTCACAGATCCTGGCTGAGGGAGCCAACTCAGCTCGTGTGGTGGTCACTGGTGAGAAAGAGCTGTCGGGAGCCATCCCAGAAACTCGAGGGAAAGACTTATCTGTCTGTGTGTGAGCCAGGGCACAGGCTGTTAATGTAGGAGCAAACCAGGGTTTTGAGGGACCTTCCAGAAGGTCTCGGCTCCTGTAAGAGAGGGAAGGTGCTGAATCCTTCCCTGTGGGAGCTTGAGCTTTGTAAAACCCTTGAATTTGTGCTTCAAGTGGCCCCTCCTTATTTATAATGACAGGTGCCCCTCTGAAGGGTTATTCCAGCTGGGGCTACAGTGAGAAGCCAGACCAGATCTGATGGAATTGCACATGTCTAAATGCCATCTTTCAAATTCAGCATGAAACTAGGTTCTTGACAAGCTGTGCCCTTATTGATCTTAAAACTGTGAGCTGAACAGGATCACTGATTTTGCCAATTCCTGAAATTAAGAATTATTTCCTGTTGCATCATACTTTTTCTCATCCATTTTAATTGCATGCAGCAATTTTCTTTCTGTCATGAACCATGGGGGTGTGCTGTTAAGTAGCTGCTGCTCACTATTACACCAGAGTGGTTGCTCAGTACTCTCTTGTTCCCTCTTAGTGGAGTTGTGTAGCTTTCCTTGGTGTTTCAAAAGCAATTGGAAAAGTTTAGATCAAAGGTGGCACAAAAGGCCAGAAGATGCTTATTTTCTCCTCCTTTGATCACTGAAAGCCTCACTTAAGGCAGAAATCAAGTGACTCTGACTCACACAGTCAATCAGGACGTGTATATATGGCCACTAATATTTTTGGATGCAGAAAAGAATTGCCCTCAGCACTTTGCTGAACATGCTGCTGATACACGGCAGCTGTGCCTTTGTCAAGCAAAGTACTAATATCATGTTACTTACATCAGTCATTTTTGGATTTGTGGTTTGCAAAAAAGGCCAAAAGAAAAATAGGATTTGAATTGGGAGCTTAGAAATTGTGTGGTTTTTACAGAGACTTCCGAGCTGACAAAAGAGGGGTTTTATCGCGTGGCAAGTGTTGGCAGTCCAAGTGCACAAAAATGTGTGTTATATAAATAATGCAGCAGAATAGTTCAGCATATTCTCTTTCCTTTCTGCAAGGGAGCCTGAAGCACTTTCTTGACCCAAATTGTACATGAAAATCAAAGAATTAACTCTTGTGCTGTTCTTAAAAGTAAAAAGATCTGTAAGAGCTTTGAGAAAACTGGTGTTTCTTTGTATTTGAGAGGAGAATAGAGCATTTAAAAATATATTTAGTGTGTTGTACACTGAACTGTGATGCTTATCCACGTGGGATTGTTTAAAATGGAAAGTGAGGGATATTCTCTTCCCACATCTTTGCAGCACCAGCTGACTGCAGGGCAAACACTGCCTGGCTTARACCAACACTGCTACAAGTGTCAAGTTGTGGTGGTGAACGCTCCCAAGAAATCAACAATGCTTCTGTTGCTGTTGTTGTTCATTTTTATTTATTTTATTTTATTAGACAACTGCTTTCCATTATAAATAAATAAGGCATGAAGGTTCTCCATACTGTTACAGAGCTGGTAGCCACAGCCGTGCGTGCGGCTCCTGATGTGTCTGGGGCCGTGGGGCACCTGGAATTGCAGAGYGTGGAAGAGCGGAGCAGTTGGTGGTTTTTAGGAGGAGACCTCTGGAGCAGGGGTGGTTTGAGCATCACACTCCTGCCATCTTACCTCTGTGGTACTCAGCTTAACAAAACAGAGTGGTTTTGRGGGGTATATTTCTGCATTAATTCCACGGGGAGTGAAAGAAAGGTCGCTCCCTGTAGCATCAAAGCCCTGGACTCGGAGGATAATTCCATTTGAACAGTCTTCCCCCTCCAAAGCCACATTCTCGTTTATTTATCTCAATGTTATGAAAATCCCAACTGTTGACCCAAGATTTTGGGATGTAAGCTGGTGAAAATAGAATCCAGATGTAGCTGATAGTTTCTCCAGGCGGGTACAGAGTAGGTTGCTTACACTGAACTGCTGGGTTTTGTGGCTCAATGCTCAGGGTGTTGCCGAAGCTGTAATGAGATGCTGCTTCTCTGCCTAAAACACGTCTGACCRTGCGAGGTCATCATCTAGTTCATGAAAACTGGAAAGTGGTGATTCCTGAGACTGCAGTGGCCTTTTGGCTACGTGTTTGCATGTCTGTGGAAGCAAAAGTGAGGAGATTTCAGTGCTGGAAAGGGAACTGGAACATGAGAGGCAATAGTGTCCAGCCAAGAAAGATTATTTTCAGCAAGATGCTGAAATCTGTCCTCGTGGCTGGGGAGATGTTCGGAGCAGGAGTGTGGGGTGATGTGTGATCCGTGCTACTGCCAGGGCCAGACTCCTGACCYGGGAGATGCTGCATCTCCCAGCTTGTGTGCGAGCCCCTGCGAGTCAGTTTTGTAAGCCCATGCAAGCTGGTTTTGAGGAATTTGCTACAATGGGACAATGACAACCTCTTGAAGAGCACAGCACAGAGGGCTGGTACCAGACCGTGAGATTAAAGTGTGTCTCTGCTACTGTAATAGCACTTCTTGTCTGGCTATGGGAAAGCCCTGGTCACCAGGCCCGGTGCTTCACCTGGGCTGAAATACCAGGGCAGATTTAAAGTGAGCACATCCCATAGGCCTGCAGGGTCTGGAGAGTGTGGACTGAAACACTGAGCGATGCTGATGAAGATGGAACAATCAGTTTTATGTTTCTCTTCAAGTTTTTCCAGTTGCAATGAGCTTGCATTGTAAAGAGCTGAAAAACCTGACTGATTAGAGAATGGCTTAAATAGCAAGACCATACTGCCCTTCAGGGAGGCAGAGATGGAAGTTTCTTGGGTTCAAGCATAGGTTCTTAGCCATAAAACCAAACTTGAGGGCTGGGCTGCTGTGCTGGGGCAGCCCCTAAAGTTCTGATGGCTTTTTTTTTTTTACTTTGCTCCAGCTGTGGCTGGAGGACATCCAGGCTTTTACTTGCAGATAACTGGGCTGTAGGACAAGCTGAAAAGGGGTGGAGGGGGAGGTCGGGTTCATTTTTTCCATGGTGGGGTTTACRTTGCTGTTGTGATGTCTGGCAGCGGCAGTAACTCATGCAGAGATCCGTCATGTGGTTTCTGAAATCCTCTAACTACAATGTACAATTGTCCCAACGGGTTGTCCAGAGCCCAAGCTTAAAAAAGTGAGTTGGGTCTCCGTGACGTTCTCTCGCTCGCAGACCTCTCTTCAAAGCAGAGGGGCCACGTGGCGTTTCCTGGGGCTCAAGAGAAGACGTGGCTGTTGCAATTGCACGTGGGAGCTGCGGAGAGCCAGGACTCATTTGCTGCTCTTGTTTTTCACCTTTGTGGCGTTGATGTCCGCTTTTGTTTTCTGGATGCGGGAGAAGATCTCCTTAAAAAGAGCCTTGTACTCGGGCTGGCTCTGCTCCAGCCGCTTGTCCACGGCCTCCACGTGTTTGCTGATGGTCTTCTCCATGGTTTTCCGCTCTTCCAGCTCGTGCCCCTCTCCTCGGAAGTCCCTGAAGGAGCTGTCGCGGGAGATGGGCCGGGAGGTCTGGACGCCCGTGTGGCGCACGCTGTCCTTGTGCTGCCGGCACTTGCTCAGGAGCTCCTCGTACTTCTCCAGCAGGGCGTGGTACTGCTCGTCCACCTCGCGCAGGATGGACATGCCGCGCTTGCGCACGTTGTTGGCGTGCAGGGTGTAATTGCCCTCGTGCCGGCTCACGGCGTCCTTGGTGACGATGGCGTTCAGGGCCGTGTCGCTGCAGCTCTTCCGCACGGGGTGGTTTGGGGAAGGGGTCATGGATGTCCCGTGGCTTTTCCCTCCCTCCTCCTCGGAGAGGTCGATGTAATCTGCTTCCGGGGCGTTGTTCAGCGGCTCGAGGAGGGCTTCGGACAGGTTGTCTTCTCTGCTGAGCAGGTACTTCTTGACTTGTTTCATCTGCTGCAGCTCCAGGAGCTCTGCCTCCAGCTCCTTGATGCGCAGCTTGCAGTTCTCCATCTCGCACACCCGCTGCTCCAGGTCCGAGTACTCCTGRATAACCGAGGTGTACTCGCGCTCCACCCTCTCCTTCCGCTGCTTCTCCTGGTTCACCTGGGACCTCAGCGAGTTCACCATGGCTTGGAGACGCTCGTTCTCCCTCTCCAGTGGCTTCTGGTTGAATTCTGTGGAATTGCTGTGGACCTGGAATGCGTCCTCATACCTGAAAGAGGAGAAAGATCTTTGAGAGAGTCTGASCAAGTGACAGTCCCATGAGGGACTTGATGTGTCTTATTGTCATGTAAGCAATTCCACTGATGTCCAAAAAGGTCATGAGCTCAGGGAGTGAGATGTGTCTCCTCTGTGTGACAGGAGGCCACAAGGTGTGCCTGGGGCTCTTCTGAACACAGACAAATCTCTGTCCCAGAGAGCTTGCAGTCTTATCTGACAGCAGTAATAAAATAAAGGAGGGAAATGAGACCCTAAAAGGTAAGAGACTCATCTGGTTAACAGACAAGCCACCAGCGCTGCCATGAAGCAAGAATGAGTGTTCAAGTGCTACCAGTCTGAGCTGAAAGTAGGYAGCTTTGGATTTTTCCTGGTGGAGTTCATCAGCTGCTCTCTGCACCATGGAGTCCACCAACTACTCACTGCATATGGCAATAACCCCAGACCCACACAACCAAAACTCAGAAGCACATGTGCTGCTGCCTGTGCAGCCCTGTGTCCGGGAGGTGCTCCAGAGGGAGTGGGAGAAGAGTTATACAGCAAGGCAGATAGAGATTTTTGACAGAGTTGCCCCTTCTTCATTGCCTGGGAAGTGATAACAAGCACTTCCCTCATGTTGCTGTCAGGAATTTGGATTTTTCTCCTCGTCCATGAAGTGCCCATGGCATTCTGTTTGTTTAGAACAGATTGGAAAAGTGCAAGCTCCATGGCTTCCCCTGGGAGGCACGGCTGTGGTGGGGGGTATTGAACAGATTTCAAAGCACTGAAGGACAGCCTGACCTTCGGAGCCAACTGTGGAGCTGCAAGGGGACCCGAGGTCGTGTGGCACGGGGAGAGGGGGTGAGGGCTTGGGGGCTGGGGGGGAAAAGAACCACAGAGACATTAAGTGGATTTTGCTGGGGGTCAGGTTATGGCCTCATAAACATCCCCGTTGCTGCTGCAGTGAAAAGTGTCTTTGGTTCGTATGCCCTGGCAGAGGATGCTTTCAGTAACAAAGTTTATTGATTGCTTATCTATTTAGAGAAGCCTCTATTGTGGACAAAGCTGAGCAAGAAATGCCCTCACGAGGTCAGTGAATTAACACAGTGGCCGGGTTTTGAGGAGGATTAAGGCTGCAGTAGCGCTGAAGGTGTTCGTACAGCACTTGGCAGCATGTGGTGTGTGTGGGTGTGACTGGTGTTCCTGGGGAGTTCTGGAGTCACACAGCACAAAATGCACCATCGCAACTCGTTTCAGAGAGCCAGAGGTGCTAGTGCTGTGCTGGAAGGCAGCTGGAAAAGAAAAACGGTCTGTGCTGGTTTGGGAAGGGAAGTGTCACTGGATCATGAAGGCTCTGCTTTGCTAACACTGCCTTAGGCAGGTGGGGTGGTGAGAGGAACATCCTCCCTTCAGCTCCAGMCGTGGGTTTCAGGCTCTGATGCACGTCCTCAGTCTGAGGGGGTGCACGTGGGTTGCTGTGCACCCCCAGAGGGGCTCACCCACCACATCCCCTGTTTGTGGGGAGCAGGTTGGAGGGGTTGCCAAAGCCAAGCTCCGTACCTGGGGCTGGAGCACAGCTCCTTAAGGCAGGGGAAGGTGTGGATGGTTCGGCGCCGCTCCCTCTTCTCCCGCCGGATGCGGAGCTGCTCCAAGCTCCGCATTTCCTCCACCTGCTTCTGCAGCTCCTCCACCTGGTTCTGCAGCCCCTCGATCGTTTCTGTCAAGCTGCAAAGAGAGGAAGGAGCACAGGTGAGGAGTCAGATGCTAAAGACTCCCAAAAGGTGGTTTTTTCCTATAGAGAAAGGTAGTCTAGGGAAGGTGCTTCCAGTTTCTAGTGTGTGCGCTGGGACTATGACRCCATTTGCTTTTTGTTTAACTTTCTCTGTGTGGTCACTCTTGAATGGGAGTGGTTATAAAAAAGGGGTGGGGAGATTGATTTGAGACATTCTGACAAATCAGTCAGCTGAAAAAATCACCTCTGGGACATAAGCACAATCCTGGAATATCTCTGCAYCGAAAACAAGCACCTCTTCCTCTTGTTCATCTTACAGAGATAAACAGAGAGACTGGGCAGAGATTTTGTTTTGTTCTGTCTGTGGATAGTTTGTAAAACTCTGCTCTGAAACTCCCTCTCCACACAGTTGTTTGCAAACAACRCTGGATTGCAAGGATGTGGCTTAGGCTGTTGTTTCTAGGGATGACCTTGATCATGGGCTTGTTTTAGGAGAGAAATATTGATAAGCTGGTGTTTCAGCATGGACTAGCCAGAGTTTCATGAGATGCTGGATCTATGCCTGGTATTTCTGCTGGGCTGTATGCTGGGGACTTCCCTGATAGGATTATGTGCCTCTTTTTCAAGGAAACTCATCCAAGGAGAGGCTTGTGTGCCTCTCTGTGGGCAGCTTCAGACACTCCTTTATCCAGTCCTCATCCCAGGGATGTCTGTGCTGTGGCACACTCCTGCTAACCAGCATTRCTGCAACACACTTGTGTTGTAAATAGCTGCAAAACTGGGCTGATAAGAGTATGGCTTAAATAGCAGGGACAGGCTGCACTTTGGGGCMGGGGAAAGGTGAGCTGAAGGCTCTTGGATCTTGAAGATCCAGGGGAGGCCGTACCACTGGATCTTCTGTTGGGAAGTCTTGCTTTCCAGCACGAGCTTCTGGTTAGCCAGCTCCAGGTCCCGTGCTGTCAGGTCCAGCTGCTCGTAGACTTTCGCGTGCTGTTCGTTCATCTGCCGCAGCATCTCCAGTTGCTTGGTCAGGTACTGCAAGGAGAAGTGAAGCATGAGCACTCCACACCCAAAATCCAGGTTGTTTTCACAGGCCGAAGTTCCTACAGCCTTTGCTTCCTCTGACAATGTGTTCTATGGCTGTGCCCGGTTGAAGCCTCTTCCACAGATGGAATATTCATCCCCCCTGCCCACTGTAAACAGTTCTGTGTCGAAAATACGATTGAACTTCCCCTGCCCTCTGTGAAGGGCACTAACCTCAATCTCTCTCTATTCAGCTRCTTTTTTATTCCCAGTACCAAAGAAAGCTGATATCCCTGGGACTGAAAGTTGACTGAAATTGGCCAGTTGGTTACTGGATCGTCTGACAGATCGATTGCAGAAGCTGCGTTTCCTTGGGAATTCAGGCTAAAACTCTTGAGTCTGTGAAATATGAGGAGACCTGCGGTTCCTGTGCATTTGCAGACCCTTTTCTGTAAGTCTTTCATTGCAAAATCTTGGGAAGACTGGGAGAGGGGCCTCTACCCAGGTGCTCACTCTCAGCAGGGACCAGATTCCAAATCCTAGGTGCACGTGACTCTGAAGGGCTGCTGGAGGGGGGATGGCTAAATCCATCCACCAGTTCCCTCAAACATCAGCTGTCTGGTCCCTGCAGCATCATGTGCTGCTCTTGTGAACTCTCAGCCCTCCTCTGCCCTGTGTCCTTTTAAATCAGGGGATGTCCAATCTTTTCTAACTCACAGATCCCTTGAAGGTTTGCAGTGGATCAAAACCCTCCCGGCACAGCAGGTTTAAACCTCTGAGATCAGTTCTGTGGGCTCTCAGAAATACTGCCCTGACCCCACAGGATGCTTGAAATGGGGGTTTAGATTGCAGCTCCTGGAGAAAGAGCTATTTCATGCCTCTAACAAAGGGGGSTGTGTTATGGGGGTGCCGAGGGGCCAGCTGGGAACAAATGTGATTCTGAGTAACTGGGATCAAGGGAAAGCTGCAGCAGAGCAAAGAGAAAYGAGTGTGAAGGCTGGCGGATGTGCAGGGGAAGGCCAAACGTGACCCAGATGCAGCCTGGTGCCAAAATCTGGCGCCAAAATCTGGCATGCACATCTGGGCAGGGAGTGAGGGCGTGAGAAGAGGGAAAATACCAGTTAGTGGGGGAAAGAGAGCGTCCCCAGGGCTGGGATGAGCTTGAATAGCCCTTAATCCATCCCACTTCAGGCACATACAGAAGATACTTGAACTTCCACACCCCACAGCACATCTCTGCCTCGCTGCTGGCATTGGTGGAAGTGCCCCTTCCCCACTTTCCCCCTTAGGTGACAGTAGTGGCTGAGCAGCCCCTGTYCCCACCCGTGTCCCGACTGTGTCCCTACCTCGATCTCCTGCACTTGCTCCTCGTTGGTGGCRTACATCTGCTGCAGGGAGTCCTCCAGCTCTTTGTTGCGCTCCAGCAGCGTCTTCCCCAGCTCTGCAGCCAAGTGCAAGTCTGAAAAGCAGAGGGACAAAGCTGCTGCAGTTCCTGCAGCTCCACGGCTGGGTATGGTGGGATCTCCCCCCCCAAAAATGACCCCACACCAAGCACAGCAGCACATTTTGGATGGCACTGGTTTTACTGGCATGTTTGGACATGGGTACACACTCACCAGGATCTCGCTTCTTGTCTTGCTGGGCTTCAGGAGCAAGGGGAGGCTGACCTCAGAATTCTGCAACTCCTCCATATGAYGAGGATTTGGTGCCTTGCTGTCTGCAAAACCCTCCTGCACTCCCTGCACACTGTGTAACCAGGATCAGCCCAGGATCTGGGCTGTGGCAGGTGCTCAGCACCTCCATCTCCTATCGCTGAGAAGGGCTCAGCACCCGTCAGAATGACAGCAAGGGTTGGTAAAGCCCTGCAGGGCCTTGGGGATGCTCTGTAAATTATATTATTATCTCTAACGAAGGGAGTGCCTTGCCTTCCCTGTCAGCCTCCATCCATCACCCGCTAATAGACTGACAGGAGTAATAAAACCCCGCGTGGCCCGAGGGGGCTGGAGGCACCTCCCAGATGTGCTGCCCTGGCAGCGCTGCAGTGGYGGAGTCTGAGGCTCTTTCCTTGGGGCAGCTCCAGGGAAAGGACAAACCGCTTTGTGTTCACTCCCTGCCACCCCTAAACGCCCTTAGGGAGCTACTGACAAAGTTGGACTTCAGGAGAAGTGCAGGGAAAAGTAGATGTTGACAGTGTGGTCAGTTTAAAATACTGTTTTTGCTGCTGTTGGGTAAAGAAAACCCCCCCCGGCTCTGTGAATCCTGTGTTGGCCAAAGCTCGAGCACTCAGGTGTTGCTGTCTGTGGGGCTGGGATGACACAGCTGGCTCTGACTACAGCCCTTTGCTTTCACAGGAATTYGTTGTTTTCTTAAAGCCTGACTTTGAGCGCACGTGGGTTTCATTTTTCTTGGTGCTTCCGGAGGTGAGTTAACAGCTCTTAGGATGGCAGGCTGAAAATCTGACCTTAAACCTTCAAAAAGGTAAGGAAACAGGTCCTGGTGTGTGTTCTTGCTCTTTCTCTCTCCAGTGTGGTTATCATGCAGCTGTMGGTAATTAAGGAGTGACAATCCTGCAGGGTGTGAAGGGACTGGGGTCTCCTGCCCTGGCATTTTCTCAGCCTGTTGTAAAGCTCCTCTCTGGTCTGCAGCTAATGATGTGTTTTGCAAAGGCTTTGCCAGGGCTGAGAGCAGGTATAATTTTCTCCAGTGGTTAATTTGGCCATGCAGTTGATTGGGAAAGAAGGATACTTGGTCACTAAGACAAGAAGAAGGGGAACCAGGATTCCTGGGRGGTATTCGGAGCCTGGGAAGAGCCCTGACCTCTCACACTGACCTTGGAYATGAGTGCTTGCCAGGAGGTGAGCTACAGTGCTGTCAGTGCCTGGGATGGGGCTTTCCTGATGGATAATGCTGTGCTGTGGGATGTGCTGTGTTATTAGTTTGTGTGGTGGCCGTGTTCCTTTCTGCCGGCTCCCCAGATGTGCTCCTGCCAACAGCTGCTCGGTGTGTCCTCGAATCTCCCCTTTGCCATGGGAATGTGCTCTCCAGCTGTGCCCTGCATTGCAGGGTGTTATTATTAAAAGGGCTGTGACCTTTTTAATTGTAATCCTCATCATCGCACAGTGACCCAGTCTGAGGGCTGCAGCTCTCCCTGCAATCAAGTTATTGGCACGTTTCTCCATGGACAGACCTCCTCCACCTATTTGGTTTTTTCCAAGCACCAAATTTCCCTAGTTTATAAAGTGCCCTTGGGAGACCCGAGTGTTTGCTGCACCAGCTGGGGCTGGGGGAACAGCCAGATGCCAGCAGAGATGAAGGATAATTTGTGCCTTTAAGCTGCTTGGGGCTGTGTTTAATGTCAGCACCACCTTGCCAGAGCCGGTGTTGTTGCTGGAGAGTGGCACCTTGGAAATCACATCCCTGGCAGCAAGCAGGGCCCCAGTGTGGAGGTGTGCAGTGAGAGGGCTCCGTGCTGTGCTCCAGGTAATGAGTCAAGTGTGTTCCCGTCCCTGCGGATTACACCAGTGCTCTCCCACCATATGGCATCCAATTTAATCAGCTGGGCTTGAGTTAAGTGGATTAGGCAGTGCAAGATCCTGCATTGTAATTTAAAGGGCTCTGTCAGCAATAATTTAATGGGGGAAATGGGCAGCGTTTGGGGATAAGTGGGAAAGAGGAAAGAACGGGGCTCGACTCCGAGGAGGAAATTGATTCTTTGTTTCCATTTTGAGCATAAGGGCCTGGGAGACTCCAGGCTTGAAGGACATGGGGGAATTGATTCTTTTAGTGTCTTTTAACTGCCTCAGCCGTCGTCACACACACTCCCTCACTCTCTGCCTGCCGGCCAAAGCATCCTCAGTAATCCTCTCATCCACCCCCTTGTTCCCGAGTCTCTTCCCCACCTGTTGGTCCCCCCAGGCTCTGGGACTGTGAGGAGGGAGGGAATGCTGCATGGAAGTGCTTTAATGTCATCTTTAGACCAGATCCCTCTTGCTCTTTGTACTAATTGTGGCCCTGCATGGGCTGGGGGAGCACACAGCTCCTCTCCTCGGAGACCTCGGAAACCTGAGGCTGAATGTGGGTTGTTTGGGGGGAAAAAAGAACTCCTTAGGAATTCAGGGATTCTTTCTGCATAGTACTATGATTTTCCCACAATTTTTTGTATTCCTCTTTGCTTCTCCACTGTCAGATCAGCCAGCCAGTGCTGATGGACTTGCCCTAATTTAGCAGATAGGCTGATGCCTCCCTTCCCCCTCCCCTCTGGATGCAGGAGGAGAAATAAAGTGCTGTGTGGCTGCTCGATGTGCCCCATCCCTCCACATCCTGCCTGTGCTGAGGGCACCACTGTGAAATGGCCAAAGTTAACTTAAAAAATGGGGGCCTTGATGCTGCCAAATCCTATCAGGAGAGAACTGTGGCTGCAAACTGCCCCGGGCAGCACCAGCTTGGTGCCTTCTGGCTCTCTGTACTGCAAGCACTGATGTGACCTTTCTAATTAACACCAGCCAAGGAGACATCCTGTGTCCCCAAACAAAGGGCTGTGCCTATGGAGCAGTGGAGGGAGGGATGAAGGCTGCATTTCCCTGCAAGCTTCCATGAGAAAGGCATCTGAGCAAGGAGGGTGGGGATGAGAAGAGAGACCATATGGTGGGAAGAGAGCGGGAGTTGAATCCAAGCAGTGCTTGGTACAGGGGAGCTTGGCTGGGCAGAACATCAAGGAGCCACCATCCTGGAGCTGCAGAGATCAGCAGCAGCAGCCCAGCAATAATTGTGTTACCTCTGTGCCACTGAGGAAACTTGAACAAAACCCACCCTGATCCAAAAGGTGTAGCAGGTTGCCTTTGATGGAAAGAGGCTGAGGGACAAACTGCAGGGTATTCCCCCACGGCAGCATCCTGTGGCAGTGCTGGCACAGATGTTCCCTGCACGGGGCTGCGGCAGAGCCGGGCGCTTCCCCAGCCTCGCAACGAGGCTCAAAGAGGATTTGGAGCTGTTTCTGCCTTCCCAGAGCTGGCCTGCATCTGTTTGGGCAGAGCACTCTGCCACAGCCTGCTCTCTGAAGGGGTTTTTCCCCTGCCAGCATCTCCTAGTTGTGACATTAGGGGAGCATAAGCCTGGTGCTGGGCGAGTTTCGGCTGCTCCTGGCACGATGGTGATCTGATAGCTGTTTAGATACTCCTCGTAAACGCGGCTTTCTGGAGGAAGCCACCATCTGGTGCAGCTGCTTTGGACTTTCCCCTGTCATCTCTCTTGCAACGAGGGATTCTCATGTTTAGTCAGTGAGAGAAAACACCAGAGATGCCGCACTTGGCTCCTCACCTTTAATAAACCATCCCCCTCCGTCAAGGCAGGCAGCTTGCAGGGGGCACAGACATCGTTTGGCGTGTGGTGCAGGCAGGCAGGGGTTTATGGATTTGCAGGTCCCTTTCAGATGAACATCTATAAAGGAATTACTTGTGGCCCCTTCCTAAATGTGGGGCTGTGGCAAGGGCTGCTTCTCTCCCGCACTTCACATCGTAAATGCACCCACTAAAGAGCAAGGAGGAGGGTGTGGAGGTCTCTGGAGGAAGCTCAGGGTGCTTGTTAGCTGATGGATGGGGTACATTGAGAGTTAAGAACTGATGTTTAATGCTGTTGACGTTTAATTTAATGGCGTTTGCTGTCTGCTCCATTACACACGGGTACTTAAAGTCAAGGGTGGGTGCAATTATTCCKTTCAAAATCTAAATAAATGATGCCATGCTGGTTTACCCCGGGGTAGGGTATACTTGCTGCTCATTTATTTTCTTTCTTAGTTGCAAGGGACTGTGCTGTCTGGGTATATTACAATGAGAATCAGCTTTTGTATATCACTTACTGCTGCTCCATGGCAGGTGATGGAGGCAATCTCTGTACTTGGCCTGTATAAGGCATTGCAGTGGACCTTGCTGGTGTGCAGGGAAGCAAATGCCATCTGAAAACATCTCAAAAACAACCTGGAAAATCCTCTTCAACATGTCCATTCCACAGGTGATAGTGTTTCCCAGAGCTAGGCAGAGCTTTCAGACTCGCCAGTGTTACTGCTGAGGTGTGGATTCCCCATCCATTTCACATTGGTGTAACTCAGATATTGCTGCCTAGTTCAGCCCTGCATTTGGTGTTCTGTGTGTGTTTGGGAGGATCTGCTATTTTGGTGTAATGGGGTGTTCCACAGAGGCAGGGTTTACTTTGCCGAGCAGCCCAATGCAGCAGGGGGGAAAAATGCCTCTGTTAGGGCTGGGTGAGAGCAAAGGGGGTGTGTGAGCCCCTGGGAGCACGGCCACCTCCTCCTCTTCCTTCTCCCCCTTCCAAGCTGTGGCTATTGCTGGGCTGAGCTGATGTTGGTCACACTGGCATTTTTGTTACCCTAATGAGATTTGCTGGATTTCCTGCTTGTTTTTTCCTTCCTTTTCTTTCTCTTGTGTAATCTGTTACGTGCTCCTGCGCTGCCTTTGGCTTTGCAAGTGTCCCTGGTGGAGGGAGCTCAGGTGGTGGCAGAGGGGGTGGCAAGAGGTCGACGCAAGCCCAGTGCACTGAGAACAGTTCCTTCTGTGCTATTTCAAGCAAAAGTGGCATCACCAAGGAGTGGAAATCCCTGATAAGGGGCTCAGGGATGCACTGTCTGTACTGTGCTGTGCTGCAGAGAAGCCCTCCAGCTCTCTCAGCCCCTGCTGCTCCTTTCCTTGCCTTCTGTATTTTTCAGTACTATTCAATATTTCTTTAATCAGCTCTTCTTTTTTTACTCTTCTCAGATGCTCACCAGAGTTTTTAGATTTAACTGATACCTTTTCTTTCTGCCCTCTTAGCGTCCTGTACCCTAAAGCCACCCCTATATATTAATGCTTGAGACCCAGGATGGTCACCCCTGCTTATAAGCTGTATGTCTCTACAAACACACAGAGAGCAGTCCCACCCCTCTGCCCACAGCAATCGCTGTGCCTTTTGCCAAGTTGTTAGAGCATGAGAACACAGAGGATGTTATTAGACCATGGCTGAGGCCCCATCTGCGTCTTTTCCTGCTGTTCCCTTATCTAAACAGCCTCGGTGCCTGTGTTTGCCTTATAGGCTAAGATGGTTTGAAAGAGCTCGGTGACTGGTGGTTCCGAGGCTCTGATAGTGCACCTGGATCAGAATGTCCTAAATAAATACATATATGTGGGGTTATTGAAGAGAAGGAGCGAAGAAAGAGGAGGGAGGAAGGCAGCCAGAGCTTTCCTGCGTGCRCTCCTCCCCCGGGCAGCAAAGCTCCAACTAATTAATTATGTTGGGTTGCAGAAAACCGTGAATAAAGGCTTCTACTCTTTTAAAGCTAAAGACACAGGCATGTGGATGGCTGCCATGTGGCAGAACTCCTCTCCCCTGTGTGTTCTGGGGGCAGGAGGTTGTAAGTGACCCAGGATGGACAAGGAGGATGAGCACAGGGGTGCTCAGCACAGCACCATGTGCGTGCAGAGCTCCGAGCAAAGGCGCCCTGCGAAGGACAGGTCACTGTGCTTACGTGGCAGGGGACGGTGCCCACAGCACTGGGCTGCCACAACCCTGTCAGATCTCCTGCCCCGCTCCTGCTCACACAACATATTCCCCTACTCTGAGCTATTCCCAGCCAACTCAGATGCCCTTGCTCCCCTCTTGCTGGGGGCAGGCAGGTGGAACCACTGATCCTGAGTGATTTGGACACTTGGGGAGCAACCATTCCAGCACAACTGTCATTTCCAGCTGTAGCAGCTCCCAAGACCACTGCCAGCACTGCCACTGCTGGTTACTCCTGTCTGCTACCTCTCATGTCCAGAGGCACGTAGGTACAGAGATCTTTCTTCCACAGCCATGTGTTACAGCTAAGTGCAGAAAACACCCTGACCTTCTGCAGCAACACCCAAAACCTGCCCATCTCTTCTCCAGCAGCCCTTCTTCTTGGCTTTGAAAAGTGTATCACCTTGCAAGGTGCTGCCCCTCTACTGCTCCCTTCCCATATGCTGCTGGAAAGTTTAGGAAGCCCTGTTACTCCAGGTGCTCAGCTCACAGCCCAGCTGCCTTGTGCCTGGCCATTGGCACAGGCTGGAGATGCTGCCCATGTGGGAACAGGTGAGTGATCAGTGCTGTCTGTGCAGCTGCACAAGAAGAGACTGTAGCCTTCCAGTGTGAGTTTGCAGGGAAAGGGAGTGATGAAATACTTGATGCACTCTCAAAATRGTGTTATGTCCATCGCTAGTCCCGGGCAGGACACAGGACAATGCCTCTTTTGGGGCCCAACACCAAAACCAGTGTCCCTGACACAGCTCTACTGCAAAGACTGATGCTCATGGGATGTGCTGTGCTGCTCCTTGCTCTGCCTCCTCCTGCAGAGACCAGTGCTCAGCCACCACCTCCCAGTCCAGTGCCTTCCCACGACTCAACACTTGCTTGTGGACCAAGGAAACGATCGTGTCCTTGCTCCAACTGCTGTCACTGCAGCTGCATGATTGGAAGGGGCCAGCATGGACCTGGATATTACACACTCGAAGGTCTGAATTCTTCAGGGAGGAGACAAGTGAACTGAGCAGGGCCAGGGCAGCTGCACAGCACACGGGATAGACTAGAGTGGCTTCCCAGAAGGCTGCAGAGGAATAGGCTGTTTGAACCATTTGAACAGTTGTTTTTTGGAGAGAAGATTTATAACTGTTTGTTAAATACACATGGAAAATAACCCCAAAACAAACTGTAACATAAAATCCCTTTGAAATTCCCAGCTGTGCAAAGAGCAGCAGTTGTGTAACATCTGGTCTCACTCCTTTTGGGTATTTTGTACTGGAGATATTTTTCTAAATTCTTGGCCCACATACCTGTTTTTGGGCAGATTAAGTAGAAATTTTGGAGGCCCTAAAGATGAGTTTGGTGTGAGTGCACAGATCTGCTGGAGTCAGAAGAGTGGGGATTTAGCACTGTGCTGCTCTGGGAAAGGCCCGTTGGGAGAGGAGATGGAGTGTGGGGAGTGAGCCATGCCTTATCCCGAGTGCTGGCACTGCTTTTAGCAGGAGCAGGATGGGACCCTGGTGCTGTCACAGCTCTAAGTGGTTCCTGCCTGTCACACTGAGTCAGTGCATCTGCCCTGTCACCAGCCAGCACTGGCTGGTACAGGAGAAAAGAAAGAGGATTGGAAAGTGCTGGGGGACAGGCTCCACGTGCAGGGTGTTAGTGGCCAGTGCCTTGGCTCCCAGTCCCTCAGGCTCGGAGCTGCTGGGGGAAAACGTCCTTCAGGATTCAGACCATAAATCCTTCGTGCATGGCCTTGCCAAGCAGAATTGCCACTGTTAGCTGATTGTTTCAGGATGGGGAATATGGAAAACTCTGATCTATTTTGTTGTTTTGTATTTTTTTCTTTTCCCTTTTCCAGCAGTTTCTCTAATTCTACTCCTTCCCACAGCTGGAATTATGTGCCTAGTACTTAGCAGATGTGGMAAGGAGCTTCTGGTCTCTCACTGAAAGTTGCTGTGTGGGGATTTCATGTGCCCGTTTTTCTTGCTGCCTTCATGTAACAGGGRAATTTTCACTCTAGGAAAATACATCTATATATATTCTTTTTTTTTTCCCCCCCATATTTGGAGCCTCTCATCCCTTCCTCAGACTAACCTAACTGTCRTATTATTTCCCTGTCTCCTGTGACTTTCCTAGTCCCTCTTGTCATTCCTAAGCAGCTCAGCAATTAGTCACTGAAAACTTTCCACTTCCATAAGCTACCTGCTGTACTGCACTGCTAAATAAATAAGTGGCTCAGCTACTGCAGGCAAAGCTCCATCCTTCTGGCTTCCCTCCGGGGAGGAAGGGCAGGGAGTTAACCGCTGTGCTCCTGGAGGACAGGCAAGGTGTGCCTTGTCACTGGGCTGCTGGGATAACTGCATCACGAGGGGCAGAGTTTGGGATATCACCTGCTCCCCAGTGCAGTGAATCCTTTGGGGAAGCTGATGGTGGATTGCAGCGCTCTGGACCACCCAATGTAGGCTGAATGGTGTGGGTGTGGCTGCCAGCACTGATGCCCTGGGCTCACCCCAGCGTCAGGAGCTGGTCCCTGGAGCACTGGTGACCCTGTGTCTTTACATGGATGAGTTGGGAGTGGTGCAAGCTCAGCACCTTGTGTCATTTTCCTTCTAAGCATGCAAGCAATCAGATGCTTGGCAAGAGGAGGAGGAATTAAAATAAGATCCTTGAATCTGGAGACCTTTAGAGGTTACAGCYGTAACGTCCTAAGCCTGCATTGCAGATGGTTTGGCCCAAAAGTTTCCGTAGCTGCCCAGGAGGAGAGGACAATTGGTCTTGCAATGGCAGTGAGGTGGTGTGATGGTTCTTACACTACCTCAGGTSCCTGCTGCCTAGCTCAGAGCAGTGAGAGGCTGTTTATTGACATGAGAGGAGTCACCCCACACTTAGAGAATGTTAGAATCACAGAATATGCTGAGTTGGAAGTGACACATCAGGATCATGGAGTCCAATTCCTGGCCCTGTGCGGGACACTCCAAGAATCCCACCATGTGCCTTAGGTTATGGTTAGGTCCAAAGATCATAAGGGTGGCTTTGAGAGGCCTCCTCTTGGGCTGCCCTCTGCTCTTTGGCTGAGACCCGAATGCTGGCAGGGGGACAGGGAGGCTGGGAAGATCAGGGAATGCAGTGGGATGACTGCAAGGAGGGCTCATCTTGGGGTATTGCTGCGGGGGCGATGAAGGCTGGAAGTGGCTGGCAGAGCTGCTAGGTCTGTTTGGATCCAGATGCAATTGAGTTGGCACACAGCCCTCCTGAACACAAATGCTCCTGRTGAACAGAAAAGGTGTCCCCACTTATCCGCAGCTCAGACTCTCTAATTTTAGCTCATTCATTCCCTTGGGGTCTGGCTGCACGTAGGCCCTGTGCGCAGGGAGTGATGCAACTGTAGCCACATCATCAGTTCTCAACGGCTGGAAAAAGGTTCACCAGAACTGCATCCTGGTTTTAACACTTGGAGGCACAGACTCTCCAGCCCAKGGAAGGTGGCTGGACCAAAGCAGCACTGCTATCTAGTCATGCTTACAAAGCAATAAGCTAAGTCATGCTACCAGGGAATTGCAGCTCCATTTTTACCACTTTCCTTAAATCAGAAAGCCTTCCTAGAGGGAACATCATTAAGAAGGTAACAGCTCACTGGACACCACTGCTGTTTCCATGTCACTGCTAAGGATCCTGGCTGGGGTTTGGGTTTCTGCTTCTCTGTGCTAAGGCCTCTTGGTACAATGCCTTGAGCCACACAGGGTTACCACATGCAGGAAACAGGTAAAGGAAACTGAAAGGGACTGGCTTCATCTGAATGAGGCTGGAAGGGCCTTGAGGCTGGGGACCAGATCTTGCTGCTTCCAAGGCACGTGGTGGATGCAGCCAATTGTTGTGGACACTTTAGGGGGGAAAAAGAGTGATTGGGGTTTATTTTCTTTAAAAAACTTAGTTACTTTGGCAGGGTGAAGTTCATGGAGGATGAGGAAGAAAGTAACAGGTGCTKGGTGTGGAGCTGGAGGCATGGTTTCCACTGTGGTGCTAAAATGGTTAATTAACATAATCATCACAGAGCTCCCAGTTAAGCCATCTGTTGCTTAGCAAACAGTTTTGGATGTAAATGTAATAAATATTTGATGATGCTGTGAAATGACGATAAAGGCCCAGCAACCAACTGGTTCACAGAAGAACCTTCTCTGCTCTCCTGGCTTAGATTGTTTCTTGTTTCTCCCACCCCTCTCTCCTAAGGAATGGTCTTTAAGCCTCTGCTTTTGTCCTCCGCCCTCCTGGTGCCAGGCGTGGGTTTCTGTGCGACCCTGGGCTCTTGGCATACCAATCCTCTTAGTAACGGCTCTAATCGTGCCACGCTGGATGTCTTGTGCTGCACTTCCACCCCCCATTCCCAAACCAACAGCTCCACGGCTGTGCCGTCACCAAAGACCTCCGGGTGTCATGCAAAGGYACAGTGTGTGTGGACAAAGTCTAGCACTGTCCTTCGTGACGCTTTGTGCATCATGCAAATTAATTACGGTTGTAATTACCCCGTAGGACCTTTCCAGTTGGCTGATTCCAGTTAAAGCCTTCCCCCATCTCTCCTTCTGAGTTTGTGCAAGGCTGTGCAGCCCCCATTCATACAGGAGGCTGCAAACCCACAGCTGGGCTTTGTTTTGGGTCTGTGTTTTCCTCCAGTCCTGTATGTGCTCAAAAGTGGAGCCTGTCCCCAGCACCAATCAATCATCTGGAGACAGTCATTCTGCATTTAGGCTGCTGGGACAGAGCTGGGAACCTGGCCTGCAGTGGGAAGGTGGTTTTATTGTTGTGAGCCAGTTGTACAGTGCCAATGCTGACTCATGAACCTGACACCAGGGACAGCATTAGGCTAAAAATCAATTGGTCCCACGTTGTTCAACACTCCTTATATTCATCCGTAGTTCTGCTGTTCCTCAGCCTGCATCCCGCCCCTGGACCAGTGCCCAGGCCCCTTGTGAGCCATGGGAAGACGTCACCCAGAAATGGGAATTTCTGAGCATTCAAAGGCTGCACTGTTTATCCAGCTGATAGCTTCATCTCCGTGCTCTTGGCTTAGTTTGAGTGTTGTGTTTCAAAGAACAGGGCCCAGTATCCCGCTACTTCCTGTTAATTGAGAAATTGGGGTTAAAGCCCAGCTGCGACAACCCCTGGGGGGCTGGTTATAGTTTCCTGCTGGGCCCCTGTCCTGCAGCTGAAGTTGTGTAAACTTCAAATCATGACATAATGTACTGGAGCGAAGGTGGGCTGAGGCACTGCAGCTGGACTGCACATCCSTGCTGACAGCCAGCTGGGAAAAGCAAATATAAAACTGTACCTATAGTGCAACGTGCCAGAGGGGCTCTGGGTGTAGGTAGGAATGATTTTTTCCTACGCATTGACAAATCAGTTCCGTTCATTCCTGGGCCACTGGCCTAAAACGGGACTTCTTCCAGTTATTTACTTACTGCGTGTTGACTCAAAATATTAAGATAAGAAAAATAAAATTAATAAAAGCCCCAAATACCCACATGCACCAACTGTCCAGCCCTAGGATAAACATTCCATAGAACTACTGCAGACATAGGTACAGTTACTTCAAAGCAAACTACACAAGTGAACGTTTATCTTCTAACAAGGCTATTTTTGCTGGTTGAAACTCGGCCTTGATTTTTTTTCTCCTCCTCCCCAGTTTCTCCTGGTTTTATGGCTGATTGGAAAAATCTTCAGAAGTAATTAGGTGACTAAGAAGCTGAAGATCCCTTTGGATTTGGGCTTGGATAGCAAAAGCTTTTGAGACAGACTTTCAGCACCCCAAGCACTATATTATTTCCCATGTATTAATTTCTAACTAATGTGCCTGGTAACTCTACCTTGAACTGCTCTGAAATAAAAGCAATGTCATAATTACTCATGTTTGATTCTGCCTGCAGCAAGTTTTTTGGGGAACCAGCTTCCTTGGGGCTGTAACACACCAAATTATTTATTGCCCTGGTGCTGAGGACAGATCTGGGCTCCCTGCCTCAATCCATCGGCTTTAAACTTTCCTCGGCCAGGACAGTGGTTTGGAGCAGCAGAGCCGAGATTTGCCACCGGCAGGACAAGGCGCTGGCTTTGCCAACCAAAAAGGAGTCCAGAGAGAAGGTATCCCACCCTCCCGTCCCCGGGCTTTGCCCGCTTTCTTGCCCGCGCATCCCCTGGCCCGGCATCCCTGGCAGCTTGCGGGGTGCCCCCATCCTTACCCTGCTCCAGGTCCTGCTGGTCGTACCAGGGCTCCTCTTCCTCGCTCTGAAACTCCTCCATCCTGTCGGCGCTCAGCATTTAGCACCAGCGGCCCGGGGAGACGCGCAGCATCCGCCGAAGGGGTCCCCGCGGCCGCCGAACCGCGGAGCGGGATGGATGCGGGGATGCGGGCGGGGATGCGGGCGGGGATGCGGCCTCGGTGCCCCGGCCGGGCCGGGAAGGGGGGGGTGGCACGACGTGGCAGCCGGTGCCTGGCCGCTGCCCCGGCTCTGCGTGCGCGGAGGGGCGGCTTCCTCCTGCCTCCAGGGCCGGCGGGGGCTCCGGAGGGGGGGATGCAGCGGGGACGTGGCGGCCGGGGCGGGGGGGCACGGCTTGCACAGGGCTGGGGGATGCACAAAGGAAGGAAGAGGGCCCGGCGCAGCCAGGCAGATCCTCGCTCCGCAGCTCGGTGGGGACCTCTAGCATGGAAATGCTGCAAGGAAAACCGGCGAGAGGGAAGGGGGAGGCGAGGCAAGACCGGCCTCCTTCGCCTCCTTCTCCGCCTCCGCCTCCTCCTCTCCGCCCAGCCCTGCCGCGGACAGCGGGGCGGGCGCGGGGCTGCGGGGAGCGGAGTGCGGGGAGCCAGGGTGGGGCTGACCCGGGCTGCGAGGAAGGGGAGCTGTCCCGCGGTTCCCCTGCTCTGTCTGTCCGGCTGCGAGGTCTGCCAGGAGCGGGGCTTGCGGTTGGAATGCCGTGTCCTAGCCTTTTCACGGGATTCACGGTGACTTTGGGCAAGTCTCGGGCCCCCACAGTGGGGATGTCAGAGCCTTCTCTGCCTTGGTGGGTTTGTGTGGGTTGTTCTTCAAGAAGATCATCCATCCCCCCCTTAGCTGGGGCTGCAAAGAGGAACACCCCATACAAGTAGCCCCACAACATCACCTCAGCGTGGTGTCTTCCTCCAACCCTGTGTTGTTTTGCACTCTGGAGGGAAATCAGTGCCTCTGATGCGGGTTCCTCTTTTGTTTTTCTCATCTTTCTGAAGGGTGGAATGAGTTTAAAATTCAGGGAAATGAGAATTTGTAGAGTTCTGAGGAGGAAATGTATCTGTTGTATATAAATAAGTTCAGAAAAAACCTTGAGATTTCGGTACTTGCTTTTCAGCTTAAGGGAATAAGAGTTAGAGATGGTAGTCTTTCTCCTAGATGGAGTTTGGTCCAAGGGAATTTATTTGTCCTTGTCAGCCCTGGAATCCATCAGACAGTCTAAGGTCCAAATCAACTCATGTGACAGTGGGTTTAGATGATGATTATTTTTTTTTGCCTTCTGTGTGATGGAATTCCATGGATTTATATTTGATTGTATTACCTTGCAGTGGTGCCTACAGAAAAGGCAATATAAAATGTCCACGCAAGAGCAGCAGACTGTGCCTCCAGAAAAGATGGGATTTGTGTCAGAAAACTCTATCCAATCCAGCAGTGATAGGCATCTGGGAGTCCCTGGATGATTAAAGCAAGGGCTAGTATTCAGCTCTTGTGTACAGCAGCAGAGGAGGAAGATAAAGTTGGGAGTAAGAGAGGAATTGTAGCCTATTCCTCTCCCCTTTTCTCCTCATAGACCTCTCCATCACATATACACATTCCCAAAACTCAGTGGCTGCCTGGAAAGTCACCTGCCTTAATACAGTCACAGACCAGAACCAAGGAGTCTCTTTAACTTGGCATTTATAACTCGGCAAAAATAATCCAGCACTTCTGATGTGTCTGGGAGAAAGCCCTCTCTGGGTCTTAGATCTTTTTCTAAGCAATTTTAATATAGAAATGGGAAAATCTTAATTTTCTCATGCCTATTGAAGAGTCATTTGGACAATGCCCTTAATGACATGCTTCAACTTTTGGTCAGCCCTGAAGTGGTCAGGCAGTTGGACTAGAGTTCTTCTACTATTTGTGACAACTAACTGCTTGTGAAAAGTACTCTGTTCCTAACAATAAATTCTTATCATTTATCTGTATATTGTAGCCATATTGAGCGCTTAGATGCAAAGCTGCAGGCTGTTTGGCAGCAAAAGCCAGATTACACGATTTTGTGAAAATATATTTTCCTGTAGGTTTTACAAGAATGTCTCAGATCTGACCTGTCATTCGTTTGAATCAAACATCAGCGACTCTTGTACAGGTTATATGCCAACAAATGAGAATTCCCACAGTCTGCCCCAGCTGGAGAGTCAGCACATTGCTTTCTTTTGCAGAACGATTGGAATTACCTCATTTCCTCTGAAGAAAGGAGGTTTGCAGAGCTGAGCATGTGAAATGTAACTCAGGGACACCAAAAAGACCTGCTTGCAGTTCACAGAGCTGCTCGGAGCAGAAAAGCGTGGCAAGGGCTTCAAAGGCAATACTGAATGCCCTCAAACAGCTGCTTTGAGGTGTTCAGTGAGTGCCAAATCCTGAATTCCCAGCACCCAGGGTTATAAAACGTCCTCTCCTTGTGGGTGGGTGGAATTTCATTAGGGTTAATGGGCCACCACATGCAATGAACTCCTAATAAGGTGCTCGGAGAAGGTGTGTGTTACAAGCCTGCTTGTTCCTGGCTCCTTTCAACCCAGGATTAGGGAAAGGCTGGAGCAGCCTGTTTTCCTGGCATCCCTCTGCACCTCTGGACCATCCGGGCTTGGGGCCAGACTGTGAGAGTGGCCGGTGGTAGCTGGACAGAGCTGTCACTGGGCTTGTGCCCGAGGGCAGCCGGGCAAAAGGGTTTCAGGGGACAAAGGCTGTGGGCAGAGCAGTGGGAAAAGGGGCAAGAAAAGGGGAAAAGTGGAGACAGAGGAACTTGATGGGGGGATAAGGCAAAGGATGGAACAGAAAAGGGCTGGAAAGGAAAGCGAAGGGCGGAGGGACCGTAGGCAGGAGGGGAGAGCGAGGAAGGGCTGGAGGAGGAGGAGGGGGGAAGGAGGAAAGCCGTGCTCTGCCGGGAGGGGACACGAGGGAGGGTCTGTGGGGAGCACGGCCGGGGAGGGAAGGGGCTGCGAGGAGGAGGGCGAGGGGGAAAGGGTGAAGTGGCGGAGGGATGGCAGGCGGAGGTGGGAAATGGGRGGAGGCGGCGGGGCGGGATGTAGGGATGGAGAGCTGGCGGAGGAGGAGCCGCAGGCGGAGGGAGGGAGGGCCGGGACCGGCGAGCCCGGGTTTGACAGGAGGAGGGAGGGAGGCAGCGGGAGCCGCCGGCGCGGGGACGGGGATGGCGTCAGCGGCGGCCCGAGGAGCGGCGGCGTGAGGGGACAGCCCTGCCCGGCCCTGCCCGCAGCCGGGCCGCACCATGGGCAGCGCCGACTCCAAGCTCAACTTCAGGAAGGCGGTGATTCAGCTCACCACCAAGACACAGGTGAGGGCCGCCATCTCGGGCGGGGGGCGAGGGGGGCCCGCGCCATCTCGGGAGCCGCCGCCCTGAGGGGCCCCTCACGCCGGGCCCTGCTCCTGACACCCCCGGCGCTCCCTGTGCGGGGTCCCCGAGCGGGTTCCTGCGTGTGGGGCCGGGGCCGGGGCTGCTGGGGACTCGTGGGGCCGGGGCTGCGGTCACGGCCGGCCCTGGCCAAGCTCTCCCAGCGGGGCCGTGCCCGAAGGCCGGGGGCCGGTGGGGCTCGGGGCCGGCAGCGCCCATCACGGTGTCACCGGTCTGTGGAGGGGCACCGGCCGGTCCCCGGGGCAGCCGCCAGACCTGGCCGGGCCCTGTGACCGCCTCTGGTGACATCTTGTGCTTTCTGAACAGCGTCCTGTGGTAACAGAGCAGACGCCGCTATCATAAGGGATGTCCACAGCTCGTAATGTGTTCAGCTGCGGGTTTACATCACACGGTTTGCCACTGCTCCCTTTTCTGCATCCTTCCCTCCCCCCCCGAATAATGGGTGGAGAACCTTACCTTGTTTTTAGGAAATTGCTGATGGAAAGGGCTGTTGGCCACCCATGCCGTTGGCAGCAGAAGCAGTTTCCATCTGTGACCTGTGAAATAAATGCTTTATTTCTGCAGGCTGAGGAGGAGAAGGAGTTAAGTGAAAGTCAGGGCTGTGTGAAGGGAGAGTGGCTGCCTAGAGGTGTAACATATGTTGTGCCTGTCCTGGAGCTTGCTTAATTTTTGTTTTAAATGGAGTGCCCAGTAGCAGCAGCACACTGGCAGAAAATTAGTAGCCTGTCGTTCTGTCTAAGGAGCCAGAGGGATTTTGCTCTCTTGAGAAGTCACATCTCTGGCTCTTCTGAACTACAATGGAGAACAGCTGTTAGGATCCACCTTTAGTGGTGAGGCAATAACAGCTGCTAAGAAAACGGGGATGATGGCAGAAAGGTAGTTAATGATGGGGAATGAATTCACAAGAAAAGGATATGGATGCAAAGGGGTAAAGGGTGATAGGAGAAAATCTGTGAGAACTCAAGAGATGGAGGCTATGACTGGGGATTGAATTATAGATGGATAAGGCTGTGGAAGAGCCTTATGGAAAAAATATGTTTATACTTTCTAAAGCAGTATCACATCTATCTGCATTGCTAAGGAACGGCTTTTGTGAGTATGTTCTCAAAAGCGTCTAGTTCTGGATGTAGGTAAAGAGAGAAATAGGTGAATTAATGTTTTAAGGGATTCTTCCAAAGTCTTTTCTGCATGCCAGATAGTTCAGAGTGCCCTCAGCTTTGGGCTGTCCTTCCTTCTTGGGGAAACGTGCTTATAAAGTGAGACTGGGGCGGTAAATCAAGCCTGTAGGGAGCTGCCCAGTCTGCTGTTCACAAAGAAAATCCTGTATGAGGCAATCCCTTGGATCGGCAGCCCAGACGAGAGCACTCCCCTCCCCTCCTTTATTGACCTGTATAAGGAAAGAAGATTCACTGGGGCCTGGAGTAAAAACGAAGGAGCAAAAGCTTCCTTCTTGGCTGGATTCACTTCACGTCTCTGTGGTCTAGGTGAGACTGACTGCATGTGGAAAAGGGTGGGGTGTTGGCGCTCCCATATTTACATTCTGTAGAAGGGCACTGGTGTTTGCTTGTGCACAACGCGTGACTGGGCTCTCCTGGAGGCTTCTGATCTCCTACCAGCAGCAAAACCTCCCGGTCCGTGAGATCCTGGATCCAAAACCAGGCTGCAATAATGGACAGAGCCAAAACCTTCCAACCTATTGGCTCACAACACGCTTTGCTTCCTCAGCAGCCTGTCTCCTGTTTTGCAGCCTTCTCCTCTGATACTAGGGAGCTGGACAAAGAGATTTTCATCAAATCATCAGTAACATGAAACTCTGGGCTTAGAATGCACTGTGAGGTGTTCGTAAGTCCCTGGTGGGAAGAAGTGGTTGAGCAGAAGTCATTGTTCATTCACTGGTGAAGGTTCAGAGTTGGCACAGAAGTTAATCTTTTCTTAAAAATAAGTTTTTATAATCTCCAGGCTTTTGTTAATTAAAAAATGAATGTTCCCATGTGAGCATTTAAAAAAAATTAAATAAATCTGTAAGGAGCATAACACTTGAATACTTACAGCACACGTGGAGCCCAGAACTTGAAAGTGGAACCAAGTCTGGATGCAAATGGAATTGACTTAATTGATTTTTTTTAACTGCCAAAGAGAAACTCTAAAGGTGTGAGAATATTAAACAAGAAAAATCACTTCAGAATTATTTCAGTGATTAAAAGGGGCAGTAGTACCAGAAGGAAGGAATTAACTTATGCCACAGATGTGTATTTATAATCACACATGGAGAAATGGGCTTTAGGATTTTTATTTGATATGTATATATTACATTACACTGCACACATTTATACTGGTAGGGCCCATCCCTTTGATAATAAAACAGATGTGCTTCATAATAGAGAATATGTGAGCCCTCCCAAATTGCCCATAAAAGTGCTGCCTATTTAACAGATGAAGGGAAACATGGATTGTGACTATGACAGCTCGTCAGGGCTGGTCAACCGCTGGGAACTGGTCTGGGAGCCTTAACTGCTGGGGAACCACCTTTTCTTTTCCTAGTCAGTTGGAGTTCCTGCCAGCAACCAGCTGGAAGAAATTTTGATCTTTTGTACCAGCTTGTTAGATTTTAATGGGAGCTGTGCCTCTGCTTTTAAAGAGACAGGAAGGATCGAACATGAGGGACAAACCCCAGTCCTTCCCTTTTCCCTGGTGTGGAAATGCAGGAGTACAACGGGCTGTTAACTTGAGCCTGATAAAAGCACATCTTGTGCTTGGAGAAAGCTTGGTCTCTGGCAGCCCATTTCTTACAGTATTCTGGCTTGACTCAGCTGTCCACGAGTCTCAGGTTGATCAAAAGCAAAGTTGTCTTAAAAGCAAAGCTGTAACTAACACTTCACACAGCTGACTTTTGTCCTGGGCCTGCCAGACTTCTACAAATCCGATTTTCCAGTGTGCTTTGCAACACTGTCTCTGCTGTGAGAGCAGAGAACTGGTAGCAGACTTGATGTCTCTCCTTGATTCTGCACTGCTGTCTGTGAAGATCCTGTAGAAAAAATTGTTATTGCTCTGAAGCCTGTGTGGAGATGCTGTCCTTGGCAGCAGGGATGAAATCCTGCTAGTTATTTGTATTTTGAATGTCTGTCCTCAGGCTTTCTTTTTGCACAGTTGCTCACTAACAGGAGGTACAAAGGTGTGTGAATTGCCTCAAACTAATCCCTTGCTCTGCAGGGTTACCTGATCTAAAGCTCAGTCAGGTGCTGCATGAATGGTCATTACACGCCACAGTTCTGCCACATTTGGGGTGGAAAGGAGCAACTGCTGTTATGTATCACCTCAGCTTGTGCWGTACTGGCTGGAAACCCTGGGCAGGGATGAGGGACTTGCTCTGCTGTCGAGTCCCAGGAAAAGAAGAGTCCCTGCCCCAAAGGCCTCGCTGCCTTGGCTGGTGGGATGCTCAGTTGGTGTGTTGGCATGAAGCAAAAAGAGAACACAGTGAGCAAGACTGGTGGCTGCTTGTCCCTTGGTTCTCTGCTGAGAGTTTGCAGCAACCTTAGAATTAGTTTAAGGAGAGTCCTCTGGTGGGGACCTGTTGGAGGAATTGTTGGGAACGGACATTTGATCTAAGTTATAAGTGCAGAGAGCTCTTGGTTGGGAGGAGGTACAAACACACACACACTGCTGGAGTTTGTGAGGGACTGTGTCTGAAAGAGAAAGTGAAGGTGGTGCTGATGTCACGTTGAGGACAGTAATGAATAGGGGAGATGGTGCCTTGGGAGCTTTTCCTGTTTTCAGGATATGGTCAGCCCCCCTCTGTTTTCCTGTTTCCTGTGAGGTATCCTGTTTGCCTGGGGATTGCCTGCTCAGGGCTGTGATTCTCTCCTCAGCAACTGGCATGAGGCTTGCAAGCCCAGTGTCTTTCTTTTCTAGCTCCTGCAGTGTGTGTGTGGTGTGCTGCAAAGAACCTGAAACCCAACATTTACAACTAGAAGTGACTGGAAGGACTGGTTTCCCCTTTGTTTGGCCAGCATGCAGGTGGGAGGTCTTTACACCTTGCCCCAGTGAACTGAAGGCAAAAGTCTCCCTCCTTGCCCCCTCTGAGATGTCACATCACCTTGGCTGTGCCCACTGTGTCCTCAGCAACACTCTGGGCTACTGTCACCTCACCCCTATAATATGGGGCTTGGCTTGGGCAGCAGAGTCTCTCTTTGCCAGTCAGCTCTGTACTTTCAGCAGCCTCTATGGTGAGGTGTGTGTGGATCGGGAACTTCCTTTGCTCTCTAGATGTGCCAGTTGTGTTTCCAGAGTAGAGTTGAGCTACTGATCCCTCACTTCTTCTGGAAGTGATGAAATTCTTGCTCTCATTGCACTGCTGATACAGAGCTGTGCTGTGCTGGAGGAACATCAGGCTTTCTTGCCTGTGCTGCAGCTCCCTCCCTGAAAAAGGACAGGTCTGTACTGATCGGGACCATCCAAAGTGGCCCCAGCTCACAGCACTGCTGAGGATTCAGCTCCTCATGAGCTCTCTGGCTAAAGCACTGTCAAGGCTAGTGGCGCTGTGGGACTTGTGACTGCAGCATGTGCTGTACCAACACTTGTACTTAGATCTTGACATTTCCAAATGAAGATATCCCTGGCTGGTGAACAAGGCTGTTCTAGGTCTCTCTGTTTCCCTTCTCTGTGAGCTGGATACAGTCTGTTGGGTGAGCTCAGTGTGAGGAAATGGATATTTAGATCCCCAGAGATGCTGTGTGCAGAATACAATCAGCTTAAAAACAGCCAGTAATGTTCTATCAAGGAGATGAGTGTTATGTGGATTGCGTAGCTTCATGATGCCAGACTGGTACTTAAAACAGGGGGGCAGTGGGGATGTGAGTGACTCAGTACGGAATCTGTGTCCCAGGATGGTACATGGGATACCATCTGTTGATGAAGAGCTGACTTGCTGCAGCTATTAAAAATACAAGGTACTGGTGTTTTAGTGTAATCTGATTGTCAAGATGGCAGCCGAGGCATGAACGCTGCTGCACATCCAACATTGGAGCTTGGGGAATCACCTCTGTGCTTCCCTACTCCGGGGGATTGCAGTCGGAGGCCGTGTTCCTCAATCCATGTTGTGCTGYCATCTGTAAAACAGCGGCTGTGTTCAACCTCTGAGGAGGCCTCAGGCTAGTGGGAGGTAAAGGGATCGGTGTCTACTGGAGGGAAATGGCTTTCTGCTTCCCCTCTAGATGAGAGTGAAGCCATTATTTATGCATGATGCCCAATTAGCAGCAATTGCTGCTCGCTGTTGTCGGTGGGAGTGGCTGTGGCAGGCGGCCAGGATGTACATGTGGTAGTTTTACATGAGGTCGTGGTGTGTGGTTTGAAACGGGGGTAGGAATTGTAGGGTATTTTGTGCATTACATAGATCAGATTTCCAAATGCTTGGCTCTTTTTGAGGAGTGCCATTAGAGATGAGATGTACCAAATAGCTTTCCTTCCATTTAAGCATTGCATGCCCAGGTTACAAAAAGCACAGCTCTTTCACACACTCAGGAAGCTGAAAGTCAGGCTGTGAATACTGCGTTGTTCCTACAGATCCCCTTTGAGGAGCTGTGATCTTGAACCATTTGGGAGAAGTTGCTCTTCCCTTGGGAACAGGTTTGGTGGGATCTTGCTTTGGTATTCAGGTGGTAAAATGAGAGTTTCAACACTGAGCAGAGTTTGATAAGACACCTGAACACACTTGGTTTTTTTTGTAGTTTTGTTTTTAAAGACTGGAGAGTCTCTTGGGACGGTTCATTGCATGGCTGGAAGGACCAGGACCAGCAGCACTGGAGCGTTAAGGCAAAGGGCTGCAGGGCAATAACTTGCTGTACCAGTCTGGGGGCAGCCAGCCCCTCTCACTTTTTGGCCTTTGGTGGTGGTGACACATCACGTGCCCGAGGGGCTGTTAGTTCAGGAGGTGACAGCAAATGCAACACTTCTCTGTGTCAGAGCTGTGGATGACCTGTTCTCCCCCAGGAGGCTTCTAAACTGCATTTAGAAACAGCATAGAGCTGGGCAAGTTTTCTGCCTACTACAGCAGATCTGGGAGTGGGCAGGAGTTTAAATTAGACGCACATTTATATTTTTGCCCCTTTCCTATCTGACATGGAAGACCCACCCATGGTGCTGATTATTGCCCTTAGCAAGCACTGCTGTTTGCTTTGGAGCTGGTGCTGGTGGCAGGCAGGAGGCTCCTCCTTGCCCCAAGCTGGGGGTGCTGAGGTGAGCAGCTCTTCTGACCTGCCAAGCATGCCCCCGTGTCTGGGGAGACTCCTGGGTAAGCTCCCATTTTCTTCTTCTGACRGAAATTGTGGATCCATCTCTTTCACACTGCTTGGCATAAACAGGCATGCATTTATCCCACCCCCGTAGCTGGACCCTTGGGTGGGATGAGCACTTCACCTATGTTTGGACAGTGCCTATTTCTTGTCAAGTATTAGCAGAAAATGTAATGGGAAGAGGTGTGTTCCCAGGGCCGGGGTGGGAGCTGGGCTTCTCAGACCACGGGTCTGAAATGGATTGTTTTCTTTCATCTCCTCCTTCCATTTTCTTCTTTGAGTTGCACACTTAGTGCTTTTTAAGAACAAAGCCTTGGCAGCAACCAGCTACACTGAGTCCAGTTCCCTATAAATATTTGATTTAGAAAGATCAATTGCATGGTATCTGTAAGTGCTTTGAGGTGGGTCTGTCAGTTCCGTGGGTCTGTTCACGCCCTAATGTGAGATGTCCCTGATTGCTTCCTTGAGACTTTGGTTACGATAGAAGTAATTGGGGCATCCTTGGCTTGCTCTGAAGGTGTCAGAGTGCACGAGAAAACCTGGCCCATGTGCAGTGGTGAAGGTCTTGGAATACTTGCATCAGTTGCAGACAAACACAAAGCTCCCTGTATATCTGAGGGAATGCTCAGTTTGAGAGATAAATCCTCCAAAACCCTGGGAACGGACCACTGCCAATATGTTTTATTGAACCTTTTCTTGCCTCATCCTATCTCCAAGCCAGGCATAATCGCTGATGTTTGGACCTCATGGAATGGTAGTACTGCATATGTAACCATGTTTGTCTTTCCACAGCCTGTGGAGGCCACAGATGATGCCTTTTGGGACCAGTTCTGGGCAGACACAGCCACTTCAGTGCAGGATGTCTTTGCCCTTGTACCAGCTGCAGAGATCCGAGCGGTGAGAGAAGAATCACCTTCAAACTTGGCAACTTTGTGTTACAAGGTAAGGCTGGTACTGTCTTATTCCTTGGTGCTGTGCTAGCAGGGGGTATCCCTGGATCAGTAGCATCATGGTTTCCAAGAGATAACAGGTACCTTGTACCACACAAAGTGCTTGCTTGTCCCTGTCTTCTCCTGAGGGTAACTCAACTCTTCCTCTSTCAGGTTAGCACAGACCACAACTGGCATTTGATCACTTTGGAGCCTTTTTCATCTTGTCCTCTTCCTGTGTTTCACTCTGTCCTCTTGGGTCTTGCCAGCCCTATAAACTACTTCTTGCTCAGGGGACTTTGTACCAAGGCTGTGTATTTGTGGTGAGACTGATTCATCCGATTCTTTGTCTGCATCTAATTGTACCTCACCATGCACCAGTCTGGTTTCAAGCTGAGAGATCCCAGAGGGATGTGGAGACTGTCACTGCACAAGTGCCTGGATGAAGTTCGAGGAAGATCTTAAGACTTTCCTTCCTTCTGCTGTGATAACAGAACATTCCTGATGCTGCTTCTGGTGTTGCCATGTCCTTGAGTGGATCACAGGGACATTGAGTTGCATTTCCTACCCTGCCAGCTTTGGCAAATTGTCAAGCTGGTGAGCAATAGCCTGAGACTTATTCCGCCTGGGAAAGTGCGGGTGTTCATAATGCTCCTGATTTGAGCCATGTGAAGAGTAGCCTTGAACTTGTAGTTGGAAACATTTGGAATGGCATTTTTCCAGTTTTAAATGGTTGTTGCCATCCTGTTTTTCTTTCCTGCTTTACAAAATGTGAATGAGACTTACTGAATCATAGTGAAGGTGTCTCTGACTGTGAATTGTGTCTCAGATAAATGCGTGTAGCAGATATTTGAGAAAAAATACAAACATGAGGAAAAATGGAATGTTTTTTTTCCTGGTACTGGCTTCTAGCAGTGAGCAGCTTGGGAGTTGAGAAGGGCTTAGGAGACCTGTAGTGACTGCCTAACCCCTTTGACTCTCTGTCTTTTTTCTCCCCAAACCGAGACTGAAATATATGCTCTTCTCCCTACTGGAAACAGATCAGTTGGAAGACCATGTGACTGCAGGACTGTTTATCTGTGAGCCCTAGATCTTGGGATATCAGTGTCATAGGAGCCTGCAGACTCCAGCAGTGCTTTTGCCAGGCTGAGGGCCCTGACCTGTGCCATGTGCAGTGTGCCATGCTGTGTGTTCATGGAGAAATGTCATTTACAGTCACGGCTGGAGACTCAGGCTGTACAGTCATAAATGTGCCTGAAGAAATCGTTCAGCTCAGAGTAGTGTGTGACAGCCCAGGACAAACAGCACTTAAATACCCATTAATGCAGTGACGCAGGCTGGCAGTCACTGACCCAGGCAGTCTGCCATGAAAATAAGCAGGGGCACATGACCTCATGAATTAAAAAGCAGCAAGGTGAATCCTTGTTAAATGTTTTGGCTTTCATTTCCCCTCTGTTTCCCCTTGAGATCAAGGAGTAAAAGCAAGTGGGTGCAGCTGCTGGGGGAAGAGAGTGGGTAAAACCTSCGTCTGCTGCCTGCTGGGGCTGTGGTCGCTGCCTGGTGAGACCGGCATCTATTCCAAAAAGCCCACTGGATGGGCTGCAGAGTGTCAGCCCAGAAGCTCTTTCCAGAGCAGCAGTCCTGTTCACAGGGTCACTGGGGAAACCCGGGCTACCACCCTCCTCTGCAGCAGGACCTTGACAGATGCTGCTGGAAGCTGTATCCCTATGCTTAACACAGGCAGCAGCTTAGCTCCCACCTCCTGAGTCAAGAGAGATCCCAGCTGTAATCACACCAGCACAGACAGATCTGTCAGCCTGTGTGTTTCTGTGTGATCATCCCCTGCCAGCACCTCACACGATGCAGCAAAGTGCTGCTGCCCTGGTCCTGCCTGCATCTCAGGTACTTGCTGCAGCTGATTAATCTCATGTGCCCTTTGCAGTGTGTGGTGTCATGGAGCAGTGCTGAAAGGAGCCTTCTGCTGCTCTGGCTGGCTGTCTCACGTGGCATCACATGTGTGCTGCATGGATTAGCCCTGGCATTTGAGGTCTCTTGTGGTGGAACAGCAGAAATTTAAAAAGGTCTGTTTAAAATCATTAACCCTATTTTTGCAGTTTCAAACAGCAACAGTACCATTAAACTGAGAGAAAATGGACTCCCAAGAATTGCTTATAACTCTGTGTAAGGATGTCACCAGCAGGACAGAACTGCCTAGCTCTTGCTGACTTGTGCCCAGGCTAATGCTGCCTGCCTTGGTTTTGTCTCCTTCAGGCTGTGGAGAAGCTGGTGCAGGGAGCGGAGAGTGGCTGCCACACAGAGAAGGAGAGACAAATCGTCTTGAACTGCTGTCGGCTCCTCACCCGTATCCTGCCTTACATCTTCGAGGACCCAGACTGGAGAGGTTTCTTCTGGTCAACAGTCCCTGGGGCTGGCCGAGGAGGGGTCTGTCTCTTGACACTTATTCTTCTTTCTGGAGGGTGATGGGGAGGCTGCAGTGAGGAGACACTATGTACATTTGGGGGCAACTTTATTCCAGTTATTTCTATTTGGTCAGAAATTAGGTGGCACTTTATAAATTCTTTCTTTTCCTTTGGTACTTGCTGTTCTTTCTCTCACCCTCAGTTACTTTGTTTAGCACAGGTTGCTGCATCTTCTGAATGTTTCACGTGTGTGTAGCTGTAGGAGAGCACTGGTATGTGAGGAAAGGCTTCTCCAGTACATCTGGAGRTGTGAATCTTAATGAACATGAGAGTTGTACTAAAGGCTGTGTGACTTTCTTAGACTGCAATGTCCTTGTTGCATTAATTACAGTTGATTTAAGTTTCAAATCAAAATGCAATAGGATGTTGCTTCCACTGATTCTACAATGTCACATTTAAAGTGAACAGTGCCAGAGAAGCTCTTGGCATCATGACTCAGTACCCTGCTTATGAGCTGAGTGATACAGTTTTAGCTAGGGTCCTAACCTGAGAGATGAAGCCCACAACTGAGCAAGAGTGGTTAAAGAATTAGGTACTGTTTCTGGCTCTGTCAGTGACGTGTGTAACCCTGGGGAGTGTCTCAGCCTTACCATATTTCCCCGTCTGGAGAGCAAGCACAATAGTGCTCTTCTGCATCTCTCAGAGGAATGAGGTGAAAGTGCTTTAGGATCTCCTACAAATAGAAGGAATGGCACTGGAAACAYAGCTGAGTTATGCCAGGAATATTTACCTGCTTGCTCCCTCAGCAACTGTCTGCTCTGTGCATAGAGTCCTCTCYTAAGAGTTTCTGATCTGCAGATCAGTGTGGCTGTACTGCAGTGTGATTCACCTGAGTGCTAAGTGCACTGCAGTTTCTTTGGGGACAATTATGAAGGGTTGGCAGTGGTTGGTGCAGTACAAACTGGCACCTTGTGCTGTGTCTGCCTGTCACCTGTAATCTGCTTTGCCTGAGGCCACATCAACGGGAAGTTCTGGGTGGTGAAAAGGGAAGTCTTTGCTAGTCCTGCTCTGTGATTTGTGTGATTGGGAGGGTGGTGGTTGTCCATCCTTTCATCCTTGCAGGGGCCAGGGAGTGCTGGAGAGGCTTAACAATGGAGGAGCTTGTTTTGGGAAGGAACATGCAGGGTGCCTGGTGCTCTGATCCAGCCAAGCTGCTGTTACTCCTGTTTTTCCACTTTGTTTAGCACCTAGAATGGAGTTTCTCAGACTCACAGTGGTAGGGTCACCCCAAGGTGATCCATCCCAGTGCATGTGTGCTGTGTTGGGGAACCCTCCTGCCGTGTTGTGCCTCTTGACTGTGGGTGAAGCCGTTGAGGTTCAGTGTGCTCAGTTATTTAACCTAAGGCTGGGATAACAAATACAGCGCTGAGACATTAGAGAAGCTGGCATCACATCTAATCTAGGGGCAACAGTTTTGCTGTCTGGTGGCTGATTTCTGTCTGGGAACTTACGATGATGGTGTGCCTGGACCCTTAGTAAAACCTCTGTGATTAGCCTTCACGTGCTTCATGATGGAGTGATGGATGGCAGACCTCCCAGAGCATGGATCCTCCCTGCTCTATGGGAGTCTGTATCATATTCAGATCTACTGGTTTGTTGTATGTCACCTATTTGGGATGTGGTGGTACCCAGAGCCTGCAAGGGACWTTTTTTTTGACAGCTGAGATAATCTTAGCAAACATCATTCTTGGGAAAGAAATCTCCTCGGACACTAGTGCTTGTCATTGCACCTCTGACTATGAGCCCAAGTCAAAGCATCTTCAGTGGCTCCATCCATCCTCTCTTACATCCGGGCTCTGTTTGTGGTTTCCTCCCTGCTGTCACTGAGACAGACTCAGAGCCAAACAGACTGTTATCTCCATAGCTGCCTGCTGTGATTGAAGAGCTGTGTGTTGTGCACAGGCTGACAGAGGCCTGCCTGAGGTAGATAAGCTCCTGCCGTTCCTGCTCTCTGCCTTTCCCTCCAGCACCGGTGTGTGGTGGGAAGGCCTCCCAAGCAGGATGCTCTTTGACAGGCAGGATCTGGCAAGGTTTCCCGTGGCAACGGCTGCAGAGGAGTAGCCATGCGTGCTTGGAGTGATTGCTTTGGACGCTGGAGATGGCACAGTCCTCTCTGCTGTTGTACTCGCTCTGCCGTGGTGGGCTGGGGCAGCCCCTTGCGCAATGCACACAGCCTCTCCTAGTTCTGTCACCTCCAGTTCTGGGCAGCTCATGCAGGACTTTGAGGGGTTTTACACCTTATTGCTGCTGGTTGGCTTCTTCCTTTGCTGTCTCTGCGTACCATCCAAATCACCCTCCTTCAGAACTATAAAACCCTCTTCTCTCTSTCAGTGCTTCCCTTTCATTTTCTCTTCAGTAAGCCAAGTATCTCCACGTGGCAAGGTCTACGCAGTGCCACTCTTCCGTTTTTCTGACATCTCCAGGCCTTTGTTTGCTCAGTTTGATGTCATTAAGGAGCTTGTTCCTGTTTAGTCATCACCATCCAGGGGCACATTTCTTCCCTATACTGTCTGGGTTTTTTGTTCCTTTGTTCCTTTTGTTCCCTCTTGTTCCTTTGTAACATCTTGCCTCCCTGTGTGTTTTTGGGGAGTGTATCTTCTCTTGCTGTGTCATACTGGTGTTACTGTGTGCTCTTTGCTCACCCTGAGCTGACACTGCTCTTCTGTTTTTCACTTTAGGGAGAGGAAGATGATGAGAATGCCCGGCCACTGGCCGAGTCATTGCTCCTCGCTGTCACGGATCTGCTCTTCTGTCCCGACTTCACTGTGCAGAGCCACCGCAGGAGCACGGTGGTGAGTTGAAAGTTAATCATGACATCTGCATAGAGCAGATTAGCTGCGTGGTGGGGGGAACCCTGGAATACTCCAGGGGCTTCCTGCAAGCCTGCAGGCAGGAAAATATGGAGTTGCTGAGCTTGAACTTGCAGTGACTAATATTGATCAATATTTTGGGTTCATTGTATGGTGTTTGTGCRTTCTAAAACAGATGTTCTGAGGCAGCTGGATGAGTCTCAAACTGAGTGGCTGACAACTACCCCCGCACTACAGCTCACCCCTCAGGAAAAGGTGGTTGTGGCGGCAAACAGTTGCTCTTCTGTTGTTGCCACCGGGGGAGCAGAGACCTTTAGCACCTTGTTCCTTTCTCTGGCAGTTTGCTGCAGTCCAGGACAGGAAGCAGCTGTTTGCCTGCTCACACGTGCTCTGATCTGATTGAGTAGATGTGTCTTTCCACCTCCTCTCCTTCTTTGTACCATGGCAGCAAGGACATTTAAATATGTTCTGGTCCTTATGGTGACTGCCTGTACTCCAGAGGAGTTCCTTGAAGCAGGGATCCCCTACCAGGTGCGCTAGCAACAGATTGTGGTGCATCTCCTCCTTCTCTCTCTCCCTGCCAGTGACTCTTCTGTTTTTTGTAGGTCCACTCTATAAACAAAAAGACAACCCTTTTTTTTTGGGGTAGCTCTGTCATAAACTAAAAATGAGCATGCTAAACCACTGTGTATTTGATGGCTGCAAAATTCCCTGACAAATCTGAGTACTGAATTGATTGCTTGAGATTTCTGAGGAGTAGAAAGAGAGTTGAAGTCTGTCACCTGGGGCTGAAGGGGCAAGGCTGGATCAGAGCTACTCATGTGCTGTAAGTAGGGCTGAAACAGATGGACTTGCTGTCCAGTGCTGTCACTTGGGATGGATTGCACAAGTCAGGGTGACAATAGGTTTTCCTGGGAGAGCCTCCCCCCCCCCCACCACCTGCACCTGTGGTTTTTCCCTTGGCAGCAGCCAGACTGGTTTTTCAGGGCTCTGGGCACTAGAATTAAACACTGAGATTGTGAATGATTTATGTTCCTTGCTGTTGGCTGCCCGTCTGCTGCCTGCAGCCTCTGTAGTCTTTGCTGAGCTGGTTTCCCTCTCTGGGCTGGGTCTGACTGCAGCTTAAAAGCAGAGAGATGGGCACCACCACCTCGTGTTCATGGCAGAGCAGCAGTGGCCCCAGAGATACAGGTCTCTGTGGATGTTTGCTGAAGCAGCGTTGAGTAAAGAACTGTGAGAGAATGGGCAAAGGAGACCCAGGGCTGACCCATATTCCTACTGAAGTCAGCCCAGAAATTATGGCTGGAAATGGGGCTTCCCTCCATAATGCACACATATCTCTGTGTTTCATCCCTTGCTCGCAAAGGCTGAGATCTTTGAAGACATCAGCACCTGCTTTTTCAGGCCTGAGGAGCTCCTGTACAGTCCAGCTTTCTGGATTCTTTGCTGGCTTCTTTGCTAGAGAGAGGAGCTGAACTGCTTTGGATACCACTGCCAATTCTGCCTTTTGCCTTCTGTGTTCCAACCTCTAATTCCTCCCACAGGACACAGCAGAAGATATCCACTCCATCGACAGCTGTGAGTACATTTGGGAGGCAGGAGTGGGCTTTGCTCATTCTCCACAGCCCAACTACATCCATGACTTGAATAGGTAAGAGCTTCTGCAAAGGCAGGATGGAAAGAAACTGGGATCAGGAGAGGGAGATCTGGGGGAGATGAGCTCTTTGCCTCCTGGAGTATCCATGATTCCAAAGGCTTTCTGCCTGCTGCTTTCTGAGCTAACAGGACTGGCAACACAGAAAAAAACCCAGCTGACATTTGAGTAGCTTTTTGTAGTGTGATATGGGAATCAGACTGTCTGCAGCAGTAACTGGATAAACACGACTGTGCTGGAAATGCCGAGGAGCTCTGTACTGGATTYCTTTTTTGTAAGGCAGCGATTCTGCTGAGCTTTGTGCCAGTGACAGCAGTATGGCTTAGGAAAGGAAATGGGCTTAGCCTTCTCTGGGGAGGACTTTCTAGATGGGACTGAGCCTTCCTTATGCGTTGTTAYGGTAAGTAGTTGTGTCTCTGCTCCTGAATGGCTTCAGGCCTTTGCTTCTCCTTCCAGGACAGAGCTGCTGAAGCTGCTGCTGACCTGTTTCTCYGAGGCCATGTACCTGCCCCCCTCCTCAGACAGCAGCAACACCAACCCCTGGGTACAGTTTTTCTGCTCTACGGAGAACAGGTGAGGGTGAAGGGTGGGAGCCATGGGGAGAAATACCTTCAGGTCTCTTCCGCGGAGTATGTTGGTAATGAGGAACCATAGGACTTGTTACCTCCAGCGTCCAGGGGCTGTTCTTTTACATTGTCCCTGTCTCATGTACACTCCATTAGCATTTCTGCTTTGTGAGAAGTGTTTGTCAGCAGCAAAAGGAAAGTCTGAGCACGGTGCTCACTGGAGTTTGCTGCAGGACTGATCCTTGCCCTGTGGGAAGTGGCAGATCCTGTTCCCTGCTGTAGACCCCATTCCCTTGGGAAGGTGGTGTGGTGTTGGTGGCAGATGAATGTCGCCCTCTAGTGACATTGTACCTCTGGGACTTCAGCACCTGAGGTGACAGTCGCTCACTGGGGGGAGCACAGACCTGGCTGAAAGCTGAAGACAGACAGTTTTGTCTTTGCAGAGGCTAGAGAGCTTTGAGGTCCTTCCCTGTTTTCACACTCTGCACAGGATTCCTCTGGGAGGCCGCGTGGCCTTTTTCACCTCCCCTTCCCTCTCAGCTGTAGTCCAGGAGCCCAACTGGGAGCTGGAGTGTTGGCTCTTGTCTCTGGGCTGCTCAGTCATGGGCTGCTGTCACAGATTAGAGAAGACAATTGTGTTTTGTCATGGCCCCAGACTCTTGGGGATAGAGATGCCTGCCCCTCTCCAAGGCAGCACCTTTTGTTTCCTGCTCCTGCCTTCTGAGAGTGTTTTCTTCTCCTCAGACATGCACTCCCACTCTTCACCTCACTCCTGAATGTCRTCTGTGCCTATGACCCCGTGGGTTATGGGATTCCTTACAATCACCTACTTTTCTCCGACTACCGTGAGCCGCTGGTGGAGGAGGCGGCCCAGGTGCTGATTGTCACCTTGGATTATGACAGCTCCACCAGTTCAAGTCCCACTGTGGATGGCACGACCACTGGCACGGCCATGGATGATGTGGATGTGAGTGACACTGGGATCTGTATTTGCTGCTCTCCTGRACTCCCTGGGGTCCTCTCACACCAGCTTGTATTGAATGTTGAGCTGTAGGGCCCAGCACCGCTCCTCCCCTTGCAGTCTGCTCTCTCTGGTCCAGTCCTGCTTCGGTCCTGTAGGTCACTAAACACGTATACGTGACCAGAACACTAGATTTTGGTCACTGGATCAGGAGCATGTAAGTGACAAGCCCTTGACTTTACTATTCCATGTGGTGCTCTGTCTCCTTGCATTTAAWACCATGTCATTCAAAGCAGAAAGCTGAAGTGAGAGACATTAGTGGTTACACTTTGACTTCCTGGATACACTTTGTTGCCCATAAGCATTTCCCTCCTTTTCTTTGAACAGCCTCCTGGACCAGACAATCTGTTTGTGAATTACCTCTCAAGGATACACCGAGAAGAGGTAACGTGCTCCTCACCCTGTCTGATTCCATGCTGATTGCATTAGCCCTGGGCCCACCACAGTCTCTTTCCTGGTCTGTTGGCAGGATTTCCAGTTCATCCTGAAAGGAGTGGCTCGCTTGTTGTCAAACCCACTGGTCCAGACCTACCTGCCAAACTCTGCCAAGAAGATCCAATTCCATCAGGAACTCCTTGTCCTCTTCTGGAAACTCTGTGACTTCAATAAGGTGTGGATCTGCTTCTTGCTGAGCTTCACCCCAGATTTCCTATTGTGGCTCCGGCTGGACTGAGCCCTGTTGAAGGGCTGTGGTGGGTAGTTGGCAGTGGCTCCAGGGTGCTGTGGTCAGCAGCACTGCTCCCTGCTGCAGGGGTTGGGCGTCTGGCTATGGGGACAGCCTGGGAGAGGGGCTCTTGAAGGTCTGTGCTTGAGGCAAGTGCTGCAGCAGGTATTATCATAACTCTGCAAATTACACAGGAGTTGATGAGGTGGTGCATACACCAGCCTTTCTAACATTCTTGAGAGACTAATTAGCTAGAGACTACCTGTCCTGAGTCCTGCAGATGGTGCAGGATATATTCTTATGATTGTCTGAAATCCTCCCCTTTCTTCCAGAAATTCCTCTTCTTTGTGCTGAAGAGCAGCGACGTTCTGGACATTCTTGTCCCAATCTTGTATTTTCTCAATGATGCCAGAGCAGACCAGTGTAAGTTGGTTATTTTCAATATTTGGGATGATTTGAGCTTGACAGTTGAGCTAGAATGTTTTAAAAATGATTCCTCCTTACCACTTAGATGTGACAGCATCTTGAGTGTGTGTTCCTGGCCTTCTACAGATGTGGAGTGGAGTGGTCCAGTTAACTGGGTTTCAATGTTTGTAAAAGACTAGAAGCAGGACATGATCTATCCCACAACACAGRGAAGGGAGGCCCTTCCTTAACATGTGCTAATGGTTTGAGTCCTTAGGTTGAGAATTGTGTCCCTGATTCAGTAAAGAGGGAAAAATGAGCAATTTGCTCTTGCCATGGGAGTAAATTAGGCATAACTCCATCACTGTGTAGTGAAGTAGTCAGATCTTCCCTACTATGATGATGGGTTTACATTAAAAGCATAAAAAAGAAAGCATGATCTGTCCAAGACTTAACACTGTACTGGCCCCATAGATGTGCTTGGGAAGGACACTGGTACTGACAATGGAGGGAGCTCTGTGTGGGATGTCCCTTATCAGGATGGTTTGGTCTATGCAGTTTTTTATCAGTCCCATAGTGTTTCTCCTCTCTCCTCACTGCCCCTCTGTTTTCAGAATTCCACTGGCCTCACTGTGACATGTGGGGTTTTTCTGTTGTTTTTTTCCTCTCCCTGCAGCACGAGTGGGCTTGATGCACATTGGGGTCTTCATCCTCCTGCTTCTCAGTGGGGAGCGTAACTTCGGGGTGCGACTGAACAAGCCGTATTCTGTACGAGTGCCTATGGACATCCCTGTCTTCACAGGGACACATGCAGATCTGCTCATCATAGTGAGTACAGCTCCAGCACTTCTCAGACCCTCCTAACTCCACAAATAATTTTCCTCCTTCAATATACTCACCCTCCCTAGACTGGAAGCCCACTGAGTAGCTAKAAAGTGTGTGGGATACGCTCTGTTAACCCATCACCCACTCTGAGGTGATGTGTCTGGCAGGGTGCATATGCGTGAGATGCAATCCCATCTGCGTGGGATGATCCAAAGAACAGGATTCTTGATGGTGCTGGACTGGTGTCCAAAGGATTCTGGGACTGGCATGAGTGGTGTGGGTGCATGGCCTCTAGCAGACTTGATTGTAGGTGAGGAAGGCAGAAGGTCTGGCTCTGTCCCAGGGAACCAGAGGTGTGTGGAGCACATATGTCAGTGGGAACAACAGTGATACCAAGCTCAGCCCTACAGCTTTGGGTTGCTGCAAGTTTTCGTTCACCTTTCAGTCTGCCCACAACACTGCCTATGAGCAGCTGTGTGCTTTGCAGTGCCAGCCTCARGTGGTTCTCTGCTGTCATATTAGTGCTCATTTGTCAGAGAAGAATCTCTCAGCAGCTTCTGATAAACCTCCAAAAGGAGATTCCCATTAGAGGGAGTAGGAAGAAACCTGCCCACTGCTCTTGATCCTATGTGTTTTGCTATTGCATTCCATTAATCTCAGATAATCTCTGTGTTTTAATTATGCTCAGTACTTCTCTACAGACATGCCAGCTAGAGGTGGGAAGGCTACGATTGGGAATGTCTGAACTGGTTAGAAGGCAGTTGAATCTTTCCGTGTCTGAGGGTATAGTTAAAAACAGGACAAACATTTGAGTTAGAAGTTTGCACTAAAATCAAATGTAAAACATTAGTTCTGTGGCATTTCAAGCAGCTACCATAAGGGTTCAGAGTCAAAATCCATTGGAGGCGAAGGTGTCTCTTACTTCCTGGTAGTTTAGTTTTGTCCCGGGCTGCCTGAACATTGTGGAACAGCTCACAGTCAGTTTCTGTTTGCGGTGTTGAAGGGCCCTAATCACGTTCCCAAAAGATTCCTTGTAAATGAAAGCTTGTACTCCTGGAGCGCGAGTGTGCAGTGAGAGCAACCTTCCCCACCTGTGTAATTGTGGAGTGTGCAGGGCCCTGCCTAGGAAGGAATGGTGTCAGGAAGCGATTAGTGTGGGGGTGGCACTGGTTTTGGTTGAGAGGCTGCTTTCAGTAAGGTGCTGCCTTGCTCAAGAGCTCCTTCCTTCCACAGGTCTTTCACAAGATCATCACCAGCGGGCACCAGCGGCTGCAGCCCCTCTTTGACTGCCTGCTCACCATCGTTGTGAACGGTGAGCACTGTGTGGGGTGAAACCACAGCCCACAGCACGTTCCCCTCTCCCTATGCCCCTGCCTGTGTCCCCTAACACCGACCAGTGCCTGCTGCTGGAAACTCAGCCCTTCCAGTCCGTGCTGGAGGGGCCAGTGCATATCAGATCTGCGTGCATGGTCAGAGGCTGGGACAGCAGTGTCCTGGAGCTCCCCTGGGGTGGCAGTAGGGCATTTGCCAGCAGGCCTGGTGAGGGTGGTTGGCAGTGCTGTCCCTTTCCAGCAGGGAGTGCCACATCCCCATGGTGGCAGTGCTTCCCTTGGACTTAATCGGTGTCCAGGTGGCTCCGTTGTGAAGCTTTTCAGGAGGCACAGCAGAGGTGCTGTTATTAGTGTAAAACTAAACAAGACCCTCTAAAAGCAGCAATGCCTCCTTTTACTAGGCAATATCTCTGTTTCGCTTCTTTTGTATTTAGAAATGTTTCTGTAGAACCCTGTTTGGCTCAGCTATTCTATAAGGCTTTCTCAGAAGTGCAGGGTGGGAAGGTCACAAAAGCAACATTTTTTGTGGTGTATTTTTGAGAATAAATACACCTGAGTTCTTTCTCCAGTTTTCATTTGTTTGCCTTCCACAGTATCTCCATACCTGAAGTCTCTCTCCATGGTGGCTGCTAACAAGTTACTGCATCTCTTGGAGGCTTTTTCCACCACCTGGTTCCTATTCTCTGCTGTCCAGAACCACCACCTCGTTTTCTTCTTGCTGGAAGTTTTCAACAACATCATTCAGTACCAGTTTGATGGTAAGAGACTGACTGCTGTATTTAGTGAGTTTGCACTAGTTTAGTCCAAGAGAACATGAGATGGAAGTTCAGAGGAAGTCCAAGGAAATGAGAGGAGGTGAGAAGTGTAGAAATCAGCTGCATGGAGACTTGCCTAGGGTTGAGAAGTTGTGTTAGTAGATAATCAGTGTTGGGTCCTGACCCAGGCAGATTTGTTTAGAGCAAAATGAGATGGCAGCTAATTATCAGCATAACCTCAGCCCTCCTGCAGGCCAGAAGGTGAGATGGATAGGGGGGAAGAGGAGTGGAAAGTGAGTGTGTCACATGTAAGTTGTGACTGGYTGGATGCTGCTGTGAAACTGCTCATGTTGCTCAGCAATGTAGGTGATGGGACAAAACAACCTCCATCTCCTTGAACACTTTAAAGTGCCTCTCAGTTCTGTTTTGGCAGGTCACTGGGGCTGAAGACCAAACAGCCCTATCCAAACAAAATTCTGGCATTTCCTGCTTTCTAGGAAATGCGTTATGCTTTCACTCTTAAAAGCATGACAGTCTTTTACCTCAAAAAAATAATAAAGTRAAGTCCTGAAACCTCTCAAAATTGAATACTTCACTTTAAACCTGAAAATSAAGAATTCTCCTTCCCTGGTGGAAATCTTGCATGTGACAATTGCCAAATCCCAAACCAGCCTTTGTGGGTATGATTTRTGTTTTATATTAGAGGATGCCTTCGTTCTGTTCTGTGCCATCTTGCAGGCATTAAGAATTCTGTCCTTTTGGCTTTGCTATTTCAAGCCTGTGTCTCCTCAAATGAAATGCCCTGATTTGTTTTGTGAATTCTTTTGAAGATGGAAAAATGTTGAACCTTGGCTAGTAACCTTTTCTTCCAAAATATATGCTGAATTGTGGTTTAAACTGTCCTTTCTTCTTCTCATCTTTTTGAATATCCCTCTCCAAGCTATTTCTTGTCAGCTTTCCAGCCTAGGAAGGATTTCACTGAATTTTCTGTGCTGCTTTGTAACGGATAAGAGGATATTGAGCTCTGCTCTTTTTTCCCTGTGCCACTGCCTTTGTGGGTGGGAGCAGTCATGCTTTGTGTACCCAGCRAGCTGTGCTGGATCGGCAGAGCTCTTTGAGCCTTACTTCTCTGCTTGCTTTTTTGCTGTGATTCCCAGGGAACTCCAATCTGGTCTATGCTGTTATCCGCAAGCGGAATGTGTTTCACCAGCTGGCCAACCTGCCCACGGACTCCCAGTCCATCCAGAAGGGGCTGCAGCGCAAGAAGAAGACCCCCGAGCCCATCTCTCGCACCAACTCCCAGGACGGGGTCTCCATGGAAGGGTCGCGTCCTGCTGCCCCTGCTGAACCAGGCACTCTGAAGACCAGTCTGGTGGCTACTCCAGGTGAGCTTTAGTTTACCTTTGGGACAGGAGAGAGGTTTGTTTACTCTGGGAGATACGGTGTGGACTCACCCTTTCACTGGGTGTGGAGAGATTAAGAGTTTACATTTGTGAATAACTTAACTGACTTTCAGTCTGAGTTTCAGATCAGTTGGCCCAAGCTGATCACAAATAAACTGCCTTGAGTTTCTCTCCTCTCAGATTTAGTGTCCACATGGCCATTTGTCCTAATCTTGACCTATTGCCTCAGGTTAACTATATCCAGCCTCAGGTTAACTATATCCATGTGAACCTGTGTTCCTCTTGCATCTTTTCCTAGAGAAAAACTCTTTGGGGGTTGTGAAATCAAGGCTAGATCTTGTTTCTCCTGTTGAAAGGAAAGCTTTTCCAATATCAGCGGAAGCACAGGGTGTTTTTACATAGTAGGGCAGAAAAGAACCCTCTGCTTTTAAACATATTTAATTCACTTGTGTTTCTGAGCTTTTCCTCTTCTGAACACAGGGATTGACAAGCTCACGGAGAAGTCCCAGGTGTCGGAGGACGGGACCATGCGTTCGCTGGAGCCCGAGGCTTCCCAGCTGTCCCCAGAAGGAAACCCACCCACAGCCCTGAGTGATGGGGAGCCATGGAGTGGGGTAAGGCTGGACACTGTTGTGCAGGGAAGGTCTAGGGTGTGAAGTGAACAAAACTAGGGGGTTAGAAGAGGTCTGTTGGCCCACTGAAGAAAGGCATTGTGCACACGTGGAAGGTGCTGGGACACGACGTGGTTCAGAAGTTTGATTCTGATGTTGCATCATCTTGGGTGTTTCATGTTTGTGCTATGACACGAGAGCTGGAGCACTCGAGTGAGCTTTCTCCAATGTGAACACTATGACACAGCAGCAAGTGCAGAACTGCAAAGGATGAAATAGTCATCCCCTGGTTTCAACTCGGGTTCTTACTGCTGCTTCTTTTTCCTCTCTCTTCTGGGATGGAGCTCTATCAGGATCTCCTAGCTAGCCTGTGCTGTGAACAGTGTGTTCCCATGAAGGCTGGGCTGAGATGCTGCCCTCAGAGTGGCTTTGAATAAATTGGAATGAAGAGAATTCCCAAATACCCCAGGATCAATTTTACCCTTCCTGGCCTTGCCTGGTACCAGCTGAAGGCCCGTGGCCAGCACACAACAATTACATTGTCATTAAATGACATCTTGGCTGAGAACTTGCAGAAGAAAGATTTTCTTCTTCCAGCAGCCCATGAAACATAATCGTGGGTCATCCCATCTGTGTCCAGCAGCTGGCTCGAGCTATTCCGCAGCCAGAAAAGCACTGCCACAGCTCTGCCCCAAGCTGGCTGTTTCTGGTTGTGAAGGTGATGCGTGAATGAGCCCATGCACGTGGGGATGCAGGATGGCTGTTGGAAGGAAGTGCTGTTCCCTTTTGTTTYGTAGAAAAGTCAACTCTGGGCTGTAGCAGTAAGTGGTCAGGGTGCATTGGTAAAGGAAAAAGCCTCTCCATTTTCACCTTGTGCAGAGATTGACAGTGATTGTAGAGGGTTATTTCCTTCCTTCCTACCAYGAATATGGAAAGTCAGGTTGAGTGTGTCATTCCTCAAGGGCAAGGGTTGTTAGGTAGGAGTTGCCTATCCTTGGAAAAATGCTCTTTAAGGTATTCCAGGATGGACAGCAAAAATCCCAGAKATACTCAGTAGACAGACATTGGAAAAGCTGTGGCCTTTAGCTACGTAATCTCTGTGACAAAGAAAGAAGCATACCTGAACAGTTTGTTGTCAGTCCTTTTTAACTCTCTCACTGCGGATTGTTCCAGCAAAGTGTCAGCGGTGGTGGGTGACTGGACTTGTGTCCTCCAACTTAACTTCATCAAATATTATCACTCACTGGGTCAAAGCATATGGATTTGGTGAATGAAGGTCTGGTGGGTCTGATGTGTTCTAGGRACAGGCTGAGCTGTCTTTCCCAGCAGTGCTCTGGAAAAGCTGGGGAGAACATCAGCAGAAAATGGATTGTATTTCTTACTCTTAAGTGTGATTTGCTTTTGTATGTTTTTGTTTGTTAAGAATAATCTTTATTGATAGGAGGCRTCACATTCCCGGCGGGATCGAAGGCGTCTCTCTAGTGCTTCCTCCAGTGGACAGTGGACTCCAACTCCTGACTGGGTAAGGGAATCTGGACAGAGGAAATAAATAATGAGGAAGAGTTGCGGCAGAATTGCCTCGTGCACGCATCCTTCCCCTGCCATCAGACACTCTTCCAGAGCAGCATTTCCYCACAGGGACTTGTGGTCAAAGCTTCAGAACTTTAATTTACTGACATCTGCAAGGGAATATTTTGTTTTACCTGTTTCAAACCAGTGCCTGACTGGTCTCATCAGGTGCCTCATAATTCTAGTGCTCCAGGATTTATTGTATTGCACCTGTTCACTCAGTTCACCCACCAGCTTTGTGATTTTTGTAAATCTCATTTGTAACAGAGATTGCAGAGACAGCTGTAAAAAACCTGSTAATGCAGTGCATTGACTTCCCTGCCACTTTCCTACCTACAGGTGATGTCTTGGAAGTCAAAGCTTCCCCTGCAGACAATCATGAGGCTCTTACAGGTGCTGGTCCCTCAGGTGGAGAAGATCTGCATTGACAAGTAAGTAGATTTTTGGAGAGGAAGGGCTGTGCAGTGTGTAAAGAGGTTGGCAGAATTTGAATTGGGAGGCCCCCTAAGGGAAACCTTGTAAAGTATAATTGAAAGCATCCTGGGCTCAGCAGAGTTGTTACTTTCCTTGCCAAACATCTTTGTTTGTCTGATCCCTTCTCCACTCTGTTTACAGAGGAGAGGGGGTGTGTTCTCCTTGGCCACGGCTCCGTGTCTGTGTTTGTTTAGACCCTTTGTGCCGCAGCAGTTTTGGAGGTGTCTGTGGGACACRCTAAGGATGTTCCTGGTCTGTCTCTTGGCAGGGGTCTCACGGATGAGTCAGAGATCCTCAAGTTCCTGCAGCATGGCACCTTGGTGGGACTGCTGCCGGTGCCTCACCCCATCCTCATCCGCAAATACCAGGCGAACTCGGGCACTGCCATGTGGTTCCGCACCTACATGTGGGGAGTTATTTATTTGAGGTAAACCGGCTGCGTGCAGCCTGACCTGGTCTTTTCCAAACTTTTGGGAGGCCTATAGAGTGAATTGGATGCACTCAGTCAGCTCTGGATTGTCTCATATTTACAGGCTAGAAAGATGTTGTTCCCTTGGAAGAGACTARGGTGAATGAGCTGCTACAAAACTTTGAGTGGGTGACACAAAGAGAGTTGTTCCGGGAGTGCTGCTTGTCTGGGAGCTGGCAGCAGCAGGGAATAGAAAAGTTRCCTAGAGGGTCCGCTGCAGAGATTTCATGCAAAGCTCTGGCTTTGTGGGATGTTGTAGATACTGTCATCCCTTTAAGGTGCATTGTCTCTCAACGAGTGATTTCCTTTAATGCAAAGCTGAAGGCATGCTGTGCAGCCAGCTYGTGTAATCTTGGCTGTGAGATTTGAATTCTGTGTACCTGGCCACAGGAAGTAAAGTGGCTCTTGTCTTTCTCTCTCAGGAATGTGGATCCCCCGATCTGGTATGACACAGATGTGAAGCTGTTTGAAATTCAACGGGTCTAAAGAGAGCACTTACCTCTACTGAGAGAAATACACTGGATCTAAGGACTGCGGTGTGCTGCTTCATCACAGCTATTCCTGCATTTCACATCCAGCTGAGAGACCAAAAGGACAATCACTTCATTTACCTCCCTGTCATTTAAAGCTTTAATTGGGACCTGCTTGGACATCCCTCCCCCCAGCTCACTTCTCTTCCCTCACCCCTCACCACGAACCTTGAGTAAAAGGTATCTAAGGGATTGTCCATTGTTGTGGTTGCACTAGAAATCAGACTGTTCTTAGCTCTTCTGTTACTCTTTTGCTTCTGGATGTGGTTTGGAAACCAATCTGGACCTGTCCTTGCTCTGGTCAGAGTCAGCATTTATTTGAAAAAGACTAGCTGTAAATTGCGTGCAAGGGAGAAGCTGCTATTCCTGCAGGAGACAGGGTTTGGAAACTGCAGCTGCTTCCATGTGGCTCTGTAAAGTTTCCAGGGCATCCCTTCTGGCTGCAGATGTCTCCCTGGTGTCTCAGTTGCATATAGGGCAGTCTTTCCCATCTGAATGAAAGGAGAAGATGTTGAAGGAAAACTTTGTGTCTCAGTTCTGAATCTCTCTAGTCCTTTCCTGGAAAGCTGCTTGAGAAGGTGGTGTGGCTCAGAAGCTTTTCCTTGGCTTCCAGGCCCAGCAGCCTGTCCTTCATGGTGGGMTGTTGCAATGGAGCCTGTCTCACTTTGGAAATCCCTGCTTAATCTAATTGAACACACAGGGAGGAAGGGACTGGCTCAGTGAGAGCAAGAAGAGACCTGACTGTTAAACTCTTTTAAGTCTTCTCCCACTGACTGAAATGACACTGTCACCTGGGTTTGAAAGGAACCATATCCTTCCATCTTTGTCTGGCAGGCTGATGCAATGCAGGGAGCCGAAGGGTCTTTTGCACACTACTGTCTAAGGCAGGGATTTGAGGGAGGCACTCAGGGAAGTTGTAGGAGGAATTTGGAAGTTGTAGGAGGAAAAGCATCTCCATGTCAGTAGGGAGTGGAGAGTGCTGAGGCAAAGTTTTAATTCTTCAGGGCATTTTGCTATTGACCAAGTTACTGGATCTTGAATGTATTGGGTCCCAAGCATGTGAAGTCTGGGAAGCCAGAATGGGAATTGGTGGGAGACCCACCATTGCTGGCTTGGTTCAGCATTATGGGGTTACACATTGGTGAGTGGAGACACCCTGGGGTTTGAGTCAAATTTTATGTTCTGCTGGGAGGGGCTGCTGTCTTAGACCCATGGTGGTCTTCAGACAGTGAAATGTGAGAGGTCCTGCCATGAACTGAGACCTTTCCCTCTCCACCAAAAYATAGTCCTTGGTGCTCTTTTATTCAGGGAGGATTGCTGGCCATGAGCTGTTTGCCACAGATTAGAACCAGTGGCATCACCACATGGAAACAGTTCTGTCACGTTCAATTGCAGGGACAGACGTGACACACACTCTCTTGCCCTGGCCTAAGCTTGCAGCTGCTGTGGTAACAACATGACCATCCTCTTCCAGAGAGCTGCTCCAGTGTGCTGCTGGCTCCCACTGGCCTGTAAGGTGGTTTCCTCCTTTGGGCACTGAAAGGGGATGGAGTGCCAGGCCAGTAGAAAGCTGAAATAAAGCCTGAATGGTTTTCTGAAGGATAAGGAATACATGAAATAGAGAGATGTTATTCCCCCACCTGCCTCCCATTTCCAACCCACTTTGCCACCCAGCACTACTCCCATCCTGACCCCACCTCTGTTCAGGTGTAAACAGGGTGAGGGCTCTGTTTCACGTGGAGAATCTCTCATGTGTAAGAATGTGATTTGGTGGGGCCAGACTGATTGTATGGCACTCGCACCTCACAGCTGGAACGGGGCATCCCGTGTCCCACATGCTTTGCCTCTTCCCTCCCATGGATCTGCTGGTTCTCACGATCTCTTCCGTCCTCTCTTTTCTGCTTTGTTTCTTTGTGAGTTCCTCTGGAAGCCTTTTTGTTTGTTTCTTGGTGTGTGGAGTCTGATCCTTGTTCTGTGGAAATCAACTTGCACTGTAAACTCTTTGCTTACTTATGGAGAGAAAGATAAAGATTAACTGAAACATGCACTTGGTTGCTTTTTCTTTTTCCCCCCAGAGAGAGGTTTATAATTTTGTTTGTCTTGTGCTGGGGTGATTTGTGCCACTAGGAGACCATGGGCTGGCTTTCTCTGCAGTAGTGAATTTTTTCTGTAATCAGAAATGAAGATTGTACTCTGGAAAATGAGCCTGAACTCTGTGTGTTTGGYCGTTTCTGTGTTCATGGCATGAGACATCATCAAAGATCAAACAGGATCAAGTCTCCTGACTTTGTGAACCATGTGCTAAAACCTTTGTGCAGTTGAGACCTGTAAAACAGGCACCCTGGCCCTGGGGCTTGTTAGGAAAGGATGTGGAGGGCCTTGACTGTTTATCTGATCTATGGTGGCTGTAGGTCAGAGTTGGAGCTGGTGGGCTTCATTCCTGTCCGTGCTGATCATGTTTTCAGTCATGTATCTAGTGTTCATTTCAAAGTCACCTGCTCTGTGAAAGCTCAGTAACTTCAGTTAAACCAGTGTTTTACCCATTAAACTGGATAAAATCCAGGTCATGGGTTTGCCCACGAAGTGCCATCCTTGCTTGTCCCCAGGCTATCAATCACTAGGAGGAAGGTTCGGGGTCAGACCTTAGCATGTATGTCCTGTGGATCCCGTGGTACAAACAGTGACATGAGAATAATAATTAACTTTATTAGAGCCTAATTTATCCAGCTGTTATTTCTCATGATATATTTCTGTTGACATGGGYCCTAATACAAACACTTATTGGGCAAAGTTCATGCTCATGAAATCAGTCTCACTTAGAGTTTCACAGAAAGGTACTATCACTGCCTGAATGCTGAATCCTCACTGTTACTGTCTTAGGAGAGTTTGATTTTCTAGGAAATCAAAAAAAGCCTCATAAATAAGCACTGATCCTAAACCCACACTGCTGCTGGGATTGATTTACAGAGGAACAGAAGCAATAATGAGGATGCCTTTTGAACCACGCTTGAGTAAGGGTCGTGACAGATTATGATTTATTGTAGAACAGGCCTGCTCTTAAATGTCATAGAATCCCAGAATGGTTTGGTTTGGAAGGGAACATACAGCTCATCTGCCATGGGCAGGGACACCTCTCACTAGACCAGGTTGCTCAGAGCTCCATCCAACCTCTGAAGGCAAGAGCAGTTTAAGTCAGTTGACTTAGAGCCTGTTCTTCAGTGTGTTCAAAGCAGACTCAGAGATTTCACRAGACACACATGATCTTTATTTCCATTCCTCAGGCTCTGGATTTGGGACCGATAGTCGCAAGCCCCTTGCTCTACACTGTGCTTTCAAAGCAGGTATTCCCTATGGAACACGTGCCAACAGAACTTTGATCAGGCTCTGGGAGTGCCTGTAGGGAGAAGTAGTGTTTAATCTCAGTAAGGCAAGGCCATGTTATAGCTTTTATTTTGATATTGGGAAATGATGCACTGAACTGGTGCAGGTCAGTCTTGGTTGCTATTGTTGAAGGCTGCTCTTGCATTCTTTTATCTGGAAGATCTCAACAGGAGCTGGTRAAGTCCCACGTGCTACCATACAGCATCCACTGGCAGACTGCTGACTGCATGCATGGTTCCTGAGAGCAGTGAGAGTTTGTTTATGGGCTTTGAGTCTATTCTCTGTGGAGAAAAAGGATAGTGCAAAACAACCTCCTCTTCGTCTGAAACTCACGGAGAAGTTGTGTAAGGAGAAGTCCAAGCAGAAGCCGGAGGGAAAAACCTTAGAAGCTTCCACATGCATATCTGCTGCTTACTGCATCTTTGTTCAGCATGACTGATTGTCCCCAGCCCCTGGAGTGGGGGTCCAGCATGGCTCAGGCTGTAACATAGACCTCCAGGAGCCCCCCRACCGAGTGCATGCGGTAGAACACACCCAAGGGGAGCCCGAAGTTCACGATCACAAACCAGGTGGAGTAGCCGTAGAATGACCTTTCTATTCCGTTCTCAAAGACGGGGTGAGCCCCAAATGTGGGCATGACCCACAGCTGGAGAGGTGTGAGGAAAAGAAACACGAGTCAGAGGGTGACAAACTGATTCCTACCTGCACCCCAATCTCAGCACTGGCTCAAGTGGTTGTAGGAATACTTCAGGAATATCAGAGTAGTCTCCTTGCCAGGGAGGAGAAAGAAAATCCCCTAGTTACTCTGTTGACCCCTTGCTATAATTCAAACCCTGTTGAATCCCTGGAAACCTAATGACAGCCTCATTAAACCCCAGCCTGCTTCATCTTCAGGGTTTCACTGTTTCCTTGGGCAAGGTGTTTTCACTGGATTAAGGCTGCAATGTTGATTCAAGAACCCAGAGCACAGTGTACTTTATTGGGTGGGTTTCAAGCCTGGAGACTCATATTTGCAAAGACTTAGTGCTGGTGCCTCACRTTTCTCCACCTTTCTCATGAAACASCCTCAATGAGCCTAATGGGKTTTTTTTTCAGAGGCTAAAATCTTGGCAAGTAGGGATTTATTAGCTGTCTCCTCCCTGCATGCAGGAAACTCAGCAATATTTGAGGGTAAAAGAAAAACCTTCTAATTATGAGAGTGGGGTATTAACAGCAAAACCGRTCTTGACTTGCCTCACCAGTAGGTTGAAACTTGGTGGGCAAAGGTTTTTTGTCTGGAATACAAGAGAAAGACAAGGAGCTCACGTCTGTGTCACAGGTCACTGTGGCTCAGCCGAGCTGTGGCGTAGCAGAGAACACAATACTTACTATGATGTTGCACAAAACCAAGAAGAACGAGATCTCCCTCAGTGCTCTTCTCTTCCAGCTCAAGTGAGAGTAGGTATGGATGTAGGACAGGGAAGCTTTCCGGATCTCCTGTCCCAGCTCCAGCACGCTTACTCGTCTCTGGCTGTTGGCTTCACGACTCTGCTCTTCTTTAGTGTCTTCCTCCTTGCCAGGAGGTGTCTGGCTCTGCTCCTGTTTGCTGCTCGGCGTGGTCTCCTCTTCACCAGGCAGCTCTGCAGCCACCGTGTGGTGTCTGGTGTGTTTGGCCTCAGCTGCTGCTACAAAGCGCTGCCGATGGAGCCCATCGATGATGAAAACATTTTGGGTGATGTTCTGGAAGATGAGGAGGACAGAGTAGGACAGGATGAGGCTGTTCAACAGGTCCCTGGGGTCTGTGGCCACCAGGGCCACAATGGAGAAGTAGGACATGCCGATCTGGCCGAGGGCTGCCCCCATCAACAGGACCACGTCCAGGCTGCGGGTTGGGTTCTTCAGCGTGTCCAGCTCCTTTTTTTCCAGGGCGTGGATGATTGTCCCAATCACTGCGCCCACACTCATCAGGGGCAGGAGCACAATGTAGTAGGAATAATACATCACAAGGACCTGGCGGCTGGGGGCCAAGTCGGTGGCCTGGATCTGGTACATCATGAACACACAGACCCCGATGATTACAGCACTGGTGCCCAGCAGTGGCCCAAAGACCACTCCCTGGAGCTTGAATTTGGGCTTAGCGTGAGGGAGGTGGTGGTGGCTGATGCGTCTCCCCACATTCTTCCACATGACATAGAGCATGGAGCAGCAGATCAGGCAGTACTCGGTGTTGAAGGGGTAGAGCAGGATGTAGCCCTTCTGGAAGACTTTGCAGATGCTTGTGTTTGGGCACGTGCACAAGGTAGTCTCGTTGCCTGGAGCACAAGAAGAGGAAGGCAACAATTAATAGGGAGATGGCCTGGATTTCATGGCTGTCGCTGGGAGTTTCTCATGTGCAGGCACAACATGTGTCTCTGCCTCAGGAACAGGGATCAGCAGGAAGTTAAACGGCTACTGCTCAATCTTAAAGGATGTGAGGATTCGGAATAACAGGGTTTAGCAAATGTCTTTTCCCACCTACGGTCAACACCATGATGAGACACCTCTTCTTTCACAGCAAAGCCTTTTCTATCTCTACCCTTGGAATATAAGTTTCCCCTTTCCTTCCCCTATATCCTCAGAAAGAAGAGTGCAGCAACTACGTGAGCCTCTGCTAGTCTGGCAATTTTGTGCTTGCAGTTAACAGGTAAAAGTGAGCCAAAATGCTATTTATGATGAGTTTTTTCTTTCCGAACGCTCAGTTTCGGCATTTCATAGCAGATCCCTTCCCTCCGGAGGAAGATGTTCTCCCCTTCCAGCCCATCTCCTTGAGACAACCTCCAACGATAGGGAAGTTGCAGCATTTGGGGGAACTGATGATATGTGAATCACTGAGACCCAGAGGCTCCCCAGGGCAGTGATCAGAGCACCAAACCTGACAGAGTTCAGGAAATGCTTGGACAACGTTCTCAAGCGCATGGTGGGACTCTTGGGGATAGTGCTGTACAGGGCCAGGAGCTGGACTCGGTGATCCTTGTGGGTCCCTTCCAACCCAGCATATTCTGTGATTCTGTGAAATGTTGTCTGCCTAGAAATCACCTGTGTCAGCCTAACACCAATGGGGATGTGGGGAAGGAGCCTTGCCTGCGAATCGCTGGTCCACCTCACGCAGCTGGGACTCGATCTCCATGTGCAGGGTGTCGTTGGTCACGGCCAGGAGCCAGAGGAGGAGGTTGGTGGCCGTGGTCAGCATCAGTCCACACCTGGGAGGAGAGACAGGACTTGTACAACGTGGTTCGTGGCTGGTGTGTCCACCCGTGGTGCTGCCCTTCCCCTCTCGCTGGCCCACGCACAGATTTGAGCACACAGAATCTGTGCCTGCTCTGCCTGTGGCCCTTGGGGTGTGACTTTGCACAAACACAGCTGAGCACATTCCCACTTGGACATTTCCAAAGAAGCAGGGCGGGCGATGCTTGGCTCATTAGTGAAACTGGCCTAAGCTGAGACATCTCCCAGTGACAGGAATGGAGAGACCACCCCACCTCATCCTACAGTCTGTGAACTGGTCCCTGAGCCAGGCAGCAGGATGATGTTTGGGAGGAAGGAACAAGCTCTGCGGCAGTCCAAGGCACAAAGGAAAACTGAAGGGAGCTGGTGAGCCCAGCTCAGTGGAGAGAGGATGGGGCTGAACAAGGCGTAGCCAGGTTCTTGTGTGACCCAAAATACAGAGTCTGTGTAGGATCAGATGAACACAGTCCTAGCAGGATTAATAACAGAGATCACAGGCAGAAGGGAAGAGTTTCTTTAGAGCAGTAGAAGGCAGTTTTTCTCCCCTTTCTTTACCTGGTGATGTTGTGCTGGACTTGAATGCAGTCCTTAGAGTGATGCCACAGAAAATAAGCCTGCAAGTGGATAACAACAATGAMGTGAGCAGGGTGAAGCTGGCAGCTGGCTGCTCACGCGGTGGAAAGGGACAGGTAGACAAGAAGGTGCAGGCCCAAGCAGGAGCAAACCTGCCTCTGTGCAAGGGTGCAGGGACATGTGTGCACCTGCATCCCAGTGCCAAGGCAGGTGCTGGCATCCTTGGGTGAGGGCAGYGTATGTGACTGCACACAATGCACATCCTGGAGCCCTGTGTTCCTCTGTCCTGTCCATGTGTGTATTTGCTGCTGAGGTGGGAACTAATTTACTTGTCAAATATGGCTTTGGGTCTGCAAAGAAGAGGGCTGGTATTGAAYAACAAGGTGCAAATGGTGTGAGATATCTTTGTGTGCAAAGGATTTTGATGGGCGGATTGATTGGCAAATACAGAGGGCTCAGACTGGTGCAAAGACAGCTCTGGCAAAATCTGAAATTTCTTCTTTCTCCTTACTTTTCTTCAAAGCAAATTCCTCTGGATCCTACAGTATGTCAGGTATTTCTAAGGTGATTTCTTTCTGAATCTTTCTTCCCTGTCTCTCATGTGGCACACGGGGAGTGCAGGTAGCGTTTGAAGTGGCGTGTGATGCTTTAAAGCCTTCAATGCTCAGGAGAATGCCCCACGTGCACCTGCTGTCCCAAGTCTCCCAGCTTCCCCCAACCCTTGGGCTCCCAGGAATGGGACAGAGAGAATAAGCAACCTTCCGAAAGGGTAATATGCAGTACCTGGGTGCAAATAAAAAGGATTCCAATGCAGGGGAACACAATTTCCACCCCGGATTTGCAGTGGATGAGGATTGAGCTGTAGCCAATCTGAAACACCTTCAGGAGGATGCTGCAACTGCCAAACAGCAGCACTGAGCCTGGACAAACAGCAAAGCACCAGTAAATAAACACAGAGATGTCTGGGGAGCATCTGAGCTTGGCTGGGGACTGGAGGCATTGAGCTTCTTGGATTTGTGTGGAGCTGGCAGTCTTTCTGCCTGAAATTCTCATGATTTTAGGAGAAGAGGACAAAGGAGAGCCTTGTTCCTGAACATGGTTTTGTGCTTTCACTGGCTTAATGTGGTGGGGAAATGCAAGGTATTTTCTCGTGTTTGGATACAAGGTGGGAATGGAGTTTTGGGGCTTTTCTGTGCAATCTGGAGCRACAGGGGTAAGTTAATGGTGGGTGACACTTTCTGCCTTGTGGAGGAAACCTGGGATGAACACAGGTCTGCTAAGGTTTGTGGCAGCACAGTCTGCAGGAGTTGGGATCCTGTGATTKTTTCTCCCTTTTGCCTTGGACACCTCTCTGCAGCATTAGGTGCTCAGGTACCTTGCAGCTTCCTTCAATTGATTCTCCATGCTTAGTTAACAAGACAGTGCCTAATTAAAAACTCCATAATAGACCAGAGGCAGGGCTGCCRGGAGAAGGTAATTTCTCGAAGTGGGGCAAATACTGAAGGCAAAATCTCCCAGGAAAGCCTGGGTGTCACTGGGATGTGACTCACTGGGCAGGAATCTTTCCCTGGCAACAAGGCTGCAGTGATGTTAAACAGGGATGATGGTGACATGGGGCTGCTGATGCTCTTGGTGGGTAAACTCAGTGATTCTCCTCTCATTTTTCAAAGTGCTCCTGCCTAAAACCTTTCCTACGTCTTTCCCACAGTGCTCAGTTGCTGGATGTAGGTGGGTTATGCCTGGATTGCTCTTTGGGAAGGGATCACAGAGTGAAGTTGGGCTGGAGGCTGAAGGCAAGCCCAGTTCCAGGCTTTCCTGGCTGCTCTGATTCCTCTCTGTGGCTCCCACTGTGCCCATCAGTCTGACAGGAACTGGGAGATTCCCAATACCTTAACTGCATATCCTAGAGCTTCTAGCCCTTCTAGTAGCAGGGGAAAAATTTCTTTGCCTTCCAAAACCTTGGAAGAAGGCATGAGATGAGAAATAAAAGCAGAACTTACCCCTAATCCAGATGGCCCCAGCGTGGGAGTCCCGGTAGAGCACCGCGTGCGGCTGCTGGCTGGTGCCCAGCAGGTAGTAGATAATCCAGAACAGGCACAAGACCTTGAGGATGGAGAGCAGGATCCAGACGTCTGCCAGAGTGATGGCCACCTGGTTGAAGATCATGCTGCTGATGAAAGCACTGCCCAGGAACACCACATTCATGGCCAGCAGCCCCGAGAAGAGCTGCCCAGCCTTCTGAGCTTGCCTGTCCCTCTGCTGCTCCGACGAGCAGTGACGGTACAGCCAGAACTTCTCATAGTGGATCTTGGAGCTGTCTGTTGGGGCTGATGCTGACCTGCTCTGGCAGTGGCGGCAGGGCTTGGAGACTTTCTTGTCCAACATGGCTCATCTGCCTGAGGGTCACTTCCTGAAGTGAAAAGAGGGGAGGTTTAAACGGGGGAGATGCTGAGCCGGGAGGGTGTGTGCTCTGCTGTGAAGGCCACTTGTGTGGTGACCTCCCTTCCTTGCTTGGCACCCTCCCTTTCCCTCTCCAAAAGCTGGATGAAGGGGAAAAAGAGATTGCTGTTTAACCCAGGTTAGGCATTAAAAATTTCCTGGGGGACAGAGTCGTTGCAGGGCACTGGGGAAAGGCCTTCTGCCAAAACCTGTCCAGAGACACCTGCGTTAAAGTGGGTGTTTGATGTCACTGCCCTGCCCCTCCAGCACTTGGAGCTGCTGGGACCAGAGGTGCTCAAACAGTTCCCACCCTCACCTTTCACAGCTTCTCCATGCACAGCCCTGAGTTCAGGCTTCCCCCTTTCCCTTTGTTGCCACAAGGATTAGGTGGAAATATGGAGCAGGCTCAGACCTGCTCTAAAATTCAGAGCTGTTCGATTTTCAGTTGATGCGTCCAACCTCTTCCTTGTGTTCTTGGGCTCTGAGAGTTACACACTCCTTAAATGGTTGCACAAATTGTGGCAGAGCTGCAGAGAATAAAGAGACGGCCTGTAAAGTTTGGTCTAAGCTGCTGGGAAAAGATCCAACCTCCCACCCAGGTGAGCTGAGACAGGGACACAATTAATACCTGGTTTTCTTTCTTTTTCTGCTTGTAGCACATGGCCGTGAGCAGAGGAGTTGGAGGGATTGGCCCGGGTAGGCATCCAGAGCCTGGGAGCTTTTTCATCCAGCTTTTGGGAAAATCTCTGTAGGACTGTATTGCTCTTGAGAAGGAAATCTCCTCACATACAGCAATTGGGCAAGGTCAGCCTCTCTATAGATTCAGTACACAGAAAGATGCTTTCACTCCAGGGAGTGACTCTGGCTGTAGTGGGATGTGGCTGAACTGAAAACAGCCCCCCGAGATGTGTTTGAGGGTGGGGGGAACCTTAAACATTCTGTGATAGGTAGTCTTGAGGGAGAAATTGTTTGATGAGGGGTTGAAATTCAGTGTTTCCCTTTTCTTTTGCATGTGCACTGAGGTGCTCTGTCTTTCCTTGCCCCTGGGACTTTGTGGTGAGCTGATCCCCCAGGTTTTGTGGCTGGCAGCAGGGATTCAGCATTTCAGTCCGAGTTGGTGAGTTTAGAGGGTCCATCAGGAGAGGATGGACCTCTTCGTGGAGGAAGAAGACTTATTTGTGTGTCCCAGGATGAACCCCCAAGCCCTGAGGTCCTTTGCGTTTCTCTTAGTGGAGATTGACCCTAAAATCTTCCCCATTTGTCTCCAAAATTCTCCTAACTTAGTAGCACAGGAGCAAACTCCCTCCCCTCTTCTAGGGCCAGAACTCTTCTGCTCCAAAGGGAGCTTAGAGGCCATAAAATCAGCAGGAAGCCCATCCAGGAGGTACCCAAGTGCCCAGACAGGGCTGCACACAGATGGACCCAAGCCCTTGACCCTGTAGCTGTGCTGTGGGGAACAGCCAAACCCAGCCCTTACCTGCCTGCAGCCTCCTGAGCTGCCTGAGGAGCCAGCACAGCCTCGGATACAGTCGATCCCAAACCAGTAGCTGGAATGCCACCAGGATGCCCAGGAGACTCTGGCAGTCCAAGGTGCAGACAGGAGCCGTCAGGACCGCTCCTCACTAAATGCGGCCTCTGCTCCCAGCCCATTGATTTATTTTCCTTCCACCTTGTTTACTTTGGGTCTATTATTGTCATTACATTAATTACTCAGTAGGAAGCTCTCAGATCTGCCACGGGCAGCCAATGGGGAGCAGCTCCTTTATGCACCTGCTGGGTTGCCCCACGCCAACGGGCTCGATGCAGGATGTGCCGACTGGTAAAACCACAAGCGGCGGTGACTAATTTGTGCCATGGCTCAGGCAGGTGTAGAGCTAATCTCCTGGCACAGGCTTGTGCTGGGAGTGCTTGCCCACACTGCCTTGGCCGAAATCCACTTGAGTTCCCCACTCCCTTGTTTTTAGGTAGAACCTGAGATTTTTTTTTTTTTTTTCCTCACGTGTGCCATTTCTTTGTGCTTTTATCCAGGGCACAGATATCCAAACTGACCCAAAAGGCAAAGCTCCCAGTCCACCCCTGCACTGGTGCAGGGATGACACCACTTTGATGCCTTTTTGGCAGAAATGTGCTACTTTTGTGGGTGATAACTACATCCTATTAATGCTGACTTCAGAGCAGGACCCTCATGTGCCAACCCCACAGGCTTGGCCATGCGGGGTCAGGGGTGCTTTAGGTCCAAGCCGTGCTCTCCTTGATCCCTCTCCTCCTGCAGGGCAAACTGATTCTGTCTTGGGACTCTGTATTGAGCTGACCCCCCGGTTTTGTGGTTGGCAGCAGGGATTCAGCATTTCTGAGTTGGTGAGTTTAGAGGGTGGATGGACTTCTCCATGGAAGGAAAAGACTTATTTGCGTGTCCCAGGATGAACCCTCGAGCCCTGAGGTCCTTACAGCTGGCAAACACGGGAGTTGGTAATTCAGAGCCATGAAAAATTCCCAAGAAACTGATTAGGGGTAGGAGTGGGTGGGGGAGCACAGGTTATCGTGTATGGGGATGTGACGAAAGGGGTGGAAAACAAGAGTGAAAGGAGCCCATTTTTTCTGGGTGAGAACACCCAGTGTGTGTTGGTGCAGCCATTGTTTGATGTCTGCCAGCAAAAAGGTCATGTTTGATGTCTGACCAACCCCTTGCAGTGCTGTGGTGGAGCTTGGTGGTGTTCATGAATACCCATGGCTGGATTTGTTCTGCCTTCCTCCAAAGCATCAGCATCTCCAGCCTGCCTGAACAACCTGCTTGGGTGCCCTTGCTCCTTGCTGTCATGTTCTGGGATCCCCCGAGTGCAATTGAGCTCTTTCAGGGGCCTGGCTCTTCTCCAGACTCTGTTCTAGAGGTTAGCAGGGAACTGGAATCTCCCAAGAGGTATTTAGTGGCCTCTTTGTTGACCAAAGCCAACAACTTCCGTGCAAAACCTTAAAATATCAGCTGTTTTTCAGTGCTATGACCCTAAATTGGGGTGGCCATGCAGAACTGGGAAATGGAGGCCATGAGCCTGAATGTATCCTGAAGTTTGGGTGAAATTGGAGGTTTTCCCTTCAAAGATAGGCCTGAAATAAAATGCTGGTTCCTGCTGTGCCCCAGTGGTTTTGCCAAAGGGAGTGTGCATCTGTGTTGCAAAGATTCCTGTGTGCGTTGTTCCTAGCCTGACTTGCCCTATCTTGGCTTTGGAGCTGAAATTGAAACCAGAGGAGTTGTAAAGCCCTGGGAAACTGGTTAAACCTCCTAATTCGGTCTTTATTTGAAGAAGAGCAGCTGTTTAACTGGAATGTATTGATACAAGTTTAACCAAGTCATTAAGTAAGCAAGTGTGCAGGGCAGGAAGAGAGAGAGTGAGCCCAACTCACCGGATCGATCACAGAAATCACTGCCCTGGAGAAGCTGCCTTTACTCTGAGGCTGGGAGAGAGCTGGTAAATGTTAGTGATATTTGCCCCTCTGCTATCAGCAGCGTGCTTATTAATGGTGTTATCTGTGCACTTAGCAGTGATAACAGCCAGGCTGGGCCCAGCCGATCTGTAAACAGGGCCCGGGAGGAAGGAGGTCCGTGCCCAGCCGCTGTGTTTGCCCAAAGGCCACCTGAGGAACGCCGGGCTCCTCACATCTCCCTGGCCGGCCCACGCCCTTCCTTGGCCGCCGATAACCGCAGCGGTGACGTCTCCTCGGGGCTGGGGAGAGAGAGGCTCTGGGGGTGACTGCAAAGAGCAGCCTCATCCAGCATGGGTGAAGGTGAGCTGTGGTGCACCGCCTCGGCTCCATCCCTCCATCCCCTCTGTGGCTATGGGCTGGCTCCACTGGTGAATGTGGCTCTTGGTGCAGGCCCTTTTGACCTCCTGCCAGCACTGAGTTGCTCCTCACTGCTAAGGATCACTGGGAAGTGCCTCCTCTGCCACCACCTCCTGACCTGGTTCTCAGCACACCCCTGAGCTGATCCTGCTCACAGGYACCTTGTGCTCCAATCCCATCCCTCATCGCCAGCCCTGTGACCTCCTCAATCCATCCACTTTCCATCCGCTGCGCTGACAGATAATAATTAACTTGGATTCCTCCCGTCTCGGACACACCTCAGAGCAATCACCTAGATAAATGGTGTTTCATTGGGTTATTTTTCCCTAATAAAACAAATCTCGCCCTCAAATAACAGATGATTAAGTAGCAGAGGAAGGCATGCAAAACCCAGGTAGGGGTAGGATGATGCCTCAGGCCTGACCCTGCCTATGGCCTTCCCTGCTCTTTTCTGAGCAGTGATTTCTGATCTCCTGCTCATCATCTCTTCCCTCTCTTGCTGCTCTCCATTGCTGGCTCCCTCAGGCCAGGGTCTGAATTGGGACTTTTTTGATACTCAYAGTGTCTCAAGTCCTGGGACTGGAGCTCCCAAGCTCCACCAGAGCTGGGCTCTTTACCCTGGCATCCCCCGGAGAGTGATTTTTATTTGTGGGGTTCAGGCTTCCACCAAACTCCTGTGGCACAGCAGGTGCTCAGATCCCTGGAAGGTCAAGGTGGATTTTATACCGAAGTGGGTGAGACTGGAAGCCCCTGGCAGGATATGGTGAGCCCCAGGGCAGCCCTTTGCTTTCCTGTAGCTCTTCATTTGCAGTGACTGCCGTTTAAATACGGGGACATCTCTGTTCTGGTTCTCCGTCCTCTAATGTGGATGGCATCTCTGCTCCATAAGGATGCACTGGCAGGAGCAGTCAGCAGGATGCTGCTGGTGGCCTTCGGGCTCAGCCTTGTTTTCTGCTCTGACACAAGCTCTCTGTTCACCCAGYTCCTGTGCCTCAGTTTCCCTCCTTCTAGTCGTGGAAGACAGAGCTACCCTGCTTTTCCATAGGGATCTGTCACGACGACATGTGTACAAAGAACTGTGAGTGGGATCCCTCTGTGTAACTCAGCTACTCTGCTTTTGTGGTGTCCTCCCCTTCCTCCAAACCCTCCATCAGGGAGAGACATCCTGCTCTTTAACCGGGCTCTGAGGGTCTGTGTCCCAGACCTGAGGGGAAGGGGCCAGTGATGGAGTGGCCAGCGCCAGTCGGCTGCATCGCCTGGCAGGGTGGAGTTCCAGGGAAGGGCACGGTTCTGTGCAGCTGGGACGTGGCACTGCCTGCTCCAGGGGTGTGCCCGGGTTTGGGTGACATGCCTGGGACACTGGATGTGCCGAGTTACCCAGGGATGTTTGGGTGATTCTCCATCCCTTTGCACATTAACTGACCGTGGGCTGGTATCTTCTAGTAGATCATCCTTGAGCACACAAGAGGGTTTACAGTGGAGTTTTCTTAGGGTTTGGATTTTTAGGCTTTTTTTTTTTTCTTCTTTAGACTTGTGTGTGGTCACTTTCCCTCTGTCTATATATACCTCCCTGTACGGATATTCCCCCTTTTTGGGTTTATAGATGTGGTTCACTATCTCTTTCCCCATCTACTGCCTCTCCCAAGATATATGTTTGTGGCTGGAGGGCAGAAGAAGAATTCAGCCCTCATGCCATCCCTGTCCTTGCAAGCTGGAGATGCCTCAGGTTAGCCAGGGATCCATGTGGAGCCTCTGCTGTCCCCAGAGCACTTTGGTTTATCACAACAGGACTGTGGTTGGATGTTGTGGTTCCAGCTGACCCATTACCCTGGAGTGGTTGATTTGGGATTGTTGCCTCTATCAGTGTTGCTTGGGCTGTTGAGGGTTCTCCTGACATGCATCCTGAGTTTATTTAGCCCCAGAAATGCCCCTACAGTCACTGTCCAGGAGAAAAGAGCAATTAAAAGTGTGCCCTGCTTGACCCAGGGCACCCATCCCTGGGAACTTGGGACCAGGCACCAGAAAAAGCATGTAGGAGGTGTGCCCCCTGGGAACAGAGTAGGTGATTAAAAGTGTTTTCTGCCCCTGTGTGAGCTCAGCAGCTTGGGCTCAAAAGACGTGTGGGGCTGTACGCAGGACTGACGTCTGTGCACCGTTTGCGTCTCTTTTCTGACTTAATKTCAACTGCAAGAGCCACAGAATAATAAGGCTTTTGTTTTAGGAAAGGTGAGATTATTCTAGAGAGAGATTTTATCTTTACCAGGCCAATGGTAAAAATAGAACCAGGCTTTTGCAGGGTYGGTGGGGCTGGGAGAGGCTCCCAGGCTGGTGAGAGGAAGGCTTGACCCACCTGGAGCTGCTGGATCAGTGCAGCCCTCCAAGGACAGAGGAAATTGGGGTTTACCCCATGTTCTACCCTTCTCAGAGAAAGGCTGCTGGCAGGCAGGAACGCTGGTGTCAGACCAGCCAAAGGCACTGGTCCCTGCTGGTTTGGTGATCTGGGCTTGGAGGGGAAGGTGGTTTGAAACGCGTCAGCCTGGGCCGTGGGGTGGAAAATTGCATCACTCCATCTCAAGTACCATAATTTCCATTTATTATTTTTTCTTTGGCGGATGCACACACGTCTGKAGGGAAAGGCTTGATGATTTCTGCCACCTCTGCAGTGTTTTTTATTGGAACGATAAACCCTGATGGAACAATAAATCCTTTATTGGAACAGGTAAAYCCTGATGTCTCAGGGTGCAGGCAGAGCTCAGCTGTGCCAGTTTGACRTGCACCCTCCTGGCCTGGCAGCATGGGCTTTCTGAGGCTCTGCTTGGATGCTGGGCACAGCAGAGGGGCCCRTTTCTACCTCCTGCAACCCAGGACTCCTGCTCTGAAAGCCCCCTCAATCATTCAGTGGTCCATGGAGAGATGCAGGCAGCCAGAAACCTTTGTCAGGGCCCCAGGGTCTGGGTGCAGGGCTGTGCTCAGCCTCAAAGCACACACAGGCTTGAGGGTGCAGCACCAGCATCCCTTCAGGGCACTGGAGACCAAATTGGCCATGGCATTGCATTGATTTCTGTGTCATAGGGTCCCTTCAGGAGTTCAGAGTTACAGTGAAAATCAATAAATAACTTTGCGTACAAAAATGTTCATATATTTTTTTAAAAAATCATTATCTAGTAAAAAAAAAAGAAAAAGTAAAAAGAAAATCTCTTTATTATCCCCCAGACTGTATTGCCCACATAATCTTTATGATTCTTGAGCCCTGATTCAGGAAAGCTGAGAAAAAAGTGTGCTAGAGCAATCCCATATATGGGCCAGCCCAGGACCACACACACAGCTCTCCTTGGGAAGAGGAGGCTGCAGTGATGCCTCCCTGGAGAGGAAGGAAAACAGCAGRGGCAGGTACAGGGAGGGATCGAGAGGGCCCATACACACAGGCAATACAGAGAGGAAAGACTAAAACGTTTCCCAAAGCCTTTGGTAGTCACCAGTTTGTTTTTCACATCTCTGCAGGGGAGTGATTTCCGACTGGCCGTACCAGAAGATGAAGTGGTTTCCCTTTCTGTGCCTCCCAGGCCTGCGTCAGCCCTCACAGGCTCTGGCTCTCCATGTGCAGGGAGGCTCTGACTGCCCAGGGGTGCTGAGAACCCTCTGGAGAGTCCATCAGTGGCATGGAGTGAACAGGCTTTACAAAGGAAGGTGAGTCTCTGCATGAACCAAGGGTAATCACCGTGATCCTGCCCTGGAGGCCTTCCTTTTTTGTTTTTTCATCTGTTCTCTTCTAAGCTTTAAGAACTTCAGACACACACAGGCACATCCACACACAAGTAGCAAAAATAAAATCTGGACTATGTTTGGATGATCTTCACTGACAGTTCATAAACGCCCCAACACTGCAAGGGGACATGATTCAGGCAGTGCTGGGGCCCCCCGGGACGTCTGGGCAGCCTCCCAGYCCTGGGGTAGGAAGGAGGTGGATTGCTTGAGGAGGAGCTCATCTTCCTTGAGAGGGAGCTCTTTAGGACATGATGTAGACCTCCAGCAAACTGGCCACGGCGTGCATTCGGTAGAAGATCCCAAAGGGCAGGCAAATGTCCACGATGGCCGGCCACATGGAATCGCCGTAGAAGTTCAGTTCCGTGTCATTGTCAAACTGGGGCCGGGCACCAAACGCTGGCATGATCCAGAGCTGTGGGAGGAAACAGCAGAACAGCAGCACAGTGAGAAAGGTGTGTGCTACGCCAGGGACCTGCAGCCACAGCTACCCAGGAAAGGAGCCATGGGTTCCTCCTAGGCCATGGGTTTTGAGAAGAGATGTGCTGGCATTTCTCAAGAAAACACAGACTTCGTCCCAGATATTTGCCACTGTACATCCTTTCTTTGGGGTGAAGGGAAAGGGTTTAATGTATTTTATTGCTTTTAATAGGCTATACTACATATCCACTAATACACAATAAAACTGATTCTTCTCTTGGACCCACCTCTGATATTCTGGTGATAAGTGACAGGTTTATTGATGTAGCCTAAAATATCTTAACTTCAGGGCAGTTGCTCTTTTTTTTCTAAGGGACAAAGGAATCACAACTCTGCACTTATAAATATAACTAATGTGCTCTTGGTACAGTGGAGGCACAGAAAGGACTGGTTTTCCATAGGCCACATCCTTTCCTTCGCAGACCCTTCTCCCTTGTGCGYGTAGCCCTCTCCTTCCCCCACAAACTCTTCTCCCTGCATATACTCACTATGATATTGCTCAGCAGCAGGAACATGGAGATCTCCCTCAAGAACTTCCTCCTCCAGTTCATCTTCTTGGGGGCGGCGAGGGACCGCACGAGGTCGGAAGGGTGCATGGCTTCCGTGCCAGAGGCAGGGCCAGCAGCCAAGGTGCTGCCAGTGTCGGGCACCCGCAGGGACACTGCATTGATGTTGACAAAGGTGAGCCCATAGAGGTCCTTCTGGTGAGACTCGTGCTTGTAGTCCTCCTTGGGGGGCTGCCGGTGGAGGCCCTCGATGATGAAGATGTTCTGGAAGGTGTGCTGGGCGATCATGAGGAGGGCATAGGTGAGGTTGAGGGCGCTGATAGTGTCCCTTGGTGTGCTGGCCACGATGGCCACAATGGAGTAGTAGGAAATGGCGTATTGGCCCAAGGCTGCCCCCATCAGCAGGGCCACGTCCAGGGTCCTGGTGGGGTTCTTGTGCCGGTCCATGTCCCTCTTGTCAAACCGGTAGATGACGGAGCCACCGATGCAGACAAGAGACATCAGGCTCAGACAAACAATGTTGAAGACGTAGTACATGGTGAGTGCTTGGCTCTTCTTGCTGGATTCAGTGCTGGAATTTACCTGCACCTCATACAGGATRAGGACTCCCAAACCACTCACGAGGGTGATGAGGCCCAACATGATGCCTACAAAGAAGGTCCTTCGGAAGAGCCTGAACTTCAGGCGCTGAATGTGGTGGGAGTGGTGGTCTATGAAGCGTCCAACGTTCTTCCACATGACATAGACCATGGCAGAGGCAAAGAGACTGTACTCAATGTTAAAGGGGTACAGCCAAAAGTAGCCGTTCTTGAAGATCTGGCAGATTTGGCTGTTGCAATTGCATTCTTCAACYGAGCTACTTCTCATTCCCACTGAAACGAGACAAAACCAGACAGATGCAGTGTTACTAAAACAAGGAGCCAACATTTCTTAGCAGTCTTGAAGACGTGAATGCTTGGAGTCAGTGAAAAACAAGGCCAAGGATAAAAGAATATGCAACCACTTTAAAAACAAGGACACTTCACCCTCAGCTTTCTGGTGCCCAGGTGCTTTCTTAAGAAGTTAACTGTCAGGTCAAATCTATCTTTTTCCTTCCCCTCTTCATTCCCATCCCATTTGTACAGGGTCTCCCACCCATCTGACTCCTCTCTGATACAGGTTAAGAAATGAACATCCAGACCTGGCTTTTAACAAAGCAGCTCTGCCAAAGGAACCTCCAGCTCTAGGCAGGCCTTCTGAAAAGGGATAAAACGTGACTTGCTGAACAATTTCTACCTGATGGGCTCCCTCCCTGGACCAGATGGCTTCACAAATGGGCAGATTACCTTTCAGGAGCCACCTGAAGATTTCCTCTGTCATGTTCTTCTTCAGCTTCGAATGTGCTTTGTGGACAGACTCGTCTGTCACTGCCGACATCCACACCGCCAGGTTTGTAGTCAGTGTTAGCATCAAGCCACACCTGCAGGAGGAGGAGAAGGTTTGTGACATTAAAGCAGCGGCTCTAGGCCACATTCYTCCCATCTGTGGTTTCGGTGTGCTCAGAGGGACTGTGGCATCTGCCTGAAGTGGTGCGAGGACTCCAGTGGTCCAGGCTAGAAATCCTGACTCTTTCTTTGCTGCCCTCACTCCCTTCCTATTTTTGGTCCATGCTCATGAGAATTGGCAAGATCTGATTCTTGTTGTTGGTTTTGGAAGAGCTTCTCAGTAGTGAATAAATTAATAGATCTGGATTGGTCTCCAACAGATTCAGTCTTGCAAAAGTGGACAAGATCTTATTTTAGCCTGAGGCTTGCCCACTGCATCATTATCTTCCCGCGGGAAGAAAAAGTCAACTATGAGTAATTTTATTTAATGATAATTATTTATTTAATACTATCTGCTTTGAGTAATGCTTGTATTCTTGAATTGAATCCCAACCCTGATAGATTCACAGGTCATTAACCACAGCTGCTTRAGCTGGGATCTAAGCCTAGCTGGAGACTGAGCAGGTTTAGTTTCGGACAGCATTAAGGGAGGTGGGATCATCCCCTGGTTACATCTTAGCTGTGTGAGAGAGTGCAGGGAGCTCGTGGTGACCCAGGTCTCCCAGGCCAGTGGGATTCAAAGAGCAGCAGTGCTCACCTGGTAACGTTCAGGTGCACGTGGATGCAGTCTTTGGCAGAGACCCACAGGAAATATGTCTGGCAGGGGAAAGAAAAGGAGTCGTTATTTCCAGCAAAATAAGAAAGCAAAGCACATCCTTTTGAAGGAGAGATCTCATCTCTCTGCTGAGCAGGGAGCAAGCTGGAGCCTCCTTTGTTTGGATCTGTCTGGGTCCAACCTAGTTCACAATGCTGGCCATCTGTTGGACATTCTTTCTTTGCTCCCACTGCCATTGCTCTGCCCACGGCCACTCCTTGTTCTAAATTGTCCCTCTCTGACCTTTTCTGTCCTTGGCATTGTCCCAGAGCAGGRGGTCCTCTGGGTAGGACCTCAAACTGCAAGGCAACCCTTGCCTTGATTGCCCTTTTCCTTCTCTGTTCTTCATGGGAAAGGAGGCCTGGCTGGATAGGTGCTGTTCAGAGTTTGCAACAAAAATGTCACAGGATGGGAACAAGTTTAAATCAATGCCTTAAAGTGAGTGAGTTGCCATAGATGGAAGTTGTCGTAGTTGGAGGGAGAAGATGTGGGCTGGGTGGGGGCTGAGTTAAGACCTTGCATTTGCTGTAGGGGCAGCTGAACTAAATCCTTGAGATGAGAGCTCCTTCCACTGGTGCCTGTGTCCCTCTACCTCTCCCTGAGACAGAGCACAACCATCTCACCTGGACAACCACGAATATTGCCTGCACAATGGGGTAGATGATTTTGATTGCAGACAGGCAGCTGTAGAAGCTCGAGTAATATCCTATTTTGAACACATCCATGACAAGGCTGAAAATGGCAAATAGGATCAGGCCTCCTGTTGAGGAACAAAAATATCTGTGGTTGGACAGATGTGTGCACATGTGGGCTAACGCAGCTGGGTGAGAGGATGAAGAGGAACTGTTGTCATGAAGAGGCTTTGCTTCTACTGCTGTTTTTCCTCTCTCAGCATGCAAATTATCATGKCACCAACAGAATCAGACAATAATTTTGGCTGGAAGTGGTTTTCAATCAACCCTGCATTCTGGGGCTAACAGCTCTTGCAAAAGCAGTGGGAGGGATCCTGGTGTGAGTTACCAAGAGCCCTTGTGGATACAGGGAGACCTGGCAGTGAATCCAGTGGAGGGACCAGGAGCTGACCTGAAGCAGAGCATGTCCCAGGGCAGGAGGAGGAGAAGGCTGTGCCCAGATAGCTGCTGCTTCCCTTGTAATAACTGAAGCTCCCACGAACTGTCCACCCTGCACGTCCCCTCCAACCCCAGCCCCTAACAGCACCTACCTCTCAGCCAGATGGGCCCGGCGTGGGAGTCCTTGCCGAGGATGGCACCYGGGCAGCGGGAGGTGCCGGCGAGGTAGAAGATGATCCAGATGATGACTATCAGCATCATGACKGTCAGCAGGAAGAAGACGTCGTAGTCGTGCACGGCGATCTTCTCAAAAGCCCCGCTGCTCACCAGCGTGCAGGCCAGCAGGGCCAAGTGCACGGCCAGCAGGATGGAGAACATGCGGCCGCCCTTCTTCCACACTTCCTTGGAGGCAGGAGTGGAGGGGGGCTGGTGGCTGAAAGATGCTATCTGGCTGGAAGCCAGGCTGGCTTTGTCGTCCTTGTGTCCGCAGCCCATGCTGGAGGGGGGGTGTCCAAGCTCGCTGTCCTTCCGCCTGGGCTCCTCGGTCATGGTTCAGCCAAGGCTCTACCTGAGGGTCAAAGCTGTTGGGAGGAGAGGCCTATGAGCGAGAGATGTCACCTCACTGGGAACAGCCCAGGGCTGGACCAAAGCAGGACACGTGATGAGGAGGACAGGACGTATCAGAGGAACAGGGAAGGCCGAGACAGGGAGCGCAAGAAGAAGGATGAGCTCATTTTCAACCTTTCCTTTCCTGGTTCCCTGAAGGCTTTTCTTGCTTAAGATGCTTTTGCTTGGGGAGATCCCAGGTCAGTGTAACGAAGTGTGTCTAATTGGTCACACAACATCTACGTGTTTCTTGATGCAAGGTATTGGAAAAGCACCAAAAGGCACTCACAGGATCAAATATCCTGGGGCAAACAGCCAGTGTGGTTTGATTTCTAAATGTCAAACACTGAACATTCTGAGAAACTGTTATACTTCCYGGCTGAAGAACAGGCCACCAAAAGGTGAGAAATCCCCGGGAATCTTTGGACCATCACATCATAGTTTGCAGCAGTTCCTGCAGGAAGGGTGTGAACTATCTCTGCTGTCACACTCTCTAAAGCCCCTTGCCCGTGCCAAGTTTGGGATTTCACTGATTCCCAATGAAAAGCCTGAAACAAAGCGAATTMACCATCCAAACAAAGCCATTCCACCAACCTGTTTTGCTGCCTGGGATCCAAATCTCTGCTCCTGCCAGGCTGAGAAGTTTCCCTCTTGCTGCAGCTTGGTCAGCTGAAGAATTTACACCCGTTGGGATGTCTCTGTGATTTATACCATGTCTGGAGCTGACAGCAGGGTTTCGTGGACTTCTCAGAGAAACTCATGTGATTCATTTTGTGCAATACCTGATTTTGGGGAAGCTGGAGAGAGATGAGTAGATAAGGGTTATTTACCTAGTGAGAGCATGAGTTGACAACACTGCTAAGCATGGCATGGACTGCTCGGCCACAGGGTCACGGTCACCAGAGAGCAAAGCCACCCCAACAAATCCATCTCCCCACATGCAGGAGGTCTTTTCCCCTGAGAGGAGATGGTTTAGGTGATGAACTTATCTTTGCTGATGATTTTGTGCTTGGCTTTCYGCTTAACTGAGCACAATAAACATTGTGCCTCACCCTGTGCTATTCAAATCAGTCTGCTCCATGCCTGGGAGGTTCTTSAGGAAAAGTAAGAAATTTGCATCGGTATCTGTTCACGGACAAGGGTAACTCAATCCTTTCCCACCCATGGTGTCGTCAGTGAGGAAGGTTTAGCACTAGAGCAGGGCAGGATTTGGGGACCCAAATTTGTGTTCTCCTTTGCTGACGCACTGCCTTTGATTTTTCAGGGTGGGATCACCTTTCTCTGGCCCTCAGGACCTTTAACTCCTCTCCTTCYGAGGAGTAACCACGTCACAAACCACAGCACAGATATGATTCAAGCATTTGCCTGGCAAGAGGAGAGCACCTGCTCAAGGTCCCTTTCACCCAGCTGTATGTTTTGTGGGGGAGCTGTAGGTGTCCCACGGCACTTCTGAGTGGATGGGGACAAGTTGTAGTCCTTGAAGATGCCTCTTTTGGAGACGTCCGTGATGCTTTCCCCCTCCAGAGCAAGCATGGGGCTGGGGCCATTTGCTGTGTGTTTTCTCAGTCCCATTCCTGCCTGCTCACCACCTTGCTCCTTCTTGCAGGGACAGCACCGAACTGAATTGTGTGGGATGGGAAGGAGAGCTCCGGATCCGCTGTACAGCCCAGGGAGAGCTCCGTGTGTCCCTCCCGTGCTGCCACCAGCCGGTCGCCRCTGGGTCTGCCCCGCCTGGCCTCTGCTGATCCATAGGGATTCCTTTTGGGGTTGAGCTCTTCTCAGTCTGCAGCCTTTCCCAGGGGAAGCCCAGGCCTCCCTGAAGTAAATCTGAGCTGATTTTTAACATCAGATTAAATCTGATGTTTTGCAGAGGCCAGAGGTTCAGAGGCCCCTCGGGCTAAAACGCGCTGGTTTATCCTCCCTCTTTTGTCCTCACCACCCAGCAACAGAGGAAAGTGTTTACTGCCTCGGGCAATGCTCCCAGTGCCCCTGGCAGCCGCCGCGCAGCGCAACAAACTTAATTAGCAATAATACAAGAATCTTTAAAGAACGTCGGTAATGAATTGCAGACATTACTGTGCTGGTGCTGGTGCAAACGAACCTGCCGAGGTCAGCAAACCCCGCGGGGCGCAGATCCCGGCTCTGATGCACTTCCAGGTGTCCCCGGGCAGCCAGGATGGTGACGCCGTGCCCGTCACCCAGGGGTTAATCACTGCAGCTTGCGGGGGTGCACCTGGCACTGCTTTAGGGCCACCCTCCTGTCTTGCGGCATTTTTTTCCTTACAAAAATAAGCTGCGTTTCTCTCTGTTTTACTTCCTCTCCGCTCCTTGCCTTCCAACCCTCTCTGCTGCTGTCTTTCAGTCTTTCCCTATTTTTCCACTCTTCCCCTATTTCTCACSCATCTGATGGCTCTGCCTTCACCCTCTCCAAACTGCGTGCTTGTCCCAGGGCATGGTGACAAACACAGGGTCCAGCCCTGGAGACGTCCATTCCCACAGCCAGGACATGACAGGTAAAATGATCAAGAGGCGAGCAGGAAATTCCTCCTCCATGACAGCAATCCACCGATTCACCCTTGGGTGTAATGTACTGGGACAGCTTCGTGCTTCGGTCAGCATCCAGGCTTGACTCCATCTTTTCCGACAGCAGAGGGTGCCCGGGACCCGGGAATACTGTGCTGGAGACATTGCCTGGGGCTGTCCAGCTCCCSGAGGGTCTCACCCAGCCAAGAATTCTCTGTCAGCATAAAAGACACCAGAGGCCACACACTGCACCCCCTRCACATCGCAGTGAAGTACCGAGTCACAGGCGGGACTGAGTTTGGGGTTTTTTTTGGTCTCCAGAGAGGGAAAGGGGGTGAGGAAGGGAATTTTTCCAGCCTTTATGACTTTCTGTCATTTACCAGAGATTCCTGTTGTGCAGTTTGCTGTGCAATTCCTTGGAAATCAAAATTCTGTGGGTACAGACAGGGTARAAGGGGGACAGGATAGTGACTGGGTCTGCTGTTTTCTTCCTAGTGCCACTAGGGAGATATATACACATATATACATATATATATATAGTAAAAATTAATTTTTMATGGGAAAAGCTGAGCTGTGCAACWCTGGTGTTGCTTTGAAATCAGTCACCAAACTGCTCTCAGACAACTCTGCACAGAGCAGGATTATCCATCCACGTCCCAGCTGCTGCCCTGCTCTGACAGGGCTGTGAGTGGGGGTCTCGTGCTCCCCTGACMCACTCTTCCTCCTGGGGCTGCTGCTGCCCCTCGCTTGAGATGGGGTAGCTTTGGAATAGGGTGTATCGGGCAGGATACAACCCATGAGCCTTTCTGGCAGCCTGCTCCGCTTTGGGGACACATAAATCTGGCGAATTGTCACCGTGTGACCCCGTGCTGAGCCCGACACAGCGATGCTGCTTAATTGGAGCTTTTAATGTGCCGTGGAGCCGGTGCGTGTTACAAGGAGCCGCCGGGGCCGGAGGATGCTTAGGACCCAGGGGAAGCGCTGTGGAGCCTGGCTGGCTGGGCTTGGAACAGCTCCTGCCTCCCCGGCCAGGACTTCTCAGGTGTCCTGGTGCTCGGAGCTGTGCGAGGCGAGCGGGGCCCTCCCGGCAGCCGCCCCTGCCCCACGTCCATGCCCGCGCTCTGAACCCCCTGGGCACCCATGCGCTGGCCCGGGGACCCCTTCACACCATGAATGACCAGTACCACCGAGCCGCCCGGGACGGCTACCTGGACCTGCTGAAGGAAGCCACCAAGAAGGACCTGAACTCGCCGGACGAGGATGGCATGACCCCGACCCTATGGGCCGCCTACCACGGCAACCTGGACGCCCTGCGCCTCATCGTCAGCAGAGGGTGAGTGTTGGCGAGGGCACGGTGCTGGTCTGGGGAACGGAGTAGCTGGGACCCCCTCCTTCCCCTTCCCTGCTCACAGGTCAGTGTGCCCCACAAAATTATGGCCTCTGTCCATAAGACCCCTGCTTCTGTCCTCTCCGCTGCTATTTTTCTCTGCTTGTGGTGCTTTGAATCTAATACAAAACTCCTCATAACTGCCCCATGTTTTCCCAGCTCCTCCGACCCTATAACCACTCCTGCCCCCAGCCTCGCTTGCAGTTCCCCGTGTAGGGATGGGTTCCCCCTTTCCAAGTGCTTTGTGATCCTTTACAGATCKTGTAAAGACAAACACATTGTGTTGCTGACATGAAAAAAGCCTTTTTAAATGAGGAGGCAGAGAGAATAACTACTCCTTCTGTCCCAAGAACGCTCGCAGAGGGATGCGTGCAGTGCCAGCTGGCAATGAGTGGCACTCGTCTGTTTTACCCAAAGCAAGATCTCAGTATGTGACCCCCGGGCGGCCTCCTGTACACCTGGAGCCCGGGAAATTCAGGAGCAGGTTTTTCAAGAGCAGATTTCTTTAAGCCCAGTCTTCCCCACAAGGCCGGCTCCATACTGGTCTGTCTCTCTGTACCTCACCCTGGGCTCCCTAAGCATGGATGTGCTGGAGAGGAGGGAGTGGAACAGAGGAGACTTGTCACACCAGAGGTATTTACACCTTGGTGTTGGGGGGACCACACAAGGTCTGTGCTAAGGCAAGATCTGCCATTCCTGGATCCTGCTGGGGCAATATGTGACTCTCCAGTTCTTAMCAATCCCCCAAGGACACGTCCCGGCACTTCCTTCTGCTCCAGGAGCTTTTCTGAGCACCTCATCTAAAGGCATCCAAGGTGGAATTGCCTCTGCCTTGTGCTGAGAAATTGGTGGTGCTGATTTTGATTTATGTCTTTCTGATATTGAGGAAAGGTGCTGAGGTCACAGCCTGGAYGGATATCAGGCCCCCTCGGAAGGGCTTTGCTTCTCCATGTTGGGTCAGGGCTYGCTGGGGCTGTCAGCTCCCGTGCAGGGATTTTCCTGGGCTGTGTTAGCAGCTCTTGYACCTGATCAGCCACATCTCCACTGTGCCTGTTCCTGGGCTCTCRGCATCTCCTGAAATTCTGGTTTGCTTGTGCAAAACCTTCAGCCAGCACCCCACTCACAGGCAGAGCTCCTCCATCCATTGTTGTCCTTCCACTGTAAATCATTTCCTTTCAGATCCTGGGGTCAGAAAGGCTGTGCAGAGTCACTTTGASAAGTCCTTGAGCACCTGATGCAATAGGAGTGTGGTCAGGAAAAGATTATTTTGGAGTCTGGAAGGAAGAGAGCAAGACATCGCTCCGAGTGGAGCATCCCGAGATGGTCCTGGGCTGAGAGTCCCGTGGAGATTCCCTGGGTGGGGGCTCTGTGAATSCCTGTGTACCTGCCAGGAGAGACTACTTTGAGTCAAAACTTACCCTGAGTTCCTGTCAGGACAGAAATTGCCACCCAAGGCCAGAGCGACATGGGAAGAGAGCTCAGGGGATGAGACTCTGAAGCTAAAAATGGCTCCAAAAACACTTTGATGGCTAAAAAGTCAATCTGAAAAGCCCAAGCAGTGGCTGAACACCCCTCCAGAAATGCAAAGCCTTTCAGAATGGCTTTATAATCTCTTTTATCACTGTATCTCCTCATATTGCCCACCTCTGTCACAGGGCACCCTGCAGCACCACTGCCTGCCCTACCAACCCCATCCAAGCCAGCAGTTTCTGTCTCTCCACAAAGCCCAAGGGCTGCTTTTATAAATTCACATTGGATTAAAGGTCCTTGTGGGTTCAGTCGTGTTCGAGTGCAGCTTGGCTGCTGTTTAATTAACAACCTAATATACATTTGTTCCTGACAAGGAAAATAGCCTGGCAAAGGCCCAGTGCCCTTTACATGATGGATGGTGGAGCAAGGTGTGTGGCTGTGGGACTGCAGGACGTGTTTGCATTTGTGCATTCATCTCCACGTGTCAGATCCTTGCCCAGGGCCACACAGAGACCAGAAAAGTGCTTGGCATGGAGGAAGGCACATCCCTGCTCCCTGGATTTGGGTCTGAAGGGCAGGAAAGCCCCAGCCTAGGGACAAGCATGCCAGAGAGGTGGAATTGTGCAGGACCCAGGYGAGCTTGAGGGCAGACCCTGTAATTTTCTGCCAGTGCCCAGGATGATGTGCCACAGTATTTAAGCCTTGTTCAGAGATGAAAGTTAATGCTGTGTTGTGTATGTTRCTATTACTCCTGCAGTATAACAACTGGGAGGCAAGAGGGAGGACTCCTGAGTATCCCAAAATGTCAGGGAATTGCTCTCTGCCCTCTGCTRCCAAAATATTCCTCCTTTGGTACAGAAAGCAGGCAGGGGAGTGTGGGACTATGGCACGGAGCAGTGTCTGGGGGAGTGGGGGCTTTGGAGCTGGGCTGGCTCCACGCAGGGATGGAGTGGGAGGCAGCTTCAGGGCCTGAGAGGGCTGGTGAGCCTCCAGCTGGGTTTCACAGGGATGTCAAAGCACAGAGGGTGATGGAGGAGTCCTGGGGCAGCAAGAGACACCAAAATCACCAGTGCTGGGCAGTGGAACCAGTGCTCAAGCAAGCTGGGACATTGAGTGCTGGGGCCAGGCTGTTACAAAATGTCCTAGTGAGGGTGACCAGAGGCACCCTGAGAAAACAGGGCTGTGGGAGGGGGCTGCTGGGGGCCAAAATCATGGCTCTGATGGTTATGCCAGGCTGATGGACACTTGAGGTTATCTAGGCACTGTCATCAGCGAAGGAGCCTCATCCATATGTGTTCAGCAGATTGTGGTGTCAAGCCAAAACAGGGAGGGGGAAAGAAATCCTTTGGTAGATCCTTGAGGGAAGTTTGTTGTCTCAACCCACATGGAAGGAGTAATGAAGCAGACTTCTCTGCCCATACCAGCTGGTGTTGTGTCCGTGCCTCTGTGCCCCCTTTGGAATGGAYGGAGAGAGGGTTTGGGATGAGCAGCGGCTCATCCTTCTTGTTTGCCACACAAAAAGCCTTTTTCTTCCTCCTGGCTGGGCTCCAGTGAGGAAAACAAACTCAATTAACATGATGGCTGGGAAGAGRCAGGCGAGCTGGCATTTAGCACTGCAGCTTTTCAGAGACAGCAATTCTTCAGCGTGGTTCGTTAGGAACTGCTGTGGCAGTGGCAGGCACCAGTCCAGCTCCAGTTATATTCAGGTCTGGGGGCCTTGACTGGGATCAGCCAGGACTTCCTTGCAGTGGCCCACAGGAGAGGTGAGGACGTGTCTGCAGGTCCACACTCAGCTTTGCCACCCAGCAGGGCTGCTCCTCAGTTTCCCTTCTTACAAAAACGGGGGTTGCAGATGCCTTGGATGTCAGTGGCAGAGGGGACGAGTGGCTCAGCCGTGGTTTGGGGGTGACGGTGGCTCCTGACATCAGCCAGGCTGCTCGAGGGCACYGCGTCAGCCCGGCCGGGGCAGGGTTGCAGCGGAGGTTGCAGCAAAGGCACGTGAAGGTGATGTGCATCCTCTGCACGCCACAGGGCTGGAGGCCACGGGGGAGGCAGGAGCAGCGTGGCCGTGTTGGTGGGGACATTCCCCGGGTGATGACCCGCCGGGAAGGKGAAGGAGCAGGGTGGGGCACTGTTGCAGCCTCGTGGCTTCCGGCACCTGAGCTGTCTGCTGGGAGTGAGGGTGAGCCCTGGGCACGGTGAGGTGCTGAGCCAGGAGACGTGGCCCCGGGCACTGCCCCAGCACGAACAGTCACCCGGCACAGGAACCGCCAGCCTGGCTGTCTGCTGGGACAAGAGGCAGAGAGCCCTGAGACGACCCTCATCTACAGCATCTCTCCTGGATTTTTTTGGATTTGAACTTGGAGATTTGAACTTTGGATGTGAACTTGCTGAATCCTTGAGCTACCACTACCTGGGCAAAACTTGGCATACAGGACCCAAAGCTCTGCTCTGTGCCCAAAGTCTCATCTTATCTGCTCTTTTCTAGGCTTTGCTTGGGTCATTGCTCTGACTGCCTATGTTGAAGGTAGTGAGGATTGTTCCTCAAGCCATAAGCTATCTTTTTTTACTCTTCCTCTATCCAAAAGATTTTATGGGAGCCAGAGACACTCTGCACCCAGCTGGCTCCTGGTCTGAGGGCCCGATTCCTCACACACACCCGTGAGCCAAGGGTGAGCCAGCCCTTTGCTATCAGAGGAACTTCACACACGCAGCCAGGGAAGAGCATATGTMAGTGCCACTGGATTCCCCGGCTAATTGGGATCCTATGGGAGAAGCAGAGGGGAAAAACCGGCAGGAAGGGAGTGAGCGTGCATGTCATGGTGCAAACGCAATGACTCAGGAGATGCACATGTCCACCTAAGGGGCCCAATTAACAGTGTTTTTAATAATGATTATTACAGGAGTTGACTCAACGCTCGAAGACGCTTTGAAGCTGAGAAGTGCTGCACTTTACACCTGTTATTAAAATACGTTCCCACTTAGTGGACCCTGCAGTCAGCATCTCCTCATGTGCAGCACCCCGGAGGTGAAGTTTTGCTCAGACAGACACTTGCCAGAGGGAGGGCCTCATGTTTATTATCTGAGTTGAATCAAACATCTCTACTTTGCAAGTCACCCTTCTTCTTTCCTTCTGATGCATTTTCAGYGCCTGCGGCAGACATTTATAGGGCAGAGGGCCTGAGATGTCTAATTTTGCTCTAATACTCTTGTTTCTAGACACTGGAAATGTCCAGGGAAAGCTGGTTTTGATGATCTTTCCCCTCACTTTCTGAGCGAAGTAGACCTTCATGTATGAATCCCCCAAGACCTCCCTGGCTTTGCYCTCTGCCTCCTGAACCAGACAGACCCGAGAATAAGCTCCGAGATGTACTTTGTGGATTGAGCATCCACACACTTGGCTTGGGGAGCAAGACTCTTTCCAGCGAGTCCACTGCTCAGTCACCGTCCATGTCGTAAGTCCACAAACACGCTGGGACCCTCATGGTGCTCTGGGTCACCTGCCCACACATGCCAGGCACACAAGTGCCCTTTCAGAGCACACACAAACAAACCAAGAGCCCTTCACGCGCTGGAGTCCCCCCACYAGCACCAGCAGTTCCATGTGGAACTGGTTCACTGGCTCTTTAAATCCAGCTCCATCAATAATTTACTCCTCTCTTGCAATTCATCAAATATTTATCCTCCCCATGCATTTCCCAGCCTGGACATGTCACTACGAGGGTAGAGGCAAGGGCTGGGGAGTTACTGCTCCTGGAAACTCGGCATTGCCGGAGCACTGGCAGCTCCTTCCTCTTCTTTTTTGGCTCCATGGCTCCTCAACCCTGTGATCTCCTGCCCTCCTCCTCCCCTTTGCTCATCTTTGAAGCCTTTCTCTGCTTCTATGAGAGATGTCAAAGGCTCTTGCTGCAGAAGTCCTGCAGGGTTTGTGAGGCTACAAAGGGGKTTTTTTTGCCTTTCAGAGTTTTGAACCTTTTGACTAACCTGGTGAATTTGACAATGAGCTCAAGGTTGTACTTACCAAATTTCTGTAAATTTAGTGAAAACATGTTAATGATGGGAGTTACTGCTCATGCTCCCACAGGGATAGCTGAGTGCACCTCATAGCAGCTCTCAGGGAATACAGCGAGGAAGTKCATGCTTTGGGTCCAAACAATCTCCAGCTTAACCTCTGGACAGTCTTTATTGCTTCTGTAAAGCCTGAGGATAGCAAACTTGGCATTACACTGGCTGGGCAGTTCCTCTCTATTTCTGCTGCTCCCTCAACAGTGTTCCAGGTGGGCAGTGGGGTCSCTGCCTGCAGTGTGGGGGTGAATGCGCTGGATGAGGCTATTCCTGGGGCCTGTGCATTGGCACTAGTGATGAATGTGCAAAGCAGCAGGAGAAAGAGGTCCCTCTGCTCCTGTAAACTCCCACTCTTTTCCTGGAGAAGTTTTCAGACCCTTTGAAGTGAGGCAAGCCACAGCTCAGAGCACATGGGATTTGGGAGAGGGTTCTGGGCTCTGCTGCTCCCAGCTCTTGTCAACACAGACCCTAAAGCAGCAAGGAGTTAAGCGACCCAGGCTGAAGGTCTCAAGTGTGCATTTCAGGAGATGGACTTGATGATCCTTGGGGGTCACTTCCAACTCTCTATATTCTATGATTTGCTTTCTGYACTCCTGTGTCACCACGGATTGCAGCTGAGGTCTCCGTGGTGGAGGAACAGTGCTGGGTTCCTCTGGAGCTCACTGAAAGGGTGGTGTGGGAACTGGCAGGAGCTGTGCTGAGCCGGAGCTGTGCTGAGCCAGAGCTCTGCCAGAGCCCTGCTGCCCACGAGGAGTTGCTCCTGAGGGTGGTGGAGCTGCAGAGCCTTAATAAAAGGCTTTGCCATATCCCTGTGCACGGAGGGAGAGTGCCTTGTTGACAGATACTGCTGCTGGCTGCATATCATTAGCACACGCGCTCGGGAGAGGGCTGCTGCCAGCAGGGGTGTGAACTCTCTCCTGTTTCACCGGAGCACAAATACAGAGGAATGTCAGGAGGACAGACTTCCCTCGAATCCCAGGTTTGTGTCCGTCCTGGCACGGGAGGCAGGAGATGTGGCTGAGTGGTTGTGTCCTGCCAGCAGCTTGCTGGGGCAGGGGCTGGCACGGTGTGAGAGGAGATGCTACTGGCAGTGTCCGGCTCTTGAGGAGTGCAGAAACCTAATCTCCACTTTCTCTGAAACTGGATTCTCAGGATGTGCTAATACCAACGTGCTTCMAGGCGTGCAATCGAGACCAAGCACAGTACAGCAAAATCCCCCACAAAACCCCAGTGCCAAGGCCAATGACAGCAAATTCTCTCTTTTCTCCTGCCAACATGGCCCCCTGTRCCCCAGATTTCCCCAGGTGCCAAGGAGCAGGCGGGTGGGAAGGTGCAGCAGCTGGTGGGCTTCAGAACCATTGCTGAGGATAGACATTTAATGTGGGATCCCACGGTGTCCCACCCAGCATGTGGGGTACAGAGAGGCATTTTGGGATACACCTCCACAGAATCTGAATGAAACCAAGATGTGAAGACAGAATACTACTAGAATTAATTGTGATGTTTGAGATTTGAAATTTTATAACAAGCTTAAGCTCTGAGCTGGAATCAGCCCTGTATTTCAGTTCTGGGCTATTCAGAACCTCACTTGCCTCCCTCCAAAAGTTGGTTCAATGCAGGAATATATTTCTCCTGAGAACTAAATTCAAGTCACATTGCCACTTGCTTGTGGGGCACATAATTGCATGTCAGTGATACATCCCTTCAGAAAACCCCTTTAAAATTAAGTTGCAGGAACCAGAGCCATGTWGCTTAATATTTCAAGGAGTCAACAGTTCATGATACTGATTTGCCCCTGCACAGCTGGGAATATCTCAGTGGAGTCTGTCAGCCATGCCTGCACACTAACCAGTTGTTTTTCTTGCTCTCTAGGGGTGACCCAGACAAATGTGACATCTGGGGGAACACCCCTCTCCACCTGGCAGCAGCCAACGGCCACCTGAACTGCCTCTCCTTCCTCATCTCCTTTGGGGCCAACATCTGGTGCCTGGACAATGACTACCACACCCCGCTGGACATGGCAGCCATGAAGGGGCACATGGAGTGTGTGCGGTACCTGGACTCGATTGCTGCCAAGCAGAGCAGCCTCAACCCCAAGCTGGTGAGCAAACTGAAGGACAAGGCCTTTCGGGATGCAGAGAGGAGGATCAAGGACTGCGTGAAGCTGCAGAAGAAGCACCACGAAAGGATGGAGAAACGGTACAGAAARGAGATGTCGGATAATTCGGATACCATGAGCTTCTCCAGCTATTCCAGCAGCACCTTAAGCAAGAAGTTCCAGCACATGTCTATGGTGACTTCCCTGCCATACTCACAAGCCACCATCCACGGCACRGCCAAGGGCAAGACGAAAATACAGAAGAAACTGGAGAAGAAGAAGCAGGTGGAYGGGACATTCAAGATCTACGAGGATGGGAGGAAAAGCGTGCGGTCCCTGTCGGGTCTGCAGCTGGGCAACGACGTCATGTTTGTGAAGCAGGGCACCTACGCCAGCCCCAAGGAGTGGACTCGCCGCAATATCCGAGACATGTTCCTGACGGATGAAGACACTGTCTCCCGTGCCATAAGCGACCCGGGTTTGCACATGGACTCGGCCCACTCGGAGGTCAGCACCGACTCCGGCCACGACTCCCTGTTCAACCGGCCGGGGCTGGGCACCATGGTGTTCCGGCGCAACTACGTCAGCAGCGGGCTCTTCGGGATCGGCCGGGAGGACGGGGGCGCGCTGGGGGAGGACAGCGCCGACGGGATGGGCGTCAAACTGCGGAGCCGCCTGCAGCGCTCGCCAAGTCTCAACGACAGCATTGGCAGTGCCAACAGCCTGCAGGAGAGGAACGCGGAGGAGCTGCCCTGGGATGAGGTGGAGCTGGGCTTAGACGACGACGACGAACCRGACACCAGCCCCCTGGAGACTTTTCTGGCTTCCCTGCACATGTTTGAGTTCATTTCCATCCTGAAGAAGGAAAAGATTGACTTGGAGGCCCTCATGCTGTGTTCAGACAAYGACCTGAAGAGCATCAATATCCCACTGGGCCCCAGGAAAAAGATTGTGGATGCCATCCAGAGGAGACGACAGACGCTGGAGAAGCCAGATGTCATTGTAGACACTGAACTGTAAGTAGGAGAAGGGCCGTCTCAGAAGTTAAATCCTTCAGCAGGTGGAGATGTGGATAATGTAAGGTCTTGTTTTCAACCTGCTTGGAAGAGTAGGAGTCCAGGTAACCTCAGCATTTCTGTGTGTGGGCAAATTCCTGCTCGTGTGGAAAGGATGAGAGTTTGGAGAGGTGGCAATAGCGTTAGTTCATTACTCAACAGCCTGAATGTGACTGGGCAGGATGTGAAGCCCTTGTTTCGTTTCATAACCCATATGAATGCAGACTGCTCTGTGGTCTGATGCTTCTCAGTCCCTGTAGCTGAGATTTTCAACCACGCTCGGGGCTTGTCTTGACTCTTCACCTTTTGAAGACATTAGGAAATCAACCGCAATTCCCGGTGGGAGCAGGCTGACGGCAGTGCCCGGTGGCATTGGGAATCCTTCCCCAAATGCTTGAGATCTTACTCAGGCCTCTGGGGATTGCATATCTGGGTTGGAGTTGTTGCTGTTTTATGGTGTTTCCAGGGTTTGGCTGGGTAGGGTTGAAGGACCGTGTGCCTGTCACAGAGGTGAAGGGAAGGCCATGTGCACTGACACCCCAATTCACTGTGTTGTTTGGGCTTCCCAGCCTTCAGATATCTGTGTGCTGCTTTTACAGCCTTTCAGTACACCTCGTTCTTGGATCCTCAGGGTGCTGATAGATTTTTCTCTTTCCCTTCGCAGATAGCAGCAGCATCTTCTTTTTTTTTTTTTTTTTAATGCTCGAGAAACAAACCCAGTTCTAAGTTGCCAGAAAACACAAGCCAGACACTCCCTTCCTGGGGCAGCTGAAAGCTACAGCCATCCCCACCAGTCCCATGGGACTGCTTCCTCGCTCTGCTCCCTGTCTGTGCGATGCTYCCGGGTGGTTCCTGGCACGGAGGGACGACAGCCAAGATCGGACCAGGCAGCTCCAACCTGCCAACCTTGATGGGACCGTGGTCTCCCACTCGCTGGAGGGAGGAGTGAGCCGCACAGCTGGCTGGGACACTGCTGTCACAGGCTGCGAGACCACACCAAGCCATGAGTGGAAGGAGATAACGTGGTATTTTCAAAGGGACCCAAAATAAATAATTACAGTCCATTCTTCCTTGAGCAAGTGGTTGTTTTGGGGTTTCGCTTGAGGAGCAGAGGGTTGGGGAAGTCTGCTCTCTCTCCTGGTTCTCATTTGGTGAGAAGCATCATCTCGTTTGGTGCTGTGTTTTTGGAAGGGAGTTCTGATTACCGTGGTCTCAGCTTGAGACATGCCAGCCCTGACTTCAGCCAGCAGGTGCCCAACGAGTCTGTGAGTCTGGTCTGTGCTGTCTTGAGRGCACCAATCCAAAATGAAGATGGTGCTTTGAACATGTTGGTAGTTGCCGTCCTGTGGTCACCTGGCTGTTTCACGGACGCAACGTTTCTGTCCCATCTCTCCAGGGCACTGAGCTGTGTCAGCAGTTCGTGGGCAAAGGACCTTGTCTCTGAAATCCAGGAATTTCCCAGGACTGAGCACAGCGCTGGGCTGCAGCCCAGAGCCTCTTCTGAGCACCCCTGATACATCAGTGCTCAAAGCACAGCTCTGAGCCACAGCATCAGGTGTTCCCACAGACCCACCGCACTGACCACTGCACTCAGCCCCCGGCTCCCAGCTCCACTGCACCATTTCACCTGTGATCTATGGATGGCTCCTGGGTGGCAGGAGTTTCTGGGGTGCAGCAGCAGGATGGGCAGTGACATATCCTAATGAGGGAGAGTCAGCAGCCTGTGCCATGGGGTGTTGACAAAGAGCCTGTTCAGGCTGTGATGCAGACTGCCASATCAGAGAAATGCTGTTACTGGTGTTGCTTATCCACCTTATCTCAGGGATGCAAATGATAAAGAATGACCAGGTCAGGCTGGGGTCTCGACCACACTAGTCCCTTTGGAGTTGCAGAGGCTGTGGTTTTGCTACTTGGAGGATGGGGATTTGTTTGGTGTGAAGCTGTGCTGCTCCCTGCCTGTGCTTGCCCTGGGTGCGTGGGTGTAGGGGAGGAAAATTACTCTCTGCAAGTTAGAAATACTCAGGTGTTTCTCTGTCCTGCTGCTCCCCGAGTGGCTGAAGCACCACCGGGGGAGGTGTGGGGTCCCAGCCTTGTGCCACTGCACACACAGAGGCTTCAGCATCCCCTAAACACCATCACTGCACYGAGGGACTGAGATGTTGCTGCACAGATGCAGACTGATTAGTTTATTAAGCAATTTTTAGAGCTAACAGTGCATTTGTATTTGAAATTAGAAGTTCTGCATAACTCTTGGCTCGATTTCCAGGCAAAAGKGTGAGCAATCAGATATGCTGAGTCAGCAAGTTCTCCATGAATGCTGTGCTGCCCCRGGCCCCGGCACTGTTTTCCTTGGTCCCTTTCCAAAGCCCGGGGCTGGTGTCCCAGCAGGGAGAGCGGTGGCTTGGCTGATGTCACAGCTCCCTCTGCCGGGATCRGGTCTGGGAGAGCAGGATAGGACCCACAGCCCACTGGGATCCACTGCTGCAAGCGGGACATGCACCCCAAGGCAAATTTTCAGGTGAGGTTGCCATCACCGAATTCACCCTCTTCCTCAAGCACGTGTGTGACTCATCCAAGCCCTCCACCCCCTCTCTGGATAACTGCCCGAGCACCAGCTGCCCACCATGAACCAGKCCCCAGCCCCAATTTCCCTGGGGATGGATCGTGCCTTTAGGTCTGTGCCAGACATAGGAGGGGAGCGATTTGCCATGGCTCACTCCAGTGCCACACCAGTGCAATGGGGGCCAGTTTATCCCAGCAGCTGACAGGGAGAAGTGGATCTCCTGGCTTGGCACCCACTGGAGCCTTTAGCAGGCCAGGCACTGGGATGTGGAGAGTACTTGGGAGCTGCCAGGCACCTGGGGTTTGCACACTCTCTAACTTTGTCTTTTTGCTTAGGAGCACTCAAGCAGTTGCTGATGTTGAGCTGATGCTGACAGAGATCCTTTTTCCCAACTTGTCTTTCCTAAAAGCCAGTGAAAAGGTTTGGTGACATGRCAGTACCCAAGTGCCAAGTGACATGTCCCTTGGCTAAGACCAAGCCCAAAAATGCCACTTGGGATTATCAAGCCCTGAGACCAACATGGTCACTTCYGTGACGCACAGAGAAACCAAAACTGAGCTGTGGCATCAATGCAGTGTGGCAGAGCCCAAGAGAAGCCCCAGAACAAGCACCTGCACTTGGAGCTTGTGTGTGCTCCTTGGCTTTAGCTTTGGTCCATGGTTTCCAACCAGGTTGTGTCCCACAAAGCTGCAGTGGGGCCCTTGCAGGCACACGGCATCCAAAGCCCCTGCCAAAGAGATGTTTCCTGMTTTCCAACTCCCCCTATCCAGCTGGGTTGCTGCATCCCTCTGTGCTCATGATGGAGCCAGGCTCCTCTTGCCCCGGGCACAAGGAAGGGACGTGGCTGTCCCCAGGTTCTCAGCTCAGCTTGCCCTGTTGCTGCTCTGCCCATCGGAGCTTCCAYGGGGAAACCTCACGGTGCTCATTACACTCCACGACCGAGAACAACAAGCTCCTTTCAGAGAGGGTGCTTGTGAAAGCAGGGTGGAGGCCAGGCCTGGCACACCCTGGAGAACACCCTTAAATACCCTCCCAAACAGAAACCCAGCCAGGCAGCAGGTTTCCCCGACCCGCTGCTGCCAGCCAGCAAACACCATCCCCTGTCCCAGCCCGTGACACCGGAGCAGTGAGACACGGGGCAGGACCTGCAGTGGATGGCAGCATGTCCCCATCAGGGAACCAGTGACCGTGGGCATGGTTGTCCTGTAATGCCCCAAGCCACAAACACCAAACCGCCCTGTGCCTGTGTTGAATGGAGCTTCCCAGAAAAACCAGTCCCCTGGGTGTAGCTTGGGCACATGTTTCCTTGTCCCTGGCRGTGCAGGAGGTGGTGTGTAGGGAGCAGAGTGAGGTCAAGTGCCAACCAGTGGTCCAACCATGGCATGGACACTCCACCCCTGAGCTGGACATTCCCACCTCCTCAGGTGGAGCAGCATTGCTCACAAAAGTGATGCTGATTCCCAGGCCATGTCTTTATCCCCAGGCAGCTGCTGCAAAAGAGGAGGTATTTGCCCTCATTAGCACTCAGGTGCTTTCATGTCCCCATCCTTAGGAGCTGTCTGGAGTGGGGAAGAAGCAGGGGAGGTTTTTGGGAATGACCAAGGTCGTACGGCAACGGTGTTGGAGATGCGAGTTTGCAAGAACCAAGTGAGCATTGCAGCATTCCTGCTTGGCTGCTGGGTACCACCGCTGGCCCATGGGGACAGGGCTGCTTCCCCAGGCTGCTGGCAGCACTGGGGTTATTGGCTGCTGCCCTTGGATGGCACACGTGGTCAGCCTTGCCATGCGGGACTGACACRGGAACCAAGGCAGGACATCGACCACAGGACACCAGGTAGGTCCTACAGGCAGAGGGGACCAGGGGGAGGCATTTCCCTTGGTCTGGAGAACCTCGTCCTGAGCCCTGCCTGATGCTCCTCTCCCCCAGGCTTGCCCAGAGCCGGTGACGGCCACAGTGCCCACACCAGAGGGTGACACTGGGGTCCAGGACCTGCCAGGCCAGCATGGGCCATTGCGCCCCACTTGGTTAACTATTTCCTGCCCATCCCACCAGGGATTCACTTCCTGGCCCAGCAGCTGAGTAATGCATGGCTGCAGGAGGGTGGATGKCCCAGCAAGGGGCAAGGGGGTCAGTGTGGAGCACCCCCAGCACATCCCAGCTTTGCCATGCCTTGCACAGTGTCCCCTGGCAGCCCAGCACAGGGCTGGATGCAGCACTGATACAGCCTGGGTTGGATGCAGCACCTCACAGGGGCCTTACAACCGCTTTTGAGACCCTCCATGGCTATTCCCAAAACCAAAGTGCCCCAAAAGGCAGGAGCATGGACACAGCTCAGCTTGTCTTCCCAGTGAGACAGCTGCTGAGCAGGAGAAGTGGAGGGCCATTTTATTTTAATTCTGGCTTTAGGTATTAACAGGTCAAATAATTTTCTACATTTGCTTAAYGCAATCCATAAATATCAGCAAAATATCAAGCAATGCCGGAGATTCTGCCAATTTTCCCAGGGCTGAAGTGAGCTTCCTGGTACCCATTGTCCTGGTACCCATCGTCCTGGCTTGCTCCCAACAAGGAGCACAGGGACACACCTGCAGATGGCATCGAGCACACCCCAGGGGGGAGTCAGGGCAGAGAAAGGTGTGGGGCATCACCAGTGCCCCAGGCCCATCTGTCTGGATTCATCCCACTGGGCACTGACAGTGCTGCTGGGAATAAGTGTGCTTGGAGCACAGGCACGGCCCGATCATCCCAGGTCATCTCCCAGGTCATCATCGTCCCCAGCTGCTGAACATCCCTGTTCCCCCATGACACCCGGGCTCTGGCACAGCCCTGAAACCAGCAGTGACAATGGGCTCATGGAAATGCTGAAGCTGCAGGGAAACTGAAACTGGAAAACTATTTGAGGAGGACTTGACTCGAGCCCAGTGATGGAGCTGGCTCTGTGCCACTCCCCGTGCTGGGGTGAGGGCACTGAGCAGTCGGGCACAGCCCCAGCCCCACGGCATCCCCTGTGTGAACAAGGGGTCAGCTCAGCAGGGACACCTGGGTCCCAGGGGTGGTGGCAGGTGCGAAACCCTCGGTAGCTGGGACAATACCAACAGTGGCTCCTCGGCAGTGCTGGGAGATGTGACCGTGCTGTGCCTGCGGCAAACACCTGCACTGCAGGATTGATGCCCTGGGTGGCCTGTACATCCTGCCCTGGACRCTTTGGTGGGAGAAAGCTGTGGGGGCAAAAGCACCGAGGGGGCTGTGGGACCCTCATATGGCGTGGGGCCAGGCCAGTGCCTGTCACTACATGTACTGTGGCAGTACCTGCCCTGTGGCACCGGGGACCCCTGCTCACAGAGCCGGAGCTCCGGGGTGGCTCCGAGGGCTGTGGTGATCCCAGCTTTCATCATTATCTCTGGGAGTGACAGACACAACCTTCCCACTGCTCCTAATCTCTGTCCAAGCTTTAACCTTTCAGTCTGTACTTTGACAACAACTCCATCTTCCTCTTGCAGGACACCAAGCTCTAACACATCAGCACTCTACAAAGCCRGCAGAGCCACCCAGCCCAGAAGGTCCTGGTGGGACCAGGAGCTGCCATCGCCAAAGGAGACACCCAGGTGGAGGCTGGACCACTCAGTCCCTCATGGAACTGTACTGGCTGGAGCAGCAAGTGCAGGGTTGTCAGGATGGCAGAAACCACTTAAACCCAGACAGTAAGTCCTATACAAGCATGGATGGACTTCCCAAGGATCCCATCTCCTCTCTGGTGAGGCTGCAGCCACTACTGCCTGGGCAGAGGTAGCAGCAGGCTCAGCACGACGCTGCTCTGCCCCAAGGACGGGCTCTGTCCTCGCAGGAGGCGCCAGGGACGGATCTGTCTGCCACAACATCCCTTTGTTCCCATCCATTATCTCACCACCAGGAAACAGCAAAACTCGGCTGGCATGATTGTGTCCCAGCAAAGCCTGGGACCCTTACCCATGCTCATCCCCCCGGGACACTGCTCTGGGCTCTCTGGCTGTGTTTTGGAAACATGCCCACGGCCGGGATGGGCAGGCTCTGATGTCCCTGTCCCTGGAGTGCAGAGCCATCAGCTGTGGGCAGTGCTGGTGGCCAGCGTAGAGGAACTTGTGGGAATTCCAGAATGCCGAAAGGCCTGGACAGGGTGGAAGATGGATCCTGGCAGCCTGCCTGGTCCTGCCTTTTACCTCCGCGGTGATAAACCCACAGCCTGGCCCTTCTCCACCGCCACAAACAACCCCTGAGCGTGGCACTGCGGCTCGGCCGGTGTGCCAGCACCCGGGATGGCTGCGGGTCACAGCACCGGGGTCGGCCAGGGATGCCACCCCCAAACCCTTCAACATCCCCGGGGACTGCAGACCTCCCACACCAACACCCCTTATTTCAGTACCTCGACCCCACTGGTGTTTTGGAGCAGACTTCCCGGGGCAGGGGGATCCCGCGGRGTCCCACGAGGCCAGGGAAGGCTCAGCAGCACGGCTGCCCACCCGGGRAGGGATGGGGAGCTGCACAGGGCATCCATGACCGCATCGGAGCCGCTACCTCAGGAGGAGAGAGCCCAGCCCTCGGCCCCGCTCAATAACCGAGCTAACGAGAGCCGCTGTCAACAAGTCCGCAGCTCCCCAGCCGGCGCAGGAAGGACGCCTGCTCCAGGGAGCCGGGAGGAGAAACCTGTTTCACTGACCTTGCTCCATCACCGCCTTCCTGGCTGCGCCGTGGGCGTTTGGGGCTGCGGCGGGGGGCGAGCGGCTCGGCGGCCGCTCAGGGGCACGGCGAGGAGGAGGAGGAGGAGGAGGAGGAGGAGGAGCGGGGCCGGGGCCGCATCGCCGGCGGGCCGGGGCGCTGGGGACGCGTCGGGCGGGCGGGAGGGAGGGAGGGAGGACGAGCCCCCGCTCCGTCGATGGCGAGCCTCGGCGCGGCTCCTCGCCTGCCTGCGGAGCCTCGCTCCACCCCTCACCCGCTAATAAAGCCTCCGCCGCGCCGGTCCCTCCTTTGCCACTGACTCACGAGCTGACCCAGCCCAACCCCCGAACTGCCCCGCACTTCCATTTTCTGACCTACAAAGCCGGGATCGTCCCCACCACTCTCCCGCTCCTTTACATAACAGCACCCGGCTCCAAACCAAACCCTGCGGCGCTGGGACACCCGCAAGTGATGAGCGAGGGGTGACAGCGGGTGCTCGATGGAGGGGTATGGGCTCGGCCACCCGTGCCYAGGGACGTGCCAACCCCGGCCGTGGTTTTGTGAGTGCTGTGCAGCCCTCGAGGGCACTCACTGACACCCACAGGTAGCATGTCCCCAGGGGCTTTGCTCGCGTTTCAGGAGGTGGGAAGGAGAGGTGAGCAGCAGGTGCTGTTTTTGGCATGGTGTCCTGCCTGCTCTGGTGCCAGGGAATGCCTTCACCCCGCTGTCCTGGTGCCTTGGCACCCCTCCAGTACCCCGAAACCCRGCCAGTCGGGTTTGGAAAGCAGGCCAGGGATGGCTGGGGAGGTGGAGGCTTTATGGGCACCTGTCAGAATGTGATGGGCTGTGCTGGACTCATCTCCAGTGCTGGTCAGGGAGCAGCTCTGGCCACATCCTGCCCCTTCTCCTCTCACCTGGGAAAAGCATAAAAACATCCCTCCCCTTTTTTTTTTCTCCAGTTGCTTTCACATACAATGGCACGTGCTGCTCCATGTGAAGAAGGACTGTGCCCCAAAGGGTCCTGAGGTGGAGGATGAGCATCCTTGTGGCACAGCGGGAACCCAGTGACAGCACCTGTCAGCGTCCCTGCCAGAAGACTGCGGGGCAGAGGGGCCCACAGGGTACCCAGAAGATGCAGGGATCATCACGGACTGAGACCCTGGAGCTTTGTGTTCAGGACTGGATGTGGTGCCAGACCAGGATGGGCTGGGAGAGAAGCAGGAGCTGGCTCAGCCGTGGCCCAGCACTGCCTGATRTAAGAGGTTATACAATCCAGTGCAGGCAGGGTGCTGGAAGCAGCATCAGCATGTCTTTGACTAGAGCCCAGCTCCAGGATAACACCTACAGGAATGGGGACAGCCCTGCCCTGTGCTGGGCATCCCTCACGAAAACCCGGGGCGGCAGTGAGGGCTCCCTGACCCTCCCCAGGAGGCACTGTGGAGGTGCAGAGAGAGGCCCCTGGGTGCCAGCGGAGCAGGACGGCTCCTCCCTGCTGGCACCAGGTGATAGATCAGCCCCCGGTATTCGAGGCAGGCGGCCGAAGGTGTTACTCACCTGGCCCGGGGCTGCTCAGCTCCGCCGGGCAGAGATGCCACGCRCCTTTCCCAAGGGAGGATCAGCCAGTGCCTCCTGGGTGGCTTTCCATGCCAGCGGGGATGAGCAGGTCCCCAGCCCTCCCCAGGCATCCCACAGACACGAGGGGCTGGAGGAGGTGGCACGGGATGCCACTCTCTGAAGGGGACCTACAAGCTCCCTTTTTCACCACCCCGGGGACAGGTGATGCCAAGAACTGTGCCAGCCCTGACAGCAGGACAAGGCTGTGATGGGACTGAAGGCTGAAAGAATTACCTTTTTACACTGTTTCTTCCCAAAATTATTGTGTGTGTAAAGAAGGAGRGGCAGCTGGCAGCACTGGCTGTCTCTCCTCAGATGTTCTCCCCACCCTGGCTCTCCACCAGCCCCACCACCAGCAGAGYCCTCCCAAGGGACTGAGGGCAATGTGCCCTGCCCTTCCATGGGGCAGGGAATGGGCACAGGAACCCACTCATGGTATCTCTGTGGACTTGTCTTCTGGRAAGGTAATTTTGTCAACCACAGGGCTTTTTACTATGGGAAAGGGAGACCTGCTGTTAGGGGAAAGCAGAGMTCATGGGGATATTTTTTTCCATGCCTGACAGCAGGTTTCTCCCGCTGTGGAATAGATGGAGTGAATTCCTAGGTGACAAGTCGTCCTATGGGATTGGGAAAAGCCATCAATCCGTGTGCAGGCTGAACCTGGGATTTCCTGTGAGCTTCAAGGAGGTTGGTTTCACCCCTTTTTCCAACAAAACGAGTCTTAGTCACACCTGTTCCAGCAAATTTCCTGGTTTTCTGAGGGCATCACCTTTGCCATGTACCAAAAGGCAACATCCTTCTTGGGAAGTGGACTCAGGCTGAGCGGCTGGGCTATTCCCAGAACTGCCTCTGGCCTCTCTCGGTAAACCCTCTTATCAGCTCCCTGCTTGGCTCCAGCTGGCCAAGACCCAGCCAGGCATGTGGCCACAAGATGCCCTCTGTGTTTTCCGGCGGATCCAGCCGCCCTTGGGCTCCCCGGGCTGGCACATGCCAGGGTGGTGCTGGTGGCACCTCGTGAGCCCTCTGTGCGTTTCGGAGGAGCCCTCTGGGCTGTGTCAAGGGCCCCATGACGCTCGTGGTACCACCGCAGGCGCCGCAGGAGGCCGGTCTTATCTGGCCTTGTGCCAAGCTTGGCTCATTGTCAATTGTTCTCTTCCCAATCAGGAAGAAAGGTAAAAACAAACCCTACTTTTTCTGCAGAACTGCCCTCCAAGTCTCCATTCCTAATACGCCACTGTCCAGCTGCTCCAGGTGTGACTCTCCTGGGGCAGCAAGGACCGTCTGGAGCTGCGTGGCCATCTGATGGACCAGAAGAGCCCTTGCAGGAAGAAGCAATGGCTTTAGGGCAGAAATCTTGTTCATTTTGCACCCAGCCTCATCCCTGTGGTCCCTCTCTCCCTGGGTTCTCCAGCTCAGAAACTCCCAGAACYAGAGGACTGAAAACCCTGGAAATTTGGTGAGGATAATGAGGATGGCTCGGAGGCCCTCAGGTCGACTGGGCTGGCAGAGCAACCAGCTCTACTTGCCACAACAGCTCCTACACCCACAGTTTAGCCCTAACCTGGTTTCTATTCTAAGTCCTATTTTTTTTTCATGGGCCTCCTCCCTCTTTTGCTGTGCCCCACTTTGCCCTCCCGCCGGTGAGCTCCGGCTGCTGCTGACCCCGATCCCAGCAGGACCTTGCCGAAGTCGGCAATAAAACGCACTGGTGAGGTGAGGTTGCTTGGGTCAGGGTGGCTCCTGCTTCCCCAGGCTGGGATTAAGGAGCAGCACCTTGGATTTACTTGCAATGGCTTATGGTGGGAGGGGAAAAGCGGGAGGAATGGGGCCAGGGAGACTTTTCTTTCGTGGGAAAACCAGTTGGAGGATTAACAGCTTTCCTAGTGTTTGTGTTTTCTTAGTGGGCTGCAAAAATGCCAGCTTTAAGGCACTGGGGATGGAAGACGGCTTCYTCACGCAGTGCTGCTGGCAGGACTCGGTTTGAAGCCATGTGCCAGCCAGAGCTGACCCACAGCCTCCTCGGGGTTCCTGCAGATATTCCCTTGGTGGACTGGGATCCAGAGCACCACTGCTCTAAAGGTATCATTAGAAGAATCGTGTTTTTCCAAGCTAACTGGTTGTATGGGTCTGGCTGTGCTGATGAAATAGCTGCCAGGCAGCATGTGAGTTATCCCTCTGGATGGCAGGGAGCATCGGGCACCCGCCTGGAAGCAGAAACAAAAACTGCCCTCAGTGAGTGCCCAGTTCAGCAGGGCTCTGGTGCGCTGCCTGTGTCCACTGGGAAGGATGTAATGGACAAGGTGGACACACTGGGCACTGGCTGGATGCATCTCCAAGCCTGGCAGGAAGATAGATATGGGACTGACCCTCTCCCCATCCCCTCAGCTCAACCATCACCTCCCCACAGCAGCCGAAAGAGGGAAAATAGGTTACAGCCACGCAAGACTGGCGAGGTGGGGATGCATTCTTGGAGTCCGGCTGGATTTGGGCAGYCCTTTGGCTCCCGACCAAATTTCCATCCCGAATGAGTGACGCAGCACATTGGATTCCCACCCCGGCCGGGCGGCTCGCTGCCTTCCAGCACGCCTCCCGGGCACGGCCGGTTACATCACGGCCCCGGCTGCCCTCGCCTACCCTGCGGCTGGAGCGGCGTGGGATCGGGCACCTGCCCGGGGACCGTGGCACCTAATTGCTGTTTGCTCCCAGGGTGGCACCAACCTGCCATGCCAGGGAAAAGCATGGGCACATGCCCAGAGGAGGGCAGTGCCCATCCCAAGTGCAGGGGCTGCGTCGTGCAATCCCTCCTCTTGCCAATTAAAGCTGTGCACGGGCTTCTTAATGAGCAGGGAGCTTTCTGTCTTGCAGGAATTCCTGGTTCCCATGAATTCAAGGTATCCTGATATGACAAAGAGAAGCAACAGAGTCAAGACGCAGGTACTGGTCTGGTTTCTTAAACTGGGCAAACGCAACAGCCCCAGCAGAGCCTGTTCAAACGCTCCTGGGGAAGAAGGGAAGAGGGATTCGGCCTTGAGCCCTGCACTCCCTCCCAGCCCCTTTCCCTTCTGGAATGTGAAGCCAGCAGTGGAAGCGGGTAGGGAGACTTGTCCCCCAAAAGCAGCTGTGGGTGGTGGCACTGAGCCACCCTGGCAAACTGTCCTTGCTCAGCCATGGATCAGCCCGAGGTGGCAAGTACTGGGTAATGCCATCCTGGGGTCCACATCCTCCCTCCATATTCTGAGGAGGTTGGAAATGTCCCTCTTTCCTCGAGAGGGCAGAAGATGAAGCCTGGAGTTACCCTGCCTCCACCAACTGGTAAAAATTTTGTGTGGGCGTCTGACAGGGAGCTGCCGGGCCGAGTGCCTGCCTGCGGGGACACGTGTGTGGCCAGCCCTGGTGGCTCTGGCTGGGGACCAGGAGAGCACCTGGGAGCTGCGAGGACTGGGGTTGGGCAGTGCCATATTTACAAGGAAAAATGTATTTCATTTTTGAAGACTGGCAAGTGTAGTCTTTTGCCCAGGAGCATTGTTCCAATCGCTGGCTATGACCAGCACTGGAGCGATGGCCGGTTCCCTTCCCAGGGCTGATCCTTGCCRGGACAGGACCCCCCAGAACTCCAGGGTCACAACAGAGCTGCTGGGCTGGTGGGAGAGAAGACTCGGCCATCCTTTGGTGGCACCGTTGGCAGCAGGCTCAGCATTTTGGCCGCGCAGAGGGACGGTTCCCACGGCATCTCCACCRCTCGCCTGCGTTGGGTAACACCTGGCCAGGAGGTGACGCCAGGGACAGAGGGGCGGGGGCAAGCAGTTTCGGTCGGGGCAAGAGCAAAGGCACCCAAACCAGTGATTACCTTGGCCCTGAGCTGCTAAGTGGAGGAAGTCTGTGATTAGTTGACACCTCCAGCCAGGCTTTGGAAATTAAGCTGGGCTGGAGCAAGGGTGGATGACATCTGCTTTATTCACTGCTGATATATAAAACTGAAAATACAGTCTGGGTACGGTATCAGGATATGCTGGTGGTGGGGGCTTTTGGGGTGCTCATTGACAAAGGTGGGTTTTGGTGCTGTGGCTTTGAGCCCTAGGCTGGGATATCCAAGGGCTCAGGCTTTGTGTTGGGTTTGGTTTTCATGTGCTTTGAATAAACCTCCCTCCACCAGCCATGGTTGTGAGTCTCATCCAGCCTTGGGAAGGCAAGGAATTACACCTGGTGTGTGTCCCCAGGCTTTGGGATTCTTGTGTTTGCAGGTGGCTACTGGAAAGGGAAGAAGGGAGGTGGTTGTGTTTGTCTCCACGGCGTAGCTGATACCAAGCATGTGCTTGACTCCATGGAGGGAAGAACCTCCCACTCTGCCAGGCAGTCCCATGGGTCTGTCCCCACTCTGCAAGGGGAGGATGCTCATGGTCAGCACAGCAGCACACTGACCTAGCCAGGACCATTGTCCCAACCCCGCAGCCATTTTCTGCCATGCCACATAGCCATTAAAGCTCGCAGGAGTGAGGTTGATGTCTCCATTCCTGGCTGCTGCTGGCAGGTAAATCCCAGCTCTTCTCACCCTGGGATGAACATCATTGAGGTTCAGCAGAGAAATTCCCCACCTGCGACCCCCTCAGCACCCACCTTAGGTCAAATGGACGAGAAAAATATGGCAGCAATGGGAAAGATGGTGTGAATGACACTGGGGGCGCGGGGCCTGCAGCCCATTTCTGGCTGGACAATGCCCTTTCAGCCACTTCCATGCGGAGGTGTCAGGGCAGCGCAGGGTGGCACAGGACCAACACAGAGCCTGGATAAGACCAACACAGAGCCTGGATAAGACCAGGCTTCTGTCCACAATGCCTCCCCCGCAGCCAGTGCACGACCCAGGGCTCTGCCCGCCCCGTCTCGCCGTCGTCCGGTCTGTGCCGCGCAAACAGATCGGCCAGATTAGCCAGCACCGGGATCCAGCCTCTTCCCGGAGCTCCTGAGCACGAGCGGGAAGTTTTCCATCTCCCAGGGTGGCCATTTGTGCCCTGCAAACAGTGAAACGTCCCGGGGAGGGTATTTATTTAAGGTTAAAAGCATGACCTTGCCACATCCCRGCAGGGCTGTGAGGACGTGGGCTAAAAACCAGCCCTGGATGGGTCTGGCATCTCAGCACCCTTGTGTCACAAACCAGAGGTGGCCTAAAAAATCACCRGCAAAGGTATCAGCAAAAAACAGATTTAATATTAAGCACAATAAAGTTCGTTGGCAAGATTCACTCTATTACTTACTGGACAGTTAAGGCACACCAAGGAAAAACAAGCAACAACAAAACCAAACAAAATCCAGGCAATCAAAACAGAAACGAACCGGGAACTATGTGTGTGTGTGTTTGTGYGTGTGTGTGTTTAGGTACATGTGACAGAAGCATAGTGAGGGCAAGGATAAAAAGGAATATGGCCTAAAAGCTTCACAGCACTCAAACTGAACAGTACTTTAACTTAACTTATACCTTAAGCACAACAATTTAATAGAGGAATAACACTTAACAGCATTTACATAACAACTTAGTAAAAGACAACACTTAGCAGCGTTTAACTTAGCTTGTAACTTACGACTTAACCTTACTTACAGGCCTAACTTATTTAGATATCTGAGGTACTGAAACATCTAAGAAAGCAGCATTTCTCCCGGATTTGCTATAGCCTATGCACACGTGTGTGGACACAGACAGAAAGAGTCAGTGCCAGRGACCCGTGAAGAATTCCCCTCGAAAGTAAGTGAAATACTCACTTTGGGTGCCTTTGCCTCTCAACAGGTGAGGGGTCGGACCTTGAGCAGTGAGGGTAGCAGCCCAGGATCCATCATTGTTTGGGGATCCTCCAAGCGCAGCAAACTGGAGAGTTCCTGGCTCTGAGAGGCCCCACTCAGAGGGAGGTTCTGGTCACCGTTGTGGCCCTGCAGAGCTCCAAGGGTCTCATTTTGGACTGTTGTTTATAGGGCCCCAAGAGATGGGCTTTAGTCATAACAGTGTTTCATCCTGGGCACAGTTTGGGTGGGCACTTTCTGTGAAAGTGTGAGAACAGGGATGTTGTGCCATTCGGGGAAGAAAAATAGTTTCCAAGGCTGTTCATAAGGAAAACAGGAGCTTGTTAGACAGCAGCAGTTCCTGGGAGCAGACAGTGTCTCTGATAAGCTCCAGAGGAGCTGAGCCCAGGTGCTGTTTGTCACGGCTGAGGCCTAACAAGCATTTCTCAGATCACAGTGTGGCCTGGAAAAAGGGTGGGGGAGATGCAYCACCACACCCTGCCAGCCCCATCCCAGCCTGGCACCACTGGAGCTCGGAGAGAGGCTGTGGCTGCACCCAAGGTCTTGATCCCTAAGAGGGAACTTTGCAACCCATGGGATGGGGCTCACCGGCAGTGCCCCGTCTTGTACCCAAGGGTTTGGTGCCTGGGAGGGGACTTTGCACCCCATGGGCCAGGGTTTGGTGGCTGTGCCAGCCCTGGCATCTACTGAGAGCTTTTTGTCCCGGCACAGGGATCAGGCTGGGTCTCACGTTTTGGAAATCCACCAGTCCCTTGAGAACGCACCAGCCCAGGGCAGAACTTCCTGCACTTTTGGCCAAACGACAGCCCGAGCAGCCGCTGCACGGGGCTGTGACTCCCTCTGGTGCCTCGTCCTTGGCTCTTTCCTCATCCCACAGCCCCAGGGATGCAGGGTTTGGGGTGCCCCAGCTGGCCGTGGGGCAGCCCCGGAGTGGGTGGGTAGGTGAGTGGGGACCGGAGCTGATGTCCCAGCTTGSGAGCAGCTGTGGGAGCTGCTCGGCTGTGGAATTCGGGATATGCCGAACATCCGTGTGCCAGGGCCCGGCTCTGGGGGRGCGGGAGCTGCTTTCGGGGCGATGGAGGCAGAGCTTTGCCTGCAGATGGAGCTGCTCGCCCGGCCGCTGGGCTCGGGGAAAGGGCTGGGGTGAGGTGACGAATCCGGAGAATTTCTCCTTCTTCAGGACCCCGTGGCTCTGCCGGACCCCAAAGACAAAGAAGGCTGCTTAAGCTCTCCCTGATGGGCAGGGGATGGTGGTAATTAATCCCTCATTAAGTTAATTATGCAAAAGCTCTTGGTCTGAAAGAGGAGGGGGGGAATGCCACCCGAACTGAGGTATTACAAAAGTGAATCTGCAGCCCCAGCGATGCCAGGGGAAGGGGAGATGGTGGTTTTGGGGGGTCTGGCTGAGTCAGCCAGGGGGTCTCGTGGTGCCCCATTACCAGCCCCTGCAGCCTGTGCCTTCCTCCCCCAGGGAGGAGGAGGAGGAGAAGGAGGAGGGTGTGCAAGGTCTCTACCCCCTCACCACAATCCTGGAGTGCAAGTACTGCAACTTTTCCAAACTCCTGGATTTGGGCTGGAAACAGCACTTTTGGGGACTGCAGCAGATGCTGTCCCAGAGGCTGGGGGAACCCTGGGAGGACTCAGCAAGGGAACACTTGCAGCTGCTGGGTCCTGGCAGCCTGATATGTGTGTCCTTGTACCAGACTAAAATGGCCCATTTTCCCCTCTTTTGGGAGCAGGGACATGGGAGGAGACTTCTAGGGGCCAAATTTGGCCTTTCCAAGGGCTGGGCCCAGCTCTGGAGGCAGAGGGAGTCAGATGGGGACAGTGGTGGGGGGCTGGATGCCTGTGGTGGCAGTGGGGGCTGCCTGTGGGACCCCCGTGCTGCCTGGGACGAGGGATGGCCACAGGGTCAGCAGCTGCTGGCCAGAGCTCGCTGGTCCAGGGATTACACTGATCCCCTCCAGCTGCCCTGCTGCRTGCCGAAGGATTTCTGAGTCTTAAACATGTTTTCCCTGCTAAATTGGAGGTGTTTGTGTCCACRGTGCAAGGGCCAAGTCAGCATTTGCTTTGATCCCTAAAATCTCAGCTGGGTCAGGGGGATTGTGTGACTTGGCCTGTGTGTGGTGGGAAATCAGATGTAAATTGGGGTTTAAAAGATTCTTTTGAAAATTGAGCTTTGTAAGGCATTTAAGGCTACAATCCTGAACCTTCTGGCTTTCTTTACAGCTCTGCAGACTCCTTATGGTTTCTGGTCTCTTGTCACCACTGTGATTCTCACCTTGGCTGTACCTTGAAGGAAGAAGCTCCTGTGGGTTCAGCACTTTTCCTCAGAAGCCAAAACTCTGACTGTCCCATGTGGTTCTCAACCCACTCTTTGTTCTCTTCTGCCAGGGGGTCTCTGGTCCCGGTGGCAGCGCAGAACAGAGCGATGCCACGCACCTGACTCTGCAGTGGGATCCTGATGGATCATGTTGGTCTTGGACGTGTGGCTGATCCCCACCTCCTCCTCCTCCTCCTCCTCAGCTGCCACTGCACCACCAGTCCTGCCCCGTTGTGCAATGGCAGCTCCAGCACCKCTCCCCTTTGGCCCTGCTGCACGGCGCCCTCGGAGCAGGGCTGCCACCGTCCTGCCAATGTCCCTTGTGGTGACGTCCGAGGTGTGACTGTGGCAATGAAGGTATCACTCAGGAGCAGCCCCAGCAGCCCCACCCGATGCACCCCTGGGTCCGACACCCACCTCCCCTGGCCTGACAGCASCCATGGGTGCTTTCCTGGCCGTGGGCGGGTGACAAAAGCCACGATGAGTGTCAGAATGAATCACTGGCTGGGCTTCACACGCCACTGTGATTCCTCAGTGCCCCTGGCTCTAGGAAGTCTTTCTTAATACAAGCTCTTAGAGTGGAAATGAAACCTCAGCAGGTCTCTGATGCACTCTCAGCTCTGCCCTTCTTGCAGCAGCTGGGGTTTTTTAAATTGTTATTAATTTTTTTTCCAGAGTATGATGGCAATTCTCTGGGGCTTGGTGTAACTTGGGTGTGAGGTTTGCTTCCCTGCAAATTGCTGCAGTGATGTGATGTTACTGGAAGTGTTGAGCCCATCCCAGTTTGGGGCTGGGATACCCCAGTGATGGGTGTAGCAAACCAGACTTTGTTGCAAATCCATAGGGATTTGATGGATGTCAATGTTCATTAAGGTTTTGGTGGATCAGTTGAGCTGGTTTGGGGTTTGGCAAGGAGAAATAACAAAGCAAGAAGAAATCCAGTGCCCCGGCAAGCAGCAATGTGATTTTAGTCTTCTTCTGTAAAATATTTGGGTTCAGGAGGTCCCTGTCTGTGCAGGGGCATCCCCAAAGCTTTGGGATGCCTGTGCTGTGTCTRTGTGATGAGTCGGGAGACAGTGGTGGAAAATGGAGGAAATTCATACAGAATCAAGCTCAGAAAAGAAGAGGTACCCTGCGGGGGTCAGAGCTGGGTGCCAGAGCCGCTAGGGTCAGATTTGGGGTGCCCCGGTCCCCGGCAGGTGCCCCTGGGCTCGGTGTCCCCCCCAGGAGAGCGGAGGGGGCCGGGCGGCTCCGCGGCAGCAGCAGCTTGGGCAGGCGGGCGCAGGCAGCCCCTCCTTCCCACAGCCTGCTCCTTGCTGTCGAAAAGGCCGATTTTCTCCCCAAAACGGCTCCCTTGTGGGACAGGCAACGTTTGCTCCCTCTCCCTGGCAGAAGCGAAACCCTATCCSTGTCCTCAGTGCTCCGCTTGGGTTTCTCAGGGCTATTTCTGGCGCTTGGCTCCTTCGCCTCCAGCGTTTCCACTGCCTCTCTCCATCTTTTTTCCGCTCCGTCCCTCCTCCGCTCCCTGTGCCCTCGCCGAGCATCCTCCCCACGGCCTCGCTGCCACRGCTGCTCCCCGAAATGGGCCACCGAGGCGGATTATTGCCATCGCTAATCTGCATTCGCCCTCCTCCCGGTCCTCCCCTGCTCCTCCCTTCTCCAAATCGCAGCTGCACCGGTGCGCGGAGCCGCACGGGCTGCCCGGCCACCCCGGAATGGCCAACGCCGGGACAGMCCCCGAGCCGCGGCTGGGGTGAGTAGGGGGCTGTGGTGGCCGGGTGGTGGCCGGGGTGTCCTTGTGCTGGGAGGCTGGGTGGCTCTCCGGCCGCCTCCGCTGGCTGCGTCCTCCTTGGATTGTTTATTTTTTTCCATCCCTGCCCTTCCCGTGTCCTTCGGCGGCGGCAGCAGCCGGGAATCCCGTCCGCGGTGGGTCGGGGTGCTGGGGGTGATCCTCTGTGGGTGCCCCTCTGTGGGTGACACCCTGCGTGGCCTCTGCCCAGCAGGGAGATGCCGCTGGAGGATGGGGACCCGGCGAGGCCGAGGGGACAGCAGCTCAACGGTGAGGTCAGCGGTACCCCCCGGCTCAGAGGGACGGGGGATCTCCCGCTCCGGGGAACGACAGCAGCTGGTGGCAGCAGGACAGAGGTGATGGCGGCGGGCTGGGAGCCGGGGTCAGCACTGGGTGACAGGGATGTGACCCCCGAGGGAGCCCCACAGCAAGCAGGGCAGCACGAGGAAGCCCTGATGACCGAGCTCTCCGAGCTGGTGCAGAAGGTGGTGAGGAGCAGCAGCTGGTGGGAACGGCACGGCGTGGACATCAGCATCCTTGCCTGCAGCTTCCTCCTGCTCCCGGCAGGTAACCTGGCTCAGCCCCCCCTCCCCCAAACCATGGCCAGGGGAGTCGCCAGGGGTCCCACTGCCTCTTCATGACTGTTTCATCCTGGGAGCCTGTTGGCAGCTATTGAGGTTGTAACAAAGCCACAACAACTCCTTCACCCCATGTCTTGGKGTACCCTGACCCCACAGCGGGTGATGGTGACACCCGGGGTACAGCCTGGGGTGAGAGGACGGTGCCCAGGCAGATGTACACAGGACAGGGGGTGATGTGCCCCACCATGGGACAGGGAAACCCCGGTGGTTTTGGTGGCAATGGCCCTGGCCCTGGTGGGTCCAGGGGGACGCAGTCAAGCGTGGGTCTCCAATGGCGTGGTTGGAAAGCTGGGACTTTCCCTTGCTTTTGAACTCCTGGGGATGCCGAAGTCTTGGCAGAGTCATGTCACCAGTGGGATCCCAGCCAGAGCTGTGGGGTSGAATCAGGTACTGGCAGCACCCATTGCCATCGAGTGGAAGTGGCCARACCTTCAGGGCAGTGGTGAGTGTGGCTTGTCCAGTCATGAGGGTGGTGAGGAGGCAAACTGTCTGGCTTGGGTGGTTTAAATACTTGTAACTATGGCTGAAGAACAGGTTTAGGGCTGTGGCTGGTGTGTTTGGATGTAGCAACACCTCCAGCCTGGCTCAGAGGGCTGCAGGACGTGTGTGTGGCCGAGCTCCTGCCCGGCTGGTTTCTCCACAGGGTTCCTGTGCCTGCGGTCAGCCCAGGCCATCCCTTTCCTGGTGGGTGTCCTCACCCTCGGCGTGGTGCATCACACCCTGACTGTCAAGGGCAGCCACCTGGCCAGCCACAACGCCTTGACCGAGTCCAAGTCCTGGGGTAAAGTGTGGGCCATCTTCTTCATCGAGGTGAGTGGGGCAGCCCCCCCAAAAACACCCCATCAGCACCTTGCCATGGTGGGGAATGGTGGGAATGGTTTCCAGTGCTTAACTCCTCAAAAGTCCTTTTCCAGAGTGGCTTGGGGTCTGTGGCGTGCAGAGCATCTCCCCTGGGTGCTTTTTTGTGGTTCCAGAGCATCTCCCCTGGTTCTTCTCTCACAAGCCCAAGCCAGGCAGTGCCCAACCCTGGCACCACAACTTCTTCTTTCTCTTCCCTCCCAGCTCTGCTCAGCTTTCACAGTCGAGCAGGCCACCTACAACCATGTGAAGATCCACCACGGCTACACCAACGTCATCGGCCTGGGGGACTCCAGCACCTGGAAACTTCCTTTCCTGAACCGCTATGTCTACATGTTCATCGCGCCCCTCGCAGTGCCCATCTTAACCCCTTTGGTTGCACTTGGTACGTGTCCTAGACCCTTGGGACAGGGTGCTGGGTGCAGGGAGCTTGTGACTGCCCAGGTCTCACCCCACCCAAGAGTCCTGCTTTCCTTGGAGGCATCACATTGTCTACACCAGCCCCTGGTGGGGCACTGGCCTGTAGGAAAAGCAGGAGATGCTGCACTTGCCCTGGGGACAGCATCTGCTGCGTCTGCRTTCTACTGGTGTTCCAAAAATACTTCACCTTTTCCCATGCTGGATGTTGAAAGCTCTGGCAAAAGCCGTCATGAGCCTGAAGCACTCCAAATTTGCTCTCCTTTAACTCAGACCCTTGGCCATAGTGGGGTTCAGTGTCACACATGCATCTCAGGCTAGTCAGAGCATCACATGGGGTGTGTTTCATGCTGTGTATGGGGTGGAGGTGTGGGGGGCTGTGGGGGCCAGACACAAAGAGCTCGGGCAGAAAAAGTGGTGACTCCAGGGAAATAATGGTGCYAGGAAACAATCAGGGAGAAGAGTCCAGAGAGCAGTAAGAGGCTGAGGAAGCACAGCCCTCTGGGCTGCATGACCCAGCTCTGGGCAGTGCCTAAAGCACAACAGTGACTCGGCAAGTTGTAAGAAATGAAGATGCATCYGAATCCCCTGTGTGATGATGCACAACTGGATCTGCTGCCCTGGGGAGGCTCTGGGACCCAGACCCAAAATCCAGTAGTTCTATGGGGTTTGGGCCGACCTGGAGGATGGGGAAAGGGAGGTGATGGGCTGGGCTGGGCTGTGGGGTTACAGGCGCACTGGACAGCCTGGCTGCTGGAGCAGCAGTGGTGCTAGGGAAGCATCAACACCTCCCCCATGTACTGCCTCTTCTTGCTTGTGCAGATTTGTTGAGGAATGTGGAGTGGAAAGCAGCTCTCCGGACGCTGTGCTGCATGTTCCTGGGGTTTTACTGCCATTACTGGCTGCTGCTCCACGTCTCGGGCTTCCAGTCGCCGTGGTCCGCCCTGCTCTGCATGCTGCTCACCCGCTCGCTCCTGGCCCATCCCTACATCCATGTCAACATATTCCAGGTAGAGACCTGAAGCTTCAAGGTATCCCAACAGTGCTGGAGACAGGCCAGCCACCATGCAGTGCAGGTGACAAAGCCTCGATGCTGCTGGCTGGAGCTTGTGCCACCTTAAGGCAAGTGGGCTCAGTTGTCACCTCCCCGTGCTGATGTCGTCACTAGGAGGATCAGGCTGGGTGGAAAGTGGTGGCCCTTGGAAAATGTCAGGGCAGATGAGTGCAAAAGGCATGAGGATGATGCCCTGTGCAGCGGCTGGCAGGATTGGGAGGGCTGATGTGTGTTTCAGGTGGTGTTACAGGCCCGGGGATGGGGAAAGGCTGGTGGCTCAAAGTGTGGGTGTGTTGGGGGAACAGAGCCTGGGAGCTCCTCAGTGGCTCTGTGGACAGACAAGCACAGGATGGAGTGACTTTAGGGACAAACTCAGCTCGGGGCCTGGCAGAGAAACCCCAAAATGTGGCTCAGCCTGGCTGGCCCCTTCATTCCCATGCACTGCCAGAGCTGCCATCGGCTCTGCTGGGAAGGGACTGGGGAGGTGACAGGTGCCASAGGGTGCCCACCCTGCCTCTCCCGCAGCACATCGGCCTTCCCATGTTTGCTGCCGACCGGAAACCCAAGCGGATCCACCTCATGAGCCTGGGTGTCCTCAACCTGCCCCGCAATGCCCTCCTCGACTGGTCCTTCGGCCACTCGCTCATCAGCTGCCACGTGGAGCATCACCTCTTCCCCAGCCTCTCTGACAACATGTGCCTGAAGGTGAGACGACCCCACGGGGTGGCAGAGAGTGSTGGGAGGTGACATGGGGACAAGACATCCATCTCCCCACCAATTCCTCTCCAAGACGTCTCTGTGCTTCTCGCCCCTGTGTTAGAAACCTCTTGCTGCTTTGCAACAGCCCCTAACCCACTTCCCGCCACCCCTTTCCTGTTCTGCCTGGGTTTCCCTGCTGCTTCTCCTGGTCCCAGTTCCAGCCTGCAGCAGCCTCCCAGCAGTCCAGGATCCTCCCAGCTCTTCCATTGGCAAAGTATCCCCAGTGTTGCGCAGTCTGGTTTTTGGTTCAGGCAGCATCCAGGCAAACCTCCTATCATTTTGTCATGCCCTTACTTGTCGCTCTGAGGTACGGGGTGTGCTCAAAACGTGGGCTCTGAGCACTGCCCCGGCTTGAGGGGATCCCAAGGCAGATCCCAAGACTGCCCTTCAGCACAGGATCGCCATTCACCCAATGCTGTGCCTTTATTTTCAGTGCCCTTTGCTCGAGTTCACGGGGCTGGCAGGACCTGCCTCCCCCAAAGGGGTGTTGCAGGGAAGGGGGTAATTAAGTCTGTGGTAGCCTCCCAGTCCCATGGAGCCGGCCGTGTGGGCACGTGGGGGTAACGATGGGTGTGAGTGATGAGCATTCGTGGCTGGCTGTCATTAGAAGCCTCATTAGGGCATCTCTCCTAATTCATAGCCCCACAAAGGCATTTTGCCAGGGTGAACTCCCTGTGCTGCTGCAATTGGAAACCACCTTCCTCTAGATTTTCTCAGCGAGGATATTTCAGCTGGTGCTGCCTGCTCCAGCCCAGCTTTGGGCATGTGGGATGGGTTTTCTGGGCATGTTTCGGGGATCTTGTACAAACACCAGGGCATCCCGCACAGAGGTGACGCTGCCTCTGCCTTTGCAGATCAAACCCATCGTCTCCCAGTACCTGAAGCAGAAGAAGCTGCCCTACAACGAGGACTCCTACACCTCCAGGCTCCGGCTCTTCCTCCAGAGATATGAGGAGCTGATGGTCCATGCTCCCCCTATAACGGAGCTGGTGGGAATCCAGTGAGCACCACAGGGGCTGCAGCACTTGGGGGGCTGTTTTCCACAGGGACTTGGAGCAGGGATGGTTTTAGCAGGACCAACGCCTCCATGAAGCCATGGCATAGGAAACATCCCTCCCCAGTGCCTTGCTTTTGGCTAGAAAATGGTGCACGGAGCCACTGCAGGGGGAGAGCCAGGTGGTGCAACACTGGGGATGGACAAATCGGGGTCCCTCACAGTTATTCCCAGCCAGGGCTTAGTTTTATCCACTCTGCTTTCACGCTTGGGGAGAGGAAACCCCCCCATCTGTGGGGGATGCAGCACCACGTCCGAGTCATCCAGGACTGAGAAGCACCGGGATCTGTAGGATGGAGCTGAAGCTGTGTGGTCGGGATCGCAGGGAAAGGGTGGATGGTGGGAAGGGGTTTGTGTCACTGCTGCTGCTTGTGCTTTGCCTGACTTTGGGCTAAATCAGTCCCTTCTAGGAACAAAGATTTGGCAGATTCAGCCTTAACACTTTGGGGTGGATTTTCTTTATTATTGGGTTTTGTTGCTGGAGCAAATCTTACTGGTATCCTGTGGTGCCCAGGGCAGGGCTGGGGGAAAGACCCTCACCCCATGAGGGGTATCTGTATTGGGGTGCCAGAAGTGACCCCAGACCTGGTCATTGCTACAGCAAGAATTTATCAGGGAAATCAACTGCCAGAGGCGGGCAGGTGTCCAGGGCTTGGGAGACTTTTCCTGCTTAGAGAGGGTGAACTCTGCCCCATGTGCTGCTGCCAGTGGCTGGGACACTCACATGGCTGGTTCCAACCCCATCTGGGAAGCTGTGTCTGGTTTTACTGGGGGGCTCTGCTGTCCCAGACTTGCAAGACCCATGACAAAGTCCAGCCCAGTGTCACCGTGGGGAGCTGGCAGCAGAAAGGGCAGCTGCCCAAACTGGGACCAGTGTGGCTTTGCTCTGAGCCTGCTCCCTGATTTGGGCTGTCCTCCCATCAGGGCTGGACCCCTGCAGTCCCACAATGGGGATTTTTAAGAGTCCACAGGCAAATATGTCCCAAAGCACAGGGATGCTCTGCCCTGGTCCTGGTCCTGGTCCATCACCACGGCAGGGTGATGGTTGCAGCAGGAAGTCTGTGCTGTTTTCTGCCCTTCTCCTCCGCCAAGTCCAGGAACATCCTCAGACCACCTGGAGAATTGTCCCTCAGTGGCTGCTGTGACATGAGGCTGGAGCAGGGATGGCCATGTCATGTCCTTGTGTAGATGATCCAGACTCAGGACAAGAAAAACTGGCCRTGGATCCATCCAGTGTGACCGCTTTGGCACCAGAAATGTTGAATTACTGATTTATCCTGGGCTGGGGCCCAGGGGATGCTGATGCACTGATCTGGTGGCATTGCCACCTCTGTCCGGCCCCATGTAGGTCATCGATCCAGGACATTATGAAACATCCAAAGGGCAAATTCTCATCCTTTGAGCATGGGTTAGGCTGGGTCTGTAGGCAGAGGTTTGGAGCTGGACGAGTTTGGCCAGACCAAATGGCCCCAGTGCTCCAGGAGGTCAAAGACCCTCCCCAGAACTGCCCCCCTGCCCCTATGATTCATCTTTCAGTTGAGCATCAGAGCTTAATTAAGCKAAATGTGACAAATTATTGTCATTCCCAGTTCCAGCGATGGGGTGAGGGAACATGAGAGGTGCTTTCGGTCAGGTGGGGTAATCTCAGCCTCAGGTTTTCCTGTTTGYGGGCACAAAGTGCTCTTTTCCCCTCTTCTGCTGCCAAGAGATCAGTCCCAAAATGTTCCCAAGCACTGGTTAGAGGAACAGCCCTTTTCCTAGCTGGATTTCATGGATGTTGTTTAATGCAGTGCCATCTAAAGGCAAGTGTTTGCAGGTCCCTCAGCCAGTTGGGAGGTGGCCTGCGATTTGGGAAATATGTGGATTATTCCCTGTAAGAAGGGGCAGATAGAGAAGTGAACGGGGGAAAGGGAGAATTCTGGGGAAAAAAGAGGATTCTGCCCGCTGTGCTCACAACCCCCCAAATTTAAACTCAACTCTTTTTGTGGATGACACCTCTGGGGATATTTGGGGCCTCCAGCCTCGCCTCTGCGGGCAGTGGGTCTGTAATTGCTGTGCTGAGCTGAAGATGAGSGCTTGGAGCTGTCGGAATTCCTGGTCCTCACCCTGAACGAGTGGGTGCAGAGGGAGGCACAGGGCCAGCTGCCGCTCTCGGYGTGCCTTTGCAGAAAGCCATCAACTCGTTTCCAAGACCATGAGAGAAAGCGTGTGGGTTTTATGACCCATRTTACAACCGGCTCCTGGCTGTAAACTCCTCATGGTCTTAATTGCATTTAAAAAGCCCCGTCGAAGCTCGCCTGCGTGCTCTGGCATCTGCCCAATTCTTAAACGTCTCCTGGACCCGCTGAGATGGTTTTCCTGACTGGTGGACTGTGCAGGGGTTGAGCCAAGACGGGATGTGATGCTGCTGCACTGAAGGTGTGAATACCAGCCTTTGAAATGAGCTGAGTGATGGGGATTAAGGAGGAAATAAAACAGGAACCATGGGGACGCTGGAGCAGGAGCTCTGTTAGCAGCATTTATCCCCTGCCTCTGACATTGATGTTTTATCCTTTATCTAGGGATGCTGTGGGTTTCTCCTGGCAAGAGGCGGGCGTCTGTGCAGTGCATGGTTAAAATCAGTCTGAGCTTCCGTGTCCCCCGGTAGCCCTCGGCAGCCCTCGGTCGCATTGGGCGATAAAGGAGCGCAGGCAATTAGCAGCATCAGGGATGATGATGCTGCGGGAGCGCGCCGGGTACCGCGGAGGCCTCACCATRGAGAGCTGCTGCGCGAACGGCCGCCATGTGGCCGCTCCTTCCTCGCCTCTCTATGGTACCGCTTGTTTCCGGTCAGACGCCGTGGGACTAGCGTGCAGCCATTGGCTGGTGCTGCAGGGGCGCGGCCACGCGTCGCCGAAGGGGCGTGGTTATGCTAAGCAAGGCGCAGTTCCGCCTCGCGATTGGTCCACGGAGAGAGGCGGCGTGGCCTGAGCGCTGAGGGGCGGGGCCTGGCCGTGGCAGCGGGACCCGGCCCGGGGGCACACGTGTCCGGAGGGGACCGGGACAGGACCGGGGGGACCGGGACAACCGGGGGAGCCGGTGCTGTGGGCCCGAAGGGCTACGAGAACCGCGCCCCGCAGGCCCGTGCTCCAACCCTGCGGGAGTGAGAGGCGCGGGGCCCCTCGGACCCCCGGTGCGCGGGGCCGGGGGTYTCGGTTCTGGCACTCTGGGGCAGTTGACGCCYCGCCGGCCCCGGCCCGGCCGTAGGCGCCAAGGCCGCTGTCCCTGACCTCGAGGCGTTTCCGCCTCCCCGGGTGCGGTACATAAACCCCGGCCCGGCTCGGCTCCGCTGCGGCGATGGCCGGCGCGGGGGGACGAGCCCCGCTGGGTGGGTGCTGGGCTCCAGGGAGGGGCTGTGCCGCCCCTGGCAGGTGGCAGCTCGTGTGGCTTCACGCCCTGCCTGTGGTTCTCCCCTGCAGGTCTGCGGCGGTGGCTGTCCTCGCTTGCCCCGGCTCCGCGGATCTGCGTGGTGGGCAGCGGCCCCGCCGGCTTCTACACGGCTCAGCACATCCTCAAGGTACCGGGGTGGGATCTGGCCGCGGGGGAGGGCAGGGACTTGCCCACGAGGGAGGCATTTCTGTGCTGCCTGGCTCTCAGCAGGTTGTGGGGTGGCTTAGTGGGCTTCTGCTTGGGGCAGCCCAGACCCCGCAGGGTGCTTCTGGGCTCCTTTGGCTCGGGTAGGTACCTCTGTCTTCATCCCTGTCCCTGGGCCTTAGGTTGGTTGCTGTGAGTTCATCCCAAGTGATTTTTCTAGAATCAAATAAGCAGCAGGGATCTGCCTTGCTCAGAGCTGTTGTCACCCAGCAGGAATGACATTAACTGTGTGTTAAAAGTGGATGTGTGGGACCTGCTCTACTCTCTCCTCCTCCTCCCTCATCTCAGCTCAGAGTTAAGACACATGGGTGATGCTTTACCTCGTGTCTGCAAATTTCAGTGCCCTGGGCAGTCAGGTCTGTTGGAAAATGAGACCTGAACAGAGAACTGGGCTGCTGGCACCCTCCAGAGATACAGCAGCTTAACCCCATCATTAAACCGTGCTGTGTTGTCTCTGGAATGTGTTGGAAAATAGCTGTTACTAAGCCTCAGGGACGAATTTCAGGGCTGCTTAATCTCGGGAAGAGACTGACTCAAAATACAAGATAAGAAAAGCCTTGCAGCCAAACATCTGTCTAAAGCTCCGACCCTGAGGTGACTCAGCCCAGGCCATCTCAGGGCATGGGCATCTCTGCTGGGGACTGGGAGGTGTCTGGCAGGTCCTCCAGCACCCAGGGTGCTGCACTGTGTGCTTTCCAGATGGCATGGGGGCTCCCTGATCAGCCCCCTGGGTGTGGGATACCCACCAGGTTAGTGTGGGAGCTGAGGGCTGGGTAAGGGATTGGAGCCCAACGAGATGGACTTGGTGGTGGTTGGGGTCACTCTGAGCTGGCAGTAAGAGGTGCAGCATCATCCTGCTCATGGAAAAGTCTGGACGAGGCTGTTCCTGGTTATGGGATCTTGGTGCAGCCCTCCCTCCTGCCCTGTATTTCCCCCACAGCAGACAAGTGTTGCCAGGTTCCTGTGACCTTTCTGTCCTCATTCCCTGACTGTGACTTCCTTCTCCCACAGCACCATGGCGGGGCACAGGTGGACATCTACGAGAAGCTGCCCGTTCCCTTCGGGCTCGTCCGGTTTGGGGTGGCCCCAGACCACCCCGAGGTGAAGGTTGGTGCTGGCTCCTCCCTTTGCTCGTGTGGTTGAACGTGGGGTGGTGGGTGCAGGTGAGGTGGTCGCTGTCCTTCAGGCTCTCTGTGACATGGAGCTGTYACACCAGAGAGGTCCAGGTCTCCTCCTGGTCCGTGCTGAGGCCACAGACGGGTGACATGGGACACCTGGCATTAGGGCGCTGGATGGTGGGTCAGAACCAGGGGCTGGTGATGAGAAGTGCTGCTCCCTGTGCTGGTCAGCCTGGCCTAGAGCAAGGCCAAGGAGCACAGATGGGTTTCTTTGTCCCTGGACACTTTATGCCAGCAGGATCCCGCCTGCTYGTTGCTGCTGCCCTTTGTCCCTCCTCAATCCGTATCCATTCTGGGAACACACAGATCTCCTCATGGGGGCCATGGAGTTGGGCTGTTGTGCTCACCTGGGCAAGGAAAAGTTAAACCAAGGATTTCACAACCATTTTCCTTTGCRTGGCAGTGGGCATGAGTTGTACCCAGGGGTATCTGCTGTGTCTGAGCTGGGGTGGGGTGGTTGGAGGGGCAGGACACAGTAGATCCAGACACAGCAATATGTTGTGATGATTTCCTCTAATCCCTGGAGATCCCAAGACCAAAATGCCAGGATCCTTTTGGGCTGAGAGAGGAGAAATGGTCATAACAGATAAGGGCTTGGGGCAGTGTCTGCAGTACAGTGGTATCTGTCCTGAGTCCAGCTGGAGCTGCAGGGGTGGGAGTGGTGGCTTTGCTGTGTAGCCCTGATCACTCAGAAGAAAAAGATGTGGATGCCATCCTGCTCTGCGTCCTCTCTTGAGGAAATGACTTTCAGGAAAGGTTGAGATGAGAGGCTGGCAGAGGGGGTCAGGTGGGCTGCAAACCTCACTTTTGGGAAGGAGTTTTCCCCTGCAGTGGGATTTAGTCCGTGAGGCTGAAGGTACTGAAAAGGTCCTGTCCTTCCCAGGTGGGTGCAAAATATGGATCTTCCTTTCACAAAGGGTGGCGGAGAGAGTGCCAAGTCACAGCTGTGCTTATCTCCCCATGAGTTATCTCCGGCTCTTGGTAGAATAACCGACTGGGCAAGGCGGTGAAGCATCCCAAGGCTGGAGGGGACGGGAACAGGGATCTCCTGCCATCAGCAGCCCTTGGCCCCGGCTGTGGGACATAACCCCGGGTCTGTGCTCTCTGCAGAACGTGATCAACACCTTCACGCAGACGGCGCGCTCGGAGCGCTGYGCCTACTACGGGAACGTCACCGTGGGCAGGGACGTGACGGTGCCGGAGCTGCAGCAGGCGTACCATGCCGTGGTGCTGGTGGGTACCCACCACCTTAGTGCCCCAGGGGTCRTGGGAAAGGTCCACAGGGTTGTTCCCCACTGGGATCTCGGGAAGAGCGTTTGGGTGAGGTGTTTCTGGGTGCCTGGTTACCGTGGGAAACTCCTCCCGGCTTCAGGACAGCTCAGATGCTCCCAGGCTTGCCAGAGCCTTGCAGGGAGCATGTGCATCGAGTACAGGTCTCTGAAATCCTGCTGCAAGGGGGTGGCATTTGGGGAACCTCTTCCCTGTGCTGGCCAATGCCTATTTCAGCCCAGCATGGATTTGTCCCTCCTGCTCAGTCCTCAGCTTGTTGTGCTCTGCCTTGGCCCAGGGAGGTCAAATTTAGCTCTGGAGCCCAGGGTGATGAGGAGGATGAAGCACCTGTGCTTGGGCTGTGTTTAGCTCCTCCATTGAGTATCCCAGCCCTTGGGATAGGATATCACAGCCATGCAGTGTCCCTGGCAGCAGCTGGAAGGGGAGATTTGTGTTTTGGTGTCAGATCCTGCACAGGGTGTCATCTCTGACTGTGTCTGCTCCCTCCTCAGAGTTACGGTGCTGAAGACAACCGGGTCCTGGGGATCCCAGGGGAGAACCTCCCTGGTGTTTACTCGGCCCGAGCGTTCGTGGGCTGGTACAACGGGCTGCCYGAGAACCGGGATGTGAGTATGGCCCTGTGTTCCCCTCCCCTTCCTCCTGTCCTTCTTCCCATCCCAATGCAGGCATTCAGCTCCAGATTAAGTCCTGAAAGGCCTGCAATTGGAAAAGATTAGCRGGAGCCATGTTAAATCCTTCTTAGATGGTAGAAATGTGAACAATTTGCACATCAGTGAGAGCGGATTAGCTGGCTCTGCACGTTGGCAGCACATTTTGGCTGGGCCAGATGGGAACCTGGAGGGGTGATGCTCTGCTTCCTGAGGAGGCTTTTTGGCCAAAACAGCTCCTGCTCCCAGGAGAGCAGCAAGAGCTGTGTCTGCCTGGGGAGGAGGCTGGTGTGGAGTTTCCCCAATTACATCACCTCTTTTTGTGTGAAGAGGGGTGGAAGGGAATTTAGGTGGTAGGAGCAGGTCTGAAGGGCTGGACATCATGGAGGCCACAYGGATTCAGTCACGCTGGGTCTCTCCCCACAGCTGAAGCCTGACCTGAGCTGCGAGACAGCCCTGATTCTGGGTCATGGCAACGTGGCACTGGACATTGCCCGGATCCTCCTGTCCCCACTGCAGCTCCTCAGGGTGAGTGACAGGGGCTCTGCACCATGAGGGCAGCCTAGGGCCCAAATTCCCTCCCTGCTGGGCAGCTGCTGGCTCGCACCCATCTCAGACAAAACCTCAGACTCCTCTGCCTTCAGGATCTTTCCCAAGGGAAGGCTGTTGCCTCTCGGGTGCAGCCATGGGTTCGCAGTCTGTAGGGAGTGATCCAAGGCTGTGGCCTTGCCTGGGGTGATGCTGCAGAGCTTTCTGGATTGCTCTGCTGGCATCCAAAAAGTCGGAAATCGAGCATCATCTCTTGCTTTCCCATGAGAAGCAAAAGAGGAGTCAYTTTCCCTCTTCTRCCACCAAACCAGAAGCTYCTGTTGGGGTTTACTTTTTTCTACYGGAGCTGAGGGCAGCAGCCTGGTTTCTGCTGGTAGCACTGGGCAGACTGGTGGCTGGAGGATCTCATCCCTTTAGACAGCTGGGAGCTGGTGTGCACCAGCTGCTCCATACAGCTGCTGCCCCAGATGTTAGCAGCAAAGGCTTCCCCTCTGGGAGAAATGCCACGAGGTTTGTTACAGCTGTGCAACAACTTCCTGTATTAATATCTAAATTAAATTAAAAAAAAACAACTAAACTTGGAGGCACTGCCAACTGGTGGCTAAAGCTAGCTGGGAGCAGTGCTGCAAAAGATGTGGCACTGGAAATGAGTGCCAGGGTGGGCAGGTAGTTCCCCGATAGGAATAGTGGTCTGGAATGGTTTATCCTGGTTGACTGGTGTCCCTCCCGTCATATTTTCTCTGGAAAGGATCTTGCAGTCTAGATGAACACACGAGATTGAAAGAGACCACAGGATTTCTGTGAGGTGCCGATGCCAGGTTGAGCCCTGGCCGTGCTTGTGCTGGARCTGCCTGGGGCAGGCAGGTGGTGATTTGAGCTGGGGTTTGCAGCAGGTTTCATCCAGAGCCTGTATATCCTGAGCTGGGAAGTCACCCAACAGCATCTGCAGGCACCTCGGAATGGAGCTCACAGGAAGGCTTTGCTCTGTTAGCCCCAAGGTGAACCTGCTGGGTGGATCCCCCGAGGCAGTCACGGGGTGCTGGCTCATTACCTCTGGTGCATTATGGCCTCGCAGAGAACATTCAGTGATGAGGGACCAGCTGTGCAAATAGCTCTGTGCAGAGGGAGATGACTTGTCTCCCGTCCTCGCCYGGGCTCTCTGCATGCACAGCCAGCTTTTCTGCTGATTTTTCACCTTCAGAGGCTGTGCCTTCCCCCCAGCTCCCTCCAGATCTGCCCTCGTCCCACTCTGCCGTCTCTGTTTTGCAGAAGACAGACATCACTGACAGCTCCCTGGCAGCTCTCGCCTGCAGCAAGGTGAAGCGTGTCTGGCTGGTGGGGAGGAGGGGACCTCTCCAAGTCGCTTTCACCATCAAGGTGAGGCTGGAGGTGCTGCTGTTTCCCAGCATTGAGCCCCAAACTGCCYGTCCCTGGTGGGGAGAGGTGGTTTGGGGGTGGGTGTGGATCCCAGGCATTCTCCTTCCTGCACCCATTTCCTGGCTCCTAGCCCAGACTGCTGGGAAAGGGGGCCTGGAGCTGTTGGGTGACCTCTCTGTGCTGGAGGTAACACCTTCCTGCCCCCCATTCCCAGGAGCTGCGGGAGATGATAAACCTGCCTGGTTCCAGAGCTGTCCTGGACCCTGCTGACTTCACAGGCCTCGAAAATGCTGTTAAAGGTGAGGGAAGAGTGCCATGCTCCTTCAGACAGGAACTCCCTTGGCAGGCGAGCATCCAGGAGTGATCTGGAGGTGCTCAGAGTGTGCATCAGAGAAGCTCTTGTCCTGTGCTTAATGCCTGGCTCGTGAAGGCTCGGTGACCATGGTGTGTCATGTCCTCAGAGTGCTGGGAGGCACCAAGAGAAGGGAACATTGTGTTTCTCTGTTTGTGCAGCCACTCAGTGCTTACACTCTTGAGTGATGAGGGCAGGAGGCTCAGGAGGGCTGAGGGAACCTTGCAGGGGAGATCCCAAGGCTGTTGATTTATGAGCTTCCTGTAGACCTAAAAAGAAAATACTGAGTTCAAGGGTGTYCAGAGACCTGCTCTTCTCCACGGGCTGCTGCCTCCCAGCACCAGCAAGACAGGAAATTGCAGGCTTTGATTTGTGTGTCCCACTGGCCTCAAGCCTCAGGAGCTCTCCTGGTCACTTTGACTTGCAGTTTGTCATCTCAAAGGTGTCGGACTCCCACTGACATGACAGACTCACATGCTGACACTGCCCTGACGTGGCCTTGGCTCCATGCYGTGTCCCAAGGGGCTTTTGCTGATTCCTGTTGTGAAGATTTCTCTCTTTTTCTAGACGCTCCCAGGCCCAGGAAGCGACTGACTGAGCTGATGATCAAAAYAGCCCTGGAGAAGCCTGGGGAGAAGCCAGTGGAGGTGCAAGCAGGGGCAGCAGCCCCTCGGGAGTGGGGGCTGAAGTTCCAGCGCAGYCCCCAGGAAGTGCTGCCCAGCGCTGATGGGAAGAAGGCGAAGGGTGTCCGCATGGCCCTGACCCGCCTGGAGGTACCTGCTTACGGGGGCTGGCGTGGCCCTGGGAGGCTGCAGGGATGGAGCAGGACACTTGCATCCCTCGGGAATCTCTCCAGACACAGCTTTGTGTTCCCTGTCTGGTTGGCTTTTGAGGAATCTGGTACCACCAAGAGCTTTTCCCCTTCCAAAGGGAGCTCTTTCCATGCTGCTGCTGCAGAATGGCCTTTAGCAAATACSCAGGGATGAAAGATGTCAAAGGGGACTGGAGGGGGCTGCTGCTYGGCAGTGGTGGTCAGCAGCCTCTTCCTCCCTCTCTCAGGGCTCAGGGGACTCTGCCAAAGCCATTCCCACTGGAGATGTGGAGGAACTGGAGTGTGGGCTGGTGCTTAGCAGCATTGGCTACCGGAGCCTGCCGCTGGACCCGGCCGTGCCCTTCGACAGCCAGCGTGGAGTCATCCCCAACAGCTCGGGCAGAGTGGAGGGTGTCCCAGGTCTGTATCCACAGGGATTTGTGTGGTGTTATCCCCAACAGCTCGGGCAGAGTGGAGGGTGTCCCAGGTCTGTATCCACGGGGATTTGTGTGGGACATGTTGAGCACAGCTGGTGGGTTGGGGGCTTTGGGTTTGGAAGCTCTGTTCGCCAAGGGCACAGATACAAGGTGGTTGCACGCCTTGGAGAGTGGAAACTGAGGAAATGAGCTGCCTCTACCAGGACTTAAGAGTTGGCCTGTCCCCAGCTCTTGTTAGGTTTAGCACCGGGGGGTTTTACTGGATCCTGTTACTAAAGCAACACAGCCCATGCAGCTGCTTAGTGCTGGTCTGCAGGTACACAAATTCCTGCCACAGCACCGTCCAAGCGTCTGTTCCCACTGCCAAGGTGGGGAACAGGGCAAGGACTTGCAGCCAGGAGGGTCCATGGCCAAGTGCTGACCTGAGCCTGGCTGCTCTGTGTGCCCTGCAGGTCTGTACTGCAGTGGGTGGGTGAAGAGAGGACCCACGGGCGTCATCATCACCACCATGAACGACAGCTTTGACACTGCCCAGTCTGTGCTGGAGGATCTCCAGGGGGGTGTGCTGGATGTGGCCCCTTCCAGAGAAGGCTTTAGGGCCGTGGAGAGCATCCTACGCAGCCGAGGTGAGTGTGGGGTGGGTGAGTGAGCCTCTGTAGCAGCCAGCAGGAGGGTGCAGTGCAGCCAAACTCCTGGATCTGCGAGGGAGCAGAGTCTGAACCGTGGGAATGGGTTTTGCTGCTGTTTCGATGTTCCAAAGCCCAGGGAGAGCAGGTCTTGAATTCCCTCAAACTCTGTGTCATTGCTAAGGTTAATGACCACTTTCTGGGAAAGGCCATTAAAAGCAGCACAGACCTTGGGTAAAATGTCACTGTCAGCTGCTGAGACAGTGAGCTATTGCTCTTGAGTGGTTTTCCTAGTAATCCTTCCAAGCAAGTTAGGGGAAAGATTAAAATGCCCTGGAGAGTAATTTGCTGTAGCTGTGTTTAAAGACATTCAATTAAAGTGTGTGTGTGTGTTTTGCCTCTTAAACTGTCTGAGGTTTAACAGTGAACTGGAAGCATTTTGTCCCCTGAGGTGGTCTGTGCTCGCCGTAGTTACGGCTCGCAAAGGTCTGACTGATCCGAGCCGACTGGAACCTGCCATCCCTCTCCTCACAGCGTTAGAAATTATTTCTCCTTTGCRGGGCTGAGCTCTGACACCGTGTCGGAAAAGGGCAGCTCTGCTGCCACGTCAGGTCCCTGCCAACGGGGAGGTGAGGCTGAACTTGTTCTCACCTGGTTAAGTTCCCTCTCCCGTCTCTCGCCATCACCCCAGGGGTCCGTCCTGTTTCCTTCTCGGACTGGGAGAAGATTGATGCTGCTGAAGTGGCACGAGGCAAAGCTGCTGGCAAACCCCGGGAGAAGATCGTGGATCCTGCGGAGATGCTGCGGCTCATCGGTCACTAAGGCAGCAGTGTTGGGAATGTGGCACTGCCAACATCCTGGGGCAGCACCAGTGGGTCATGAGCAGAGCCTGGGAGCACAGGGCTTGCTCCTGGGGCTGGTGGTGGCTCCAGAGACATGTGTGACACTGGGGCCTCTCTGGTAGTGACGAACTCTGTGTTCCCGAAGTCTCAAGACATGAGGCTGCTGGCTGGCCCCAAATCTCTGCAGCTGGCTGCCATTCCTGGGGGTGATTCTTGTTATTTGTGTCCTTGGAGCATTAATGAATCATGCAGTGCAGGTGAAGGGAGGTGTGTGTACACCTGGAGGAGTCCTGGCCAGCCACTTTCCCATAGCAAGGCGCATGGAGAAGCTTCCCTGTGTCTTGCTGCTTCCCCTTTAAGCCARAAGCCAAATGGCTTTGTTGCCTTGTAACTCGTGCCAGAGCAGGCATCTTTTAATAATGATTGTTTTTTAAAATAAACCCTTCCAGGGAAGCCAAGTTGGACCTGCTTCTTGAGTCTGGCTTCTTTGTCTGCCACTGCCTTAACCTCAGAGCAGTCCCTGAGTGCTGTGACATCCCAAGGCAAGGCAGCTCTGGGTGCTCTCCACTTGCAAGCTCTACACAGGCGGAAAAGGCCATTAATTTGCCTTCTGCTTCCCACAGTTAAATCCCAGCAGAGTCTGGGTTCTGTCTTATGGGGTGAATTGGGATAACAAGCATGTAATTGCCTTGTTYGGATCACGAGGGGATCCTGTGTCCATCGGTACCTGCCAGTGCTGACTGGTGGAAGCAGTGCCTTGAGCCCTTTCACTCCTTTCACTGGTGGGGTCATTTTCTTGGCCTGTGTGTTTTGAAGCTTATTAAATGCTTCTCTTAGCCCAGATTGCCTACGGTGACGGTGTCAGGTTTTAAGCCAGATTACAAGCCGTGAGCTGTAATCTCCTCTTTATCCGTGGCGCAGGGGCAGCGTCAGCGGGGCCCCTTCCCTGGCCCCCCGTGCTCCCCGCCGGAGCACTGCAGGATTGCAACCCCTCCTCTCTGACCTGTGGAAATGGTGACAGTGGCTCTGTGATGGAGGCAGAGGATAAATCGAGCCAGGGCCACCTCCACCTCAGCCCAGCCCTCTGTCAGGGCAGAGGACTTGCCCACAGGGCACTGTTCTCCCTCCTCATCTCTGTCTCAGCCTCAAGGAAGGGAGATCTCTGACTTCTCCCTATTTTTCCCTTTTTCTCTCACATCCTTTTCTATTTAAATCTCATTTGCAAGCTCATTAAGAAACTCAGGAAATGTGATAATGGGAACTCGTACTCAAACGAGCAATAAAGCTTTTGTGGAACAGCTGCTTGTGTGATGTGGCTCTCCTTACGTCTCGCGGCTGATGCAGTCCTAACGCTGAACTCTTGAGCAGGAGATTACATCAATTCCTGGGTTCCGAGGTGAATCAGAGCTTTGGGAAGGGGGGGGGGGGGGGAGGCGAGGGGGCTGCACCCACCGTGGGTAGCAGCAGTTCAGGTTGACAGCCCAGCCAGAAACGTGACAGCCAAGGGGTTGTGGCTGCATCAAAGCTGAAGGTTTTGGCAAGAGAGGAGACGGCTCTTCCCCAGGGTTTTCTTCCACATCGCCTTGATGTTGATGCCAGGGTGCTTTGTAGCCGTGGTAAAGGCCACTGCTCGCACTGAGCCTGGCACACGGCTGTTCCCAAACTGAGGATGCTTCAGGGTAGTTTGTGGGCTGTGATAACAGATTAAGGGGAGTGTCTGTCCTTGCCGAGCTCAGTGACCTTGCTCAACCCTGAACTTGGCCAAGGCCCTGGGGTTAATGCTGGTCTGTGGGAAAACCATGGGATGATGAAGGTCAGTGAAGGGCAGGGACAGGGCACTGAGCCTCCTGGGCAGAGGAAGGGTGGTTACGATCATGTAAATCCTTATTCAACACCTCCAGCTCCCCCCTCCTCTGCTGCCCGCGCCCCCAAGTCCCAGCCAGGTGTCCCGCTGCCTCCTCCCTCCCCATCGCTGTCCCTGCTCTCCATCCTTCTCTGGGGGGACCGGGATGGTCCTTGTCCCCGGCCGCCGTGTCGTTAGGTGGCGCTGGGAGGCCGYACCGGGGAGCGGAGGGGCCGGGCTGGGATGGGGGGGTGACCTGGCAACCCCGGGCTGGGGGGTCCCAGCGCTCCTGCTGCCCGCCAGGGCTCCGGGCAGCCTCGGGGGCCCTCGCAGGATCCCACTCGCTTTCGGGTTCTGCTTTTAGGCATGAATAACCTTGTGTTTGCTCCAGGTGTGTCCCCATGGCGGTGGTCTGAGTGTGAGGGGAGCAGCCTCTCTGGGGAGCCATCCCCTCGCCCTGCGCCCTCCTGAGCTGCCAGAGGAGCAGCTCCGAGGCCATTTTCCAGCGCAGGTGAGGAGCCGGGAAGGTGATGCTGTGAGTGACACCCTTCTGCTGTTGGAGAGAGGCCTGAAACGCTGAAAGGCGTTGCTGCCAGCTCTTCATGTGGACTGCCCTGCTTGGATGAGTTATGGCTCAGCTTAGTTTTAATGAGGCTGCACAAAGCTGCTGGAGGTCAGCATCTGGTGAGCGATGGCCTGGAGAGTGGCCGGACACGGCTCCCTGCTCCACGCTCTCCTTGCTGTCTGTGTGCTCTGCAGGGCAGCCAGGCTGGCTGTGGGGCAGAGCTCGTCACGCTGTGGGGTGATGGCACAGTTTCAGTTGGGTCTTTGCCACCTCCTCTTGCTGCTTTGCTCTGCTGTGCCTCCGTTTCCCCACCCAAAGACTGTCCAGGCAAGCTCTTYGCTGCCTGGGGGCTCCTGCTTTGGAGTAGCAGGTCTGACACCCCAGAAGCTCCTGTTGATGCTGCATTTTCCAATGATTCCCAGAAGACAAGTGCAGGGCTCTCGCTGGCTTTGCTAGTTGGCCGCTTGCTGAAGTTGGCCTTTTCCAAAGAGCATTTAGAGCCCACGAAGCAGGAGGTTTCCTGCGCTCTGGAATAAGGGAAAAACCAGCTTGAGTTGGATCTCTGGCCTGGCACTGAGGAGCTGTGTTGCTGTTTAAAAGCCAGCTCACGCGACCAGAAAAAGGGTTGAAAAGGCTTTTCCCCAGCGTGGCTAATACACGATTTTCCAGCCCCAGCCCCGGAGCCGGCGTGGCGCAGAGGCGGTGTCCGGCCCTACGCCGGCCCCTCGCCGCATAAATCACCGAATTGCGGCACCCGCTGCCGGGAGCCTGGGCGAGTCCGTCTGCGCCGGGGCCTCGCCGGGAACAGATGGCTGCGGAGAGTGCTGACTTCAGCGCCTTGGCTGAGCACGGCACCGGCCCCTGCCTCTACCCACCCTCGCTGCCTGCTCTCCCGGGCACATCCTTCGTGTGCTCTTCCCTCCAGACCCATCCCCAGCCGTGGGCAGGGACGGAGAACAGGTTGGGGTACCAAACTCTGGGGTCATTGGAGCGGGTTAGCAGCCCCGCTGTGCCCAGGGAGCCACTTCACTCCAGGGACAACATCACACCTTCTCCCAAAGGACCCCAAGCACACCCTTAGCTCCAGATCAACAAGAGGCTCATGGCTTCCACTCCCAGTCTTACAGATCCAACCCTCCCAGGGTTCTGCACTTTGGCCAAAGTCTTGCCCAGGGTCAGAGGGCTGTACTGGGGCAGGTAGCGGTGCTGCGAGTCCGGAGGTTTTCCCTCTGCTTGGGATGAATTACTTTGGAAATTGGGACTGCAGGAGCCCATTTCCCAAGGTCAAGAGAGGAGCAGAGGTGAAGGGGATGTAAACTCCAAGAAGCTGTTTCCAGGAGTTATTTAGGGATACAACAGCGGCAAATAAAGTTGTTGGAGGGCGATGGCTGGTTACGGCCCAGGAAGAAGCGATTTCCTCCCTTCCTGGGAAATTTCCATTTCCAGCAGCTTTGTCTGCCTCATCCCCAACCTCTGGGGCAGCCCTGCAGGCACGCGCCACCCCAGGGGGAGGAATTATCCCTGCGGGGATGAAACCATCCCTGTTTATTTTTGCTCCTTTAATTACTGCGAGGGTAGGACGTGGTGGCAGCGGAGCGGAGCTGTGCCAGATTGGAGCCGTGCCGGATCCGTGCCAGGCATGCACCGTGCACAGCACCATCCCCGTGACTTCTGTCCCACCTTTCTCCTTGCTCCGCTCTCTGCCTTGATTGCTTTTACGGCTGCTGGGATCCAYGGTGTCGGCCAGCTCTGTGTGGTTATTTAAGCACTGAAGCCCTGAATTCCCCTTGGGATGGAGCAGACAGGGGAGGTGGGGAAGGTGGGGTGGCCTCGGGAGCTCAAGATGGCACGGGGTGGGGGAGCRTGATCTACACCTTAAATGAGACCCAGAGGGACAGGGACAGGTGGGTCCAGGAGTAGGAGCACCTGGGCTCAGACCTTCTTAATTTTTGGCCAGATTTCCTGGGAAGTGGAGGTTGTCAGCCAACAGGAAGGATTGGGATGCAGGACTGGGACGAGTGCAGGGCTGGGAATGGGTGTAGGTCCACGTCCAAATCTCAGGTGTCACAAGTGTCACCTGCAAGACTCAGCTCTGGCAGAGGGACCTGTGGGCATCTGTTGTCAGATGCTTTTAGAGGGATGCAGGTGCTGTGGGGACAACACAAGASGGCTGTGTCACCCAGATGCCACCCTACCTTTCCAGGAGAGCTGTGGCTTTGTGCTGGCAGTGCACAGACCCCGGTCCTCTCCTTCCCAAAGTCCTGGTTTAGGATGCAGCTGGGTTAAAAACCTCCAGCTTGGAGGTTTTTTGTATAGTCCTACAAACAGGAGGCTGATGCTGGGGTTTGCCCAGCAGAGCTGGAGATAAACCTTGGTGTGCTGTTGTCCTGGCTGTGGATGTGCCCCGGGGTGGGTGCTTTGGGTCTGGGGTGGGGGTTTATGCTCAGAGTTGGAGCCTCCCACGGGCTCTGCAAGGCTGGACTTCTGGGGGGACCAGAACAGAGGGGGCTGGGCCAGGATGTGGGGCTTTACCCCAGCTTGGGATGCGAGATGCCAGTGGGGTTGTAATGGGCTGCGAGGGGCYTGCATGGAGCCCAGGGCACTTCTCCAACACTGTTGTTGGCCTGGCTGGGTCAGTGCAAAGCTGGACAAACATCAGGGTCCCAAYACGGTCCTTCCACATCCCCTTTGCTCCCCCGGCCCCGCTGCCAGCGAGCTCTTCCCTGCAGGAGGTGGCTGCACACCAGGAGAGCTGTCGGARCACAGTGCCTTGCATTTATCAACCTGCTTCCAGAGCCTCCTGCAAGAGGAGATGCCAGGGCRAGGTAACGAGGCGAGGGAGAAGCTGGCTGAGCTCCCTTTTGCTGGGACTGTGCCGTGGTTAAGGGACCAGCTGGGATGCTGAGGGTCCCACACCGGGCCACTACCACAGCAGTGGGAAGGAGGAGGATGAAGGTGGAGAAAGGCAGCTTTGTGCCTGTGTTATCCCCACCCAGCCCAGAAAGCTGGGCAAAGAGGGCACAGCATCCCCAGAGAGGGTGGCACCAAGGGGCTGGGGAAATAAAAGTCCAGTTGCCTTTCCTGGGGTTGTGGGCTTCATCTCAGGGTGCCATTGGTGCTTCTGTTTCAGCCYGGACCTTTTTAGCCATCAGGGCACTCATTTTTAAATATAAAAAGGACTTTAGGTGTTTAAATGCACAAATAAATTATTTTGATGACTGCAGAACAGCCCCCACCAGCTGCATCGTGTCTGGTGGCCCAGACCCAGCAGCAGGCTGGATTTGGGGATTTGCTGCATTTTCCCCCACAAAAATGTTGGAGGTTTTGCTATCTAAAACACTGAAGGACTTTGCCAGGAAAACGGCAAACCTGGAGTYGGGCTCTCAGTTCAGCTCCTCATTGCAAGCCACGGACTGGGTTTGATTCCCAATGGAATGGAGATGCTGAGGAGTTATGGATGTGATGGTAGAGCTGGGTATTGTCCCGGGTCTGAGGTTGCTATTGCCCCCCTTGACCCACCTGGAAACTCTGCTGGGAAATATTTTCCCCATGAAACATCAACGGGGCTGAAATATTTGTGAGCCAGGGCACTCCAAGGGATCCAGCCCAGGGAGCAGACAGTCCTGGGAGGGATAAATGAAGGCAATGAGCTGCTGGGAGGGCAATAAGGGCACGGGAGCAGCTCAATTCTTCCATGCCTGCCCCAACAGACCAGATCCCTGGAAAGATCCCAGGCCCTGTCACACTGGATCATGAAGGCAACAGAAAGGGTTAAATGCAGCCACTGCATCTTTCAGTGTTAAATCCAAGATCAGCCCTTTTATTGTCCTGAGAGAAGAATTAGAGGCATTGAGGACCTGTTGCCAACCCTTAAATCTCCTCTCTTTGGGCAAGAGAGTGGCTGTGCTGCCACAACCAGGCAGTGGTGGGCAGCCTGAGGCTGGGGGAGCAGGACGTGGCCAGCAGGTATCCAACACACGATAGATCCTGCATCCCCCAGTGCCCTGGGCCCCGGCGCTGCAGCAGCCTCAGAGATTTAGCTGAGCTCTCCTGCAGAGAGTGGGTGCTGCTTTACAGGGATTAAAATGTAGCCCTAGATGCATTTTTCCCTTTCGTCTTTTTTTTTGGCATCCCTTCCACCCCCGAGGTGCCCCGATGGCACCCACAGCACCTGGACAGCAGGTGGCCAGGCTGCCTTGGGGACCACGGATGGTGTGTGGAGGTCCTGCACCAGGCAGCTCATGGCTAATCACAGACAGAAGGTTTTTAGGCAGGTTGAAAGCCCTCTGGAAACGGCCTCTCCAAGCCCAGCAGCCACAGGGATGCTGTTGCAGTTGGCTGCAGTGCCAGCCTGGGTGGCAGCCACCCAACGGCCTGTTTGGGTGGCACTGTCCCCGAGCCAGGCATCTGTCCCTGGGGAAGGCAGAAGGGCAGTGTCGGGCACGGGCGCTGCTGGCACCCGGCTCCATTGGAGAGGGCAGGTGCTCTCGGGGTGATGCCCAGTGTTTCCGTGGCTCTGAGCTGGGACAGGGGGAGGTTTTGGAGAATCTGCCCCCCYCAGTGGCGGCTGAGTCGGGCTCTAACTCCTGCCAGGTCCTGCCAGAGCCATGGTGCCTCTGCCTGCAGCCGCTGGTTCATTTTGGGGCAGAGTGGGCACCACGCCAGGGACAAGGGGGCCCCAGCAGGGCCCCTACCTGTCTCCCCCCTTGCTTTAYTGGATCTCCCCCCCTTCCTCCCCCTCCTGCCCCCCAGTCTGGCTCGCTCTAAACCAGTGCTGCGTGATCAGCTGATGCTTTAATACTGGCCCTGGCGACAGCTGGAGGATGCTGCTGCCTGCGGGGGCTTTGCTCTGTGTCACCCCCCCCTCCCTGTGACCGATGGGGACCCTGGGGCTGCCCTGCACCGTCTGGGGGGCACCAGGGTGGGCAGCTGGCCAGTGCCCACCAGTTCAGTCAGCAAAGGGATGGAAGATACTGGCGGGAGGAAATGAGTCCAACCRCACTCCTCCAGCTCTCCCTGGGGCTGGGGACGGGCAGTGCCCAGAGAGCGGGACTGTGCCATTTGCCGTGGGTTTCCCCTCCTGGAGATGGAGGAGAGGGGCGAAGGAAAGGAGCGTCTTGCCCCCTGCTCTCCCCAGCACTGRGGCCGGCCCCGGTGCCAGGAGAGGCGGGCCGGTTTCTGGAGGGAGGGCTGCCCGTCCCCCGTCCCCCCCCCCCTTCCACCGGGGCTGGCGGCCAGCCCCGAAGTTGCGGCGAGGCGGGAGGACACACGTCCTGTCCTTCCACCGCCCCCGGGCTCCCCCCAGCCTCCATCCCCGCATCCCTCCCCCGCGCTCTTCCCGGCCGTCCCGCCCGGGCAGCCCCGCCGGTCCCGGGGCGGGGGGAGATGGCTGCCGGGGCTCGGAGGTCGCCGAGACACCTGCTGCCACCGGGCCCCCCCCCGTGCACACCCGCTCCGCGCCCGCTCCCTCCTTCCTCCGCTCCCGTCCCTGCCTCCAGCCGCCGCTGCAGAGCCGCCGCCGCCGCCGCCGCCGCCAAGGACGAGCCGGGACCGACGGCGGCCGCCGGAGCCCCCCGCCAGCCGCGGCGGGGGCCGACCCTGCCCCGGGGGGCTGCCCCGCAGGAGGACAGGGTTCGGAAGAGCCGAGCCCCCGGTGGGACGAGCCCCGCCGGAGCCGCGGGGCATGTAGGCACCGAGCAGCGGCGGTCCCGTAAGTACCGGGCGGGCTGGGGGCAACCGGGGCCCGACGGGCTCTGCTGCCGCCTCGACACCGCCGCCAGCAACTTTTAGGGATGAGGTGGTTGTTTATTTTGGGGTGGGGGTTTTCTCTGTCCACCTTCCCCTACCTCAGCATCCCCCCGCATCCCCAGCGCTCCTGCTCCCCATCCCGGGCGCGGGACGGAAATGATCCTTAATCCTGGGCGCTGTTCTGGGGGGGCTTTGGGGGGAGTGAGAGGCCGGAAAAATTGAGGAGACCTCCCTGGGTGCCACCAGCCCTATGTCCCCCCCCGCCACCTTGCGTAACCCAGCGGCAGGCAGGACACTTGGCGTTTATTTTTGGTTAATCCATATTCGACCTTTTTAAGCTGCGTTTCGGTGCGTGCGTGTGTGGGGCCCTCGCCGTCGCCCCGGCCCGCAGCCCCCGGCCCGCAACTGTTGCTGTCGGAGGTGCGGGCGAGGAAGGGGAGGGTGGTGAGGAAGAGGAGGGTGATGCCGTGTGGTGACGGATGAAGGTTGAAAGGAGAYGGTGCTTGCCGGGGGCTGCCAGCGCTTCTCCTTCCCGAGTCATCCCCCCTGCATGGGGACAGGGATGGTGACGAGTCGTCTTTGGGGAGGTTTTGCTGCTTTCTCCCCTTCTGGGGGGCTCCATCGAGGTCTCGTTGCTCCACAGGGGTGTCTCCATCGGGGCAATGACAAGCGCTGGCACATCCCGGTGCTCTCCTCTGTGCCCCCTCTCCTCCCCGCATCGCTCCCGCCAGGTTTGGCTTCTCTCTGTCCTTTCCGTCCATCAGCAGCAGTTCCCCATCCCCTGGCGCAGGCTGCGTTTTCCCTCTGATTTCAGGCTCGGAGGTGGTTTTTTTGGGGGATAAGGTTTCTCTTTCCTGAGCGATATTTTTCATTTCGGGATTTTATTTCTCTCTTTCCTGAGGTCAAAATATCTGCATGAGCTCTCCCTCTCTTGGAGCAGGGGAGGGAGTGAGGGCAAAAAGGAGGTTTAAAATTGGGAGCAAACTTTCCCTGTTGCATTAAAATGACATTTCAGGGGCTGGTAGGAGGTAAGGGTTCTATCAGTGCCTTTAGCAGGAGGTTTCTGTGAGTTTGGTGCACAGGTGAAGTTGTGCCTAGCAGGGGGGTTAACCTGCTCAAAACTGCCCCAAAGCAACAAAAAACAAGTGCCAAAGCCACCAAGCAGCTTTGTGGTGTCCTCTGGTCCCTGGGGAGACTGCCAGGAGGTGGCATTGCCCTGCCCAGGCTCCTGGCCATGGTCACCTTCCTTCTGACCCAGCCTGGCCACCKGCCCTTCAGCCAGCTGGAAAACCTCCCTCTTGGGAAAGCCTTTTCCCACGGGACCAATTCCGCAGCGCTTCCTACAAGGGGTTGGAAAATGTGGATTTCCTTTAAAGTCCATGGGGGCTTTGCTGTGTTGTGCTGAGCCCAGGAGCAGCCTCGGCTCTGGCAGTAGCTCAGGGATGGGCTCAGTTTCTCCTCTGTCTCCACCACTTTCCTGCAATCTGCCTTCCCCTCCAAAAACCCCACATTTTCGTGCACCCCTCTAGCTCAGAGCAAAAAAAAAACAGGCTGGAAATGCACAATGTTGGCTGGGCTGGAGGAGCTGGCTGCCCTTTGCCTCCCAAATCCAGCCATTTTGGAGCAGCCCTCTCTCCAAGCTGYGCATGGAACCTTTGCCAGCCACGGGCTCTCTGACCTGAAACCTCTCCATCCTCTTCCATGGCCACCAAAGGCTGTGGTGAGCCAGCCTGGCTCCGGCCGGTGCCATCGGATTCCTGGGAAGGATGGAAATTCATCGCCCTGGTTGCCTCAGCACTGGCTGAACGATGGGACGTGCCCATGCCCAGCTCCCTTCTGCCATTGCCATTGCGTTCCAGCTGTGAGGGATAGGGATGTTTTCCACCTGCGGCTTGGTCCACGGGAAACTGGATTGCTGAACCCTGTCCCCAGTCCCAGCCAGGAGCAGGGGGTGACAGAGCTTGGCATTGCAAGGGCTGTCTGCTGGTCTGTGCCTGGATTACTCGGTACTTGAAGAGGCTCCCAAGCACGGGGGAGAGCCAGGTTGAGGAAGAGGAGGACAAGGGCCTGGGATGGGTGAGATGCCAAGGCTGGCAYGAGCAAACCCCATCAGTCACCACAAGGGCCCAGAGTATATATAAACGTCCTTGAGGAGGGCTCAGACGGGCAGTGCTGCTGGCAGGGCGGTTCTGTTTGTTTTGGGTGGCGTGTTGCTCCCCTTCCTCTCTGCTCGGGTAGCTGATGCCGGATTCCCGATGAATTATTTATCACGGGACTAAAAATACTTGGGAATTCGCAGTGAGGAGCAGGCAGTGCAGGCTGCCCTGCCACTGAGCTGGCCGTGCCGGAGCATGGGACGCTGCCAGCCTGGCATGACTCACCTGCTGCCCTCTCTGGCCAAGGGGCCCCGGCTGCGGCCATCGGTGTGGCGTCGTGGCTCCTGCGGCTCCACCAGCTGCGATGTGGAGTGGGGTGGGGGATGCAGTCAGGTAGGGTGAACCCCCTGGGTGATGGCGGCTGCTGGGGTGGATGTTTCCCTGCCAAAACTCACCTGGCTGAGAGAGATGATGCCTGGTGAGCATCAGTGCCCAGACAGGTGCCCGAGCCTTCCCGGTACCCATAGGATACAGGAGGGAAATGTGTGGTTTGTGTCCCTTCTCTCGCTGGAGGTGACAGCCCTGGTGCTCAAATCTGCACCGAGCAGCTCTTGCAGGGTGCCCAGCCAGGCAGCCGTTGGGTTYATATCCTGCATTTTCAGTCCGACATGCCGGCAGTGTTTTCGCGGTGTGCTGAGGGTTTGTCCGTCACTGCGGCACGGAGGAGTGTTGGGGTGCAGGTCACTGGGGCAGCCCAGACCCCAAAACCATCCAGGACTCAGTGAGAGGTGCCTCTGGCTGTGCTGGAGACACGTTAAGCAACAGCAGCTTTTAATCGCAAGTGACGTTGCCGAGCACCAGCTGGCACCTTGCTGCATGAAGCGACACCGGCGTGTGGCTGGTGCCACCGTGGAGGGCTGCTTGTCCCCCTCCTCGCTGCCCAGCTTGGCACTGGGGTCACAGCCCTCGGGGAAATGGGGGTCAGAGGGGCTTGGGTGCTCCGGCCACAGGTTGGTTTTGCTGGTGGGCTCCAAGGAAGGGGTGAGCTCCAGCACGGGGGTCCATTGTGTGGGCAGGGATGTGTCCCCCTTTTGGGGACTGTCACCCCCCCTGCTGCACTGTGAGCACCCACTAGCAGCAGGGAATTGGGGGCCTGGCAAGGAGGACGTGCCCAAACAGCCCCTGAGAKCCTGGTTTTGGGGTGCAGCCAGCAGAGACACAGTGCGATGGGTGTCCCAGCCGGGTGGGCAGTTCCAGCAGGGGACACACACCAGGGGTAAAGACAAGAGGGAGGAAAGCTGAAGAATGCTGTGTAGGGGGGGAAATTTGGAGATAAGGAGCCAGAAAAGTGCATTGGCTGGGATTTTGTGGCAGAGAAGGGGCTGAGGTAGGGTGATGGGCGGGAGACAGGCACGGGGACAGGCAGGGGACCGGCTGCTCCAGTGGCTGTGATTTGCAAAATCTCAACACGGGGGGTGCAGAGCTGAACCCTCCCTCAAGGGCAAAGCCTTTAAATATTGAAAGTGGCTGCCTGCTGCAGAGAGAGGTACCAGGGAGCTGCCAGCCCCTCCTGGCACCTCTTGCAGCTGGCCCTGTCCCTGGCTGAAGGGATGATATGGACCATTGTAGCAGTGGTGGCTTCTGGATGGGGTGGGAGCTGGTGGTGGGATGGGGACAGGGTGGTGGTGGGAAGGGAGGACTGTCTGTGAAGGGTTAGTGGTTGATAGAACTGGAGAGAAGGGACACAGCACTAGAGTGGTGAGTACAACCCTGTGGTTATTCCTTCACCACATCCAGCGTTCAAGGACTGAGGGTCCCTTCGTTCCCTGGGGTCAACCCGCACCGGGTGATGCCCCAGGGCAGTGGGGAGGGCTGGGGTGAGTGGGGCTGGGGGTCCTGGTGTGCAGCTGGATGCGAGGGACTGTGTCCTGTGCTGGCAGGGACGCGCTGGTGGACATGGGCAGAGYGCCGGCGCACGCTCTGCTACTGTCGATGGTGCTGGGCTGCTCGGCTGCCTTCACGGACATCCTGCTGCCGGGCCCCGAGGAGCCGGTGGTCAACGTGGCCGTGGTGTTTGGGGGCACGTCCTACCCCCTGCACATCCGCTCCCGCCTGAGCCCCCAGAGCTTCCTGGACATGCCCCTGGAGATCCACCCCATCACCGTCATCGTCAACAACACCAACCCCAGCACCCTCCTCACCCAGATCTGCGACATCCTCGCCAGCCACAAGATCCACGGCATCGTCTTTGAAGACAACGTGGGCACGGAGGCCGTGGCCCAGATCCTCGACTTCATCTCCTCCCAGACCCAGGTCCCCATCATCAGCATCAGCGGCGGCTCTGCAGTGGTCCTGACCCCAAAGGTGAGGCATTCACTGCGGGGTATTTCCACGGAAGATGAGGAATTATTAGAGAGGGCTATGTAAGGGAKGTGGAGTGCTGAAGGGCAGAGGAGCTGCTGGGCTGCAGCATTTGGGATCATGGGCAGGAATAGGCAGTGGCTGTGGCAGTGTGGCCAGCTCGAGTGGTGGGACATGGTGGGGACTTCAAGGAGTCATCCTGTTGATGGGACGTGGGAGAGGACCTCAGTGCCCTGTGGAGGGGCCTTCCCTGGTGTGCTGCTTTCCATGCCCACCATGGGGTGCTGGGTTGGTGGCAATGGGGCTACTGGGGCAGTGGCAGGGTTGTCACGACCTTATCCTCCTGCTGGGGCCGGATCCAGCCCTGGAATGGCTGGGTGGGCAGCAAGGAGAAACCTCGTTTGGCCGTGGTGGTGATCTCAGGTGCACCACGACCGAAACAGGATTTCTGTATTCTCTGCTCCTCACTGTCATCAGACACTGTCAGTTACTGTCACCTGCCTGCTGGGAAGTGCTGGTGGCAGGCAGAGCTGCAGCCAGGCTGGAGGGTGCTGTGCGTGTGGCGATAGGCGAGGAGATTTGGGTTATCTCTTCAGAGTTGCTCGTCCCACCCTGCCCGGCCTGGGTGCTGGAGGGGTCTCAGTTTTTGATCTTTCTGGCTGGAGATCCTGCCCTTCCTCAGGGCACAGTTTTTGTGCTTTYCTTGCACAGTGGTTTAGGGTCTAACCCCGCTGGACGGCAGCCCCGCAGCCCTGCCTGTACCCACTGGTGCTTCTGGAGCACCTCRAGCTGCTGCGTGTTGTGGGTGGGTGGCAGTGGGTGCAGAGGACTCAGGTGGGGGTAGAGGGCTCAGATGGAGCCYAGAGCAACTGAACAACATCCACGGCTTTGCTGTGGTCTGGGTGCTTTTCTGCAGGGGTTGGGTATTTGGGGGTCAGTGGAGGGATCTGTCTGAGGGCTCTGCCTCCTTCACCTACTCCCGAGGGTCYGAATTCCCCAGCAGCTCCTGCTCCCTGGGGCTCACCCCAGACTATTTCTCTGGAGGTGGAAGGGATCTGGGTGGCAAAATCCTGCTGCCTGCACGTGACCTTCGGCAAATGCCATTCGCTGAATCATTTAAGACAAAATCAGATCAATTAACGTTTGCTAATGAGAGGCCAGATGGCCAGGGAGGTGGGGCGGGAGGGAAGGAGCCGCACAGGCTCTGGCTGCAGGTAGTGAGACAGAGCAGGGATGGGATTTATGCTCCTGGCAGAGCTCTCACCCACCTCCTTCMCCTGATTTAAGGAGAAACTGTTGATCTCCTTTGGAGGACGGATGAAATTTTGGTCAAGAAGCTAAGAAACGGGTGTGAGGCTGCAGGAGTTGACCCTTTGCATAGGATGAGCTTTCTTGGGGGAGGATCAGTCTGATTTTGGGTGTCTCCAGCCCATGGACCACATCAGTTCATGGCACCCTCAAACTTTTCATAATGGCAAATTCAAGGAGGCTTGCACAGTGCAAGAGACTTGCATCGTGATGCCAGAGCTGCCCCTGACCCCTTGTCCCCCCACAGGAGCCTGGATCAGCTTTCCTGCAGTTGGGTGTCTCCATCGAGCAGCAAATCCAGGTGATCTTCAAGGTGCTGGAGGAATACGACTGGGGCTCCTTTGCTGTCATCACCAGCCTCCACCCAGGCTACCACATCTTCCTGGACGTCATCCGCTCCTTCACGGATGCCAGCTACTTCGGCTGGGAGCTGCAGGAGGTGCTCACCTTCGAGATGAGCCAGGACCAGAGCAGCTCCAGGACGCAGCGGCTCCTGCGCCAGATCGATGCTCAGGTCCTCATCGTTTACTGCTCCCGAGAGGAGGCCGAGTACCTCTTCTCCATGGCGGAACAAGCCGGGCTTGTGGGGCCGGGATACGTCTGGATYGTGCCCAGCCTGACCGTGGGCAACATGGAGGTGCCACCCTCCTCCTTCCCCGTCGGCCTCATCAGCGTGGTGACGGAGAGCTGGAAGCTGAGCCTGCGGCAGAAGGTGCGGGACGGGGTGGCCATCATTGCCATGGGGGCTGCCAGCTTCTTCCGTGCCCACGGCTTCCTCCCAGAGGTGGGGCGGGACTGCTGGACCCCCGCCAGGGCCRTCGCCACCAACACAAGCTTCTACCGGTGAGGCTCGGGGAGCCCCTGGAATGGGTGTGAAGTGGGAGGAATGGGGAAATGGAGAGGGAAGGGGCAGGAGAGGAGGGGGATGGAGCTGGTGGACAGCAGGGATGATGCTCGCTGAGGGCTGCAGCTGGTGGTGTCTGCCTCTTGGGTTGGATTCTCCTGGAGCATCTCCCTAGAGCAGCCCTTGCCTTTTCCCATGTTTCTTGTCAACTCGCAGCCCTCAGGATCTCAGGGGGAGTTTCATAGCTCTGCTTTGCTATGAAACTGTGACAGTCTGTGCACYCTCAGCCCTGCAGTGGGCCAGCATCCTTGGTGCCTCTTTGCTGGAAGAGGCTTTGCTTTTCTCCAGCTCCCCTCTGTCCCTYGCGAGGGGGGTAAACCTGGCCCCCAGCTCTCAGCCCCACATCTCTCCATGGGACCTGTGGCAGCCTGGCTGAAGCTGGAGGAAGAGGAGGAGGAGGGTGAGGGCCRCACAGCCAGGGGCTTACGGGCTCTCTGTCCCACCAGGCACCTCCTCAATGTGACGTGGGAGCACAGGGACTTCTCCTTCAATGAAGGTGGCTACCTGGTCAGGCCCACCATGGTGGTGATCACACTCAACCAGCACCGGCTCTGGGAGATGGTAGGACCCCCAGGCCCCCCAGGATGGGCACACTGGGGGGTGGCTGGACAGGGTGACCCTGAGGCCATGCACAGGCTGGGGTCCCACCCCAGGGCGGGTTGTCCCRTGCAAAACCCGTGGCTGGTTATCAAAAGTACCCACAGTGGCACGGTGGGGGTTTGCAGCAATGATTGGCACCAAAGCTCTCCCAAGAACTGTCAATTTTCCCCTGCAATTTGGCTGATAATTTCCAAAAAAGGCAAAAATGCAGATACCCACCTCTGGAGAACAGCAGCCAAACACCTAGACCTGAAACAAGCTGTGTGGAGGGGTTTTTTGCTAATTTGAAAGTATTTTGGGTGAAGTTTGGCCAGATTTGTCCTCACCCAAGCGATGGTGCTTGGGGCTCAGGAGGAAGCACCTCACCCCACAGTCCATGGGTGTGTGGGGAAAGGGATGCTGAGGTGGGGCTCACCAGGAATAAGCCCTGAAGGTGTGGGGAGAACGGACGTGGGGCCCTGCGTGACCCCCAGAGCCCCTCACTGGGGTGACCGTGTGCTCTCCCTCGGGGGCAGGTGGGCAAGTGGGAGAAAGGCATCATCCACATGAAGTACCCGGTGTGGCCCCGCTACGGCTCCTTCATGCAGCCCGTGGTCGACAACCGGCACCTGACAGTGGCCACCCTGGAGGAGAGACCCTTTGTCATCGTGGAGAACACGGACCCCAGCACGGGGGTCTGCGTGCGCAACACCGTGCCCTGCCGCAAGCAGACCAACTCCTCCCAGAGGTGAGCAGGGCCGCGGAGCTCGGCAGTTTTGGACACCAGGGTGCTCAGAGCATCTCTGGTTGGTCCAACACGTCTTTCCCGGTGTGGTTCCAGCGGCGACGGCCTCGTGGATCCCTACACCAAGCTGTGCTGCAAAGGTTTCTGCATCGACATCCTGAAGAAGTTGGCCAAGACGGTGAAGTTCTCCTACGACCTCTACCTGGTGACCAACGGCAAACACGGCAAGATCGTCCGTGGGGTCTGGAATGGCATGATTGGTGAGGTAGGGGTGGGCATGGCTCAGATCCCCCCTTAGACCCTCCCTGTTGGGCACCCCTGACTCGGGGCTCGGGAAATGGGATCGGGGTGTCTGTGGTKGGACAGGGGACAGCTTGGCATGAGCTCCTCCTTGGAGAAGCAGTCAGATGAACGTTTACAACCCCACAGCACTTTGTGTTTGTGCCACTGCTCGCTTAAGAAGCTAATATTTGTTTTTAAAAAGGCATAAATTAAGTCTGGAGATGCTGGAGATGAAACGCCTGGGGAAGGTGGTCTGGGTCCCTCTGCTTGTCCCTCTGCCCACCCCAAGCCCACCTGCCGCTTTTCCAGGTGTACTACAAGCGTGCAGACATGGCCATCGGCTCCCTCACCATCAACGAGGAGCGCTCCGAGATCGTGGACTTCTCCGTGCCCTTTGTGGAGACGGGCATCAGCGTCATGGTGGCCCGGAGCAACGGCACCGTGTCCCCCTCTGCCTTCCTGGGTGAGCCCTCTGTCTCCCTGTCTGTCTGCAGGTTCATCCCTGCTTCCCACAAACGCAAATTGGAAATATTGTTTAGTTTTAATAACTTTCAAGGAAAAAAAAAAAAGCCTAAGTCATAAGGGAAGGAGATTGTGCTGCCGGCTTTGGGGCTTCCTCCTTCCCTGCCTGAATAATCCTTTTATTATGGAGATGGAGGCTGAAGACTGAKGCTGGGCTCAGTGGTTTTTTCCTCTTCATTTTTCGTGTGGAGGAGGGAGGATGGGGACGTGGGGGGATTTGCCAGCTCAGAATTCTGCTTTGGGGCTCCATCTCTGCCACTGTCACCAGAGCCGCTGGTTAAGCCGAGAGTAGGAAACTGCCGGTGCTAAAAGTTTTATTTAATGAGTTTTAAACCAGCAAAGCTGCAGTCTAGGAAGGGGAGGAGACTGGCCAAGGTCGTCAGGAAATTCAGCTCGGGCAGGGCTCTCGGCTCTCGGCTCTCGGCAAGGGCACAGCAGCGATGTCCCGGCTCAGCTGGAGCTGGGCTCCTGTGTGGGGAGGGTGCGGGTGGGTGCCAGGGATGCCGTGGGAGGTGGGACACCACCAGCCCGGACACATCTTCCTCCTCCTGTCCCCCCCACACCACGGAGCCCGACCTCCCACGGAAGCAGGGTCACCTTCGCCAGCCCCGGGGACAGACGGAGCATCCCGCCCTGGTTTGGCAGGGCCGGGGTCCGCCGTCCCCGCGTCCCCGCGTCTCCTGCCTCCACGCTAATGAGCCGCATCCCCATCAGGGGACGCCTCTCCTCCCTGACAGCGAAGGACGCGCTGACAAATGGACCTCGGCGGCCGCGCGTTGACGGCTCGGATGCATCCCCACTGCTCCCGCTGCTCCATCCCAGATCGTCCTGGGCAGGCAGCGGCTCGTTGCCCCTCCCAGCGCATGGGGGGCTCTCCCCAAGGCTGAGCAGSGCTGGGGGGCTGGTCCCGTGCCTAATGCAGGCACAGTGCTGTGGCCAGAGTTACAGGGGAGAACCTGTGATCCCACGGGAAACCCTCCTGCCAGTGACTGGAGATGGGCAGCATTTTTTAAACATCTCCCTGTTGATGAGACCCTGCTTTGGTCCAGGCAGGGCAGGATGGCTGCATCCCCCAGCTCCGCAGCAACCTCCTTCCCTTCTAATTCCCTGTGGAGCTGCTTGGCCACAGTGCTGCCAGCCCCTGACTCCTCTCCAAGGAGGGGCAATATTCAGGATGAGCCCCATCCATCAGGGAGGGCTCCCGGGGACCCTCCGGGGGCCAGAGGGTGTCCCAGGAGGGTGACAGAGCCCCAATTGCCTTGCAGAGCCTTATAGCCCAGCCGTGTGGGTCATGATGTTCGTCATGTGCCTCACTGTGGTGGCCGTCACYGTCTTCGTGTTCGAGTATTTCAGCCCCGTTGGCTACAACCAGAACCTCACCAGTGGCAAGAGTGAGTCGGGGAGATGGGAGCTGGGCGGGGGAACACATCCCTGGCTGGGCTGACAACTGTCCCCTCTGTCCCCTGTCCCTGCAGGGCCAGGAGGTCCCTCCTTCACCATCGGCAAGTCTGTGTGGCTGCTGTGGGCTCTGGTCTTCAACAACTCCGTGCCCATCGAGAACCCCAAGGGCACCACCAGCAAGATCATGGTGCTCATCTGGGCCTTCTTCGCCGTCATCTTCCTCGCCAGCTACACAGCCAACCTGGCTGCCTTCATGATCCAGGAGCAATATATCGACACCGTGTCGGGGCTGAGTGACAGGAAGGTGGGGCCGATCATTGGGGTGGGAACTCTAAAAAATCCCTAACAATATTAACTTTTTTTGGGTGGGGATTGCTGCACATCACTGCCAGCTGGCTGAGCATGAGYGCGTGGGTGGAGGGCTGGCTGTGGGGAGGGGACATGGAGGGACATGGGCGCCACGTGACGCCACTCTCGGTGGCTCCCCATTGCAGTTCCAGAGGCCGCAGGAGCAGTACCCCCCCTTCCGCTTTGGCACTGTCCCCAACGGCAGCACCGAGAGGAACATCCGCAGCAACTACCCCGACATGCACACCCACATGGTGAAGTACAACCAGCGCTCTGTGGAGGATGCCCTCACCAGCCTCAAAATGGGGTACGGCTCCCCCAAATGGGGTATGACCCTCAGAGCTGGGGTACGGCTCCACCAAATGGGATATAGCACCCCCAAATAACTACAGCTCCCTGGAACAGGGTACAGGAGCTCCCAGATGGAGTAGAGATTCCTCAACTGGGGTACAACCTCCCACAAACTGGATGTGGGCCCCCCAGGCTGGGTGCAGCTCTCCCAGACAGGGTATGGCTCTGTGCATCAGCCCTGCATGAAGTACAGGCCCCCCCAAACAGGGCACAACCTGCTGCAGACGGGTTGCAGCTTCATACAGCTCCCCTCAAAAGGGATGCAGCCCACCCCAGATGGGGCATGGCTCCCCCAAAGGGGATACAGCCCCCCAGKTTGGGTACTTCCCCCCCAAGAGTGGTTACAGCTCTCCAGGATGGGACAAGGACCTCAAAAGCGCATAGAACCCCCTCCAGATGAGCTACAGCTTTTTGAAAGGGGTAGAGCTGCCCCAAATACGCAATTCCCCCCAAAAAAATGGGCTTTCAGACCCCCCCCTCACCCTCCCTCCTGTTGGTGGGGCAGGAAGCTGGACGCCTTCATCTACGACGCGGCAGTGCTCAACTACATGGCGGGCAAGGACGAGGGCTGCAAGCTGGTGACCATCGGCAGCGGGAAGGTGTTTGCCACCACGGGCTACGGCATCGCCCTGCAGAAGGACTCGCGCTGGAAGCGGGCCATCGACCTGGCCCTGCTCCAGTTCCTGGGGGACGGTGGGTGCCTGCACGAGCTCCTCGTTACCCCTGTCCCCATCCTCACCTCACCCCTGCCCTGCAGATTTACCCAGAGGACAGGGTTTTGGTCCCCAAGCCCTGTGCAGCCTTTATGGCTCACGGCAGGATGCCACTGAGAGACTTCACTGGCTCCTTTCAGGGTATATTAAATCCCCTGGACGCTGTAGGGGGGTCATTCCCTCTGGGGTTGTACAATCCCGGAGATGACTGTGCACAACATCTGGGGGTCAGGAGGAGGAGCCTGGGAAGAGGACAGTAAGCACGGCTGGCTGGCACATGGGTGGGGGACAGAGTCAGGAGAGGACCCTGGAAAAGGACAGGTGTCTGGTGGGATGCTCAGATCAAGGGCAGGAGCAAGGACCAGGCTATTACAGCTCAAGGGGTTCGGGGGTCTCTTTCTCCTCTTTCAGCCACAGTGGGGTGGAGATGGGCAGGGATGTGCTTGGGAAGATGATTCCCAAGGGTGGATTTTCACCCCCTGCACCATTGTKCGTGTCCGGCCCCAGGTGATACCCAGAAGCTGGAGACGGTTTGGCTGTCAGGGATCTGCCAGAATGAGAAGAACGAGGTGATGAGCAGCAAGCTGGACATCGACAACATGGCTGGGGTTTTCTACATGCTGCTGGTGGCCATGGGGCTGAGCCTGCTGGTCTTCGCCTGGGAGCACCTCGTCTACTGGAAGCTGCGTCATTCCGTCCCCAAGTCCCACAAGCTTGACTTCCTCCTGGCCATCAGCAGGGTGAGGGATGCTGCCAGGGGCTCTTGAGGGACCCAAATGTCCTCACACGATGTCATGGGGATGCACATGGCGTGGTGGTCATTGTCCTTTGACCTGCATGGGAGGGGCTGGAGATGTTCGTCTTGGTGATGTTGATGTGAGCTCTTGGGGAGAAAAGCCAGTTTCTGGGGAAAGGACTTAGTCCTGGGAATAATCCCACAGCCATATTAGCATCCCTGGGGAAAGGGGTGATAGAGGAAGGTGTCACCCCCCCTTGATAGTGCTGGGGATGCTGGGGAGGGTTCATCGGTGTTCTGAAGCCACCTCACCTCAGCAGGGTGGGCTCATGGAGGCAGGACCCCACTGACCTTGCTGATGGTGGGGGTCCCCCCACTTCTCCCCACAGGGCATCTACAGCTGCTTCAATGGGGTGCAGACCCTGTCGAGCCCCGGGCGGGCGCCCACACCCGAYGTCACGGCCAGCTCCGCGCAGGCCAACGTGCTGAAGATGCTGCAGGCGGCCAAGGAGATGGTGACAACGGCCAGCGTGGGCGGCTCGCTGGAGCAGGCCACCCGCACCATCGAGGACTGGAGCAACCACAGCGAGCGCCTCCAGACCACCTTCTCCCTGAGGACACCCCAGCTCGTGGTGCAGAACAGCACCGGCGCACACCGGGGCCCCCCCTCCGGCCCGCACCCCGCCGAGAGGYTGGGGAGAGCCTACGGTCCCAAGGGTGCTCCCCTGGGGCTGCCGCTGCCCCAGCCCATCCCCGTGGACTCCCGTCTGCACGGGGAGGAGAACTGGAGAGGGGCAAACGAGCACCCCCACCTGCTACACCCCGTAAAGTTTCGGGGTGGATGTGCAGGGGATGAAGCCCTCACAGGTTTCCCCCACCTCCTGGTGAAGACTTCCGCAGGGGGGGATTATGGGGAGCAGGTGCTGGTGGGGAACCATATCGGGGCTCCCCTCCCGCCCCCCACGTCGCCCAGGGACCTCCCACCACCAGACATCTACAGGGAGCACAAGCGGCCGTCGGGGCGGGGGGACCGGCTGCAAAACAACCCCCTGCTCCAAAGGGACGGGGCACACGGGGGCTCAGGGACGCTGCCCCGRCTGCTCTCGGCAGCGGAGAAGAAGCGGGAGGCGGGCAGCCCTTTCCTGCCTCCATCCTGCTCTCGCGGAGCCTTCCCGAAAGTCACCAGGACTTGCAGAGCCCGGGGCGAGCCGGCGCGGCCGGAGGCGGCAGGGATGGAGCGGGAGAAGCTGAGCCGGTGGGCGAGCTCGGCCAGGGCGCCCGGGGAGCGCGGCGAGAAGCGGCGTCCCGCGGGGCTGCGGCGCTGCGGTGCCGCCCGCCCGCCCGGCCGCGCCGACGTGCCCGACCTCTTCCCCGACGCCGAGGCCGGCTACGGCTGCGGCTCCCGCTGCCCACAGGCCGCTGGCCGGCTGCCACCGCGCTCGCCCGTGACCAGGCTGCCGTCCTACCGGGAGGCTTGCCGGCAAAACCCCCGTGCCGCCGCCACCGTCCCGGCGTGCGCGCCCCACGCCTGCGTGAACTCCTACGCCAACCTGCCCCTCCACGCGGGGCGCCTCTCGCGGGGGTCCCCGCCGCCCCGCGAGCACCCCGGGGTGCACCCCTGCGACCGGGGGTCCGGGCGCTGGGACGGCGGCTGCAGAGACTGTGGGAGGCGCGGGGAGCTGGCCTTGCTGCGGGCGGTGGGGACGGAGAGGAGGGACCCGCTGGTGGCCCGCGGGGTGGCGAGTCCCTGCGCCGGCGGGTCCTGGCGGCGGGTCTCCAGCCTGGAGTCGGAGGTGTGATGGGGGGACAGGGGGGTGTCCGCACCCCTCTCTCTGCCCGTTGCCCGGGTGTCCCCACGGGCCAGCCAGCGGCTCCCGGCCGGGCTCCGGCCTCCCGGGGTCCTGCACCGCCGGCAGCGGGATGCTCCAAGCGGCTCGGCGGGTCCCGGTGCGCTCTTTGGGGCAGTCAGAGGAGCCTGGCAGGGGCTGGTACGTGCTGGGTCGGCCTCTCCCCACAGGCGGGGCTGGCATCGGGGACGCCAAACGCATCGCCGCCGTGTTGCCGTCACGTTTTGGTTTCATTCAAAGGGACTCGAAGCGCCATGTCCAGGTCATTAAAAAGACATTTTCAGCTGGCTGGGGACCCTTTTTCCATCCTCGGGTGCTGGGCCCGGGGCTGCCCTTGGCATCATGGGAATATTCGTGATCCTGTGCACCCCCTCCCCGTCCGTGTCCCGTTACTGCTGAGCCGCGGCACAGGCTCGTCCCCCCGGCAAGGGAAAGCTGGAAAAGGAAAATGGGGTAAATAGGAGCCGTCAGCTTGTGCAGGGTTTGGAGCCGGGCACTGGAGCCGAGGTTCCTGCCCCCTGCTCGGTTCTGGGGTGCTGGGCACTGATGGCCCTGCGCTCGGGTCCGTGCGTGATGCTGTCACGGCTGCAAACGGCAGCCTGGCAGGGATCTCCAGAGCGGCACAGCAGCCCCGGGAAGGTGTGCTGTGGGGAATGAGAAAGGGAAAAATTCCTCCCACCTTCCCAGGGCTGATGGAGCCATAAATCAGGTGTGATAGATGAGCCGGGTTTAATTCTTCTCTTCATGTACGTCTGACACAGCCCTTTCCCTGCCTGGCTGGGGCGAGAGCAGAGGCTGCCGTGACTCACAGGCAGCCCCAGGCAGGGGAGAGGGGCTTTGGGAAGTGGGAACTGAGGCCTCCGGGGCCCTGGGCTGGAGTCAGGGCTTTGCCAGGCCGTTCCAGCCCCATCCCAGAGCAGCACCAGGAGTACACAGAGCTGCCCGTGACGGGCTGGCAGGCTGTCCCAGGGAGATGCCAACCCTCAGCCCCTCTTCCCAGCTGGTTTGGCATCGCCTGCCTCCGTGAACGTCTCCCCAAGAAGCTGCTCTAGAGCTCCGTTATTTTTTTTTCCGATTTAGACGCAGCTGATGGGGTTGCTGGCAGCCACCGAGCAGCCGGGGCCGGTAGCAGCGAGGGGACGATGGCAGGGGCTGCTCCAGAACACCCAGCCCTGCCCCAGGGGCGCCTGCAAAGCCCCGGGAAGGTCCAGAAGGGCCCGGCCACGTGTGGTCCGGGCTCAAAAGCATTGGCAATGTCTGTCTGTCCATCCATCTGTCCGTCAATCCATCCACCCATCTGTCTGAGGTTAAAACCAGCCAGTTCCCCATCCCCCAGCCTGCCTGCCATCACACGCTGGTGCCGGCGCTTTAATTCCCTTTACTTATTTATCATCGCAATTGTCTCTTAATTGCTTTGGCAGCCCCTCCAAGCCTCCTGGCGAGGGTGGGAGGTGCTGRTATATAAAGACCATAAATAAATAAATCCGGTTGATGGGGAGGGGATTCATTCAGGCACCCATTCACCCACGGCAGGTCTCCCCAGCTGAGTGTCCCAGATGCCRCCCCCTGGGTGACAGGCTGGTCCCCAGGAAGCTCCGGTGTGGCCCTGGGAGCTTTCCCTCAAATTGTGTCTCTCCGGCCCAAGGAAGGCAGCACAGACAGCTGCAGTCAAACCTGAGCTGGGGTTTGGGGCTGTGACAGCAAAGGGGAGCAGCAAAGGGAAAAAATATAAGTATCAAAAATCCCCAACCCACGTTTTAAATTAATTAGTGATGTCCCTGGTGACTCAGCAGAGGCCAAATGGAGCTGCTTCATGTTTTATGGAAGGGCTTTGCTGCGGGAGGCTGAGGACAGCGAGGGACAGGGCAAACGGGGTGCAGGGGGTGCTCCCAGGGGAGGTGGCCCCACGGCTGGGTGTCAGCACCTGCTGTAAGGCCAGGGCTGTCCTGGGTGCCCCATGTGAATGCCCAGGTCCCCTGCCACCATGGTGGCATTTGCATAATCATCTTTACATGCTAATTGGATGGAAAAGCACAGGTTTTCTCCCATTCCCGGTGCCAGGCACTGGGCACTGGTGGGAGAGGAGATGGTTAGGACATGAGCAGCCCAGAGCCAGTGGGATCTGTGACCCCTCCAGGACCAAGGACGGGCTGAACTGCTCCTGCAGCATTTCCCGGCTCCTGGGTGCACCAGAGACAAACCTTCAGGGAAGCAGCAGTCTGGAAGCACCCTCTGGCTGGGCTTTTCAAAGAAGGGTTGGGTAATTTAGTGTTTAACAGACGTTGAGGGATATTATTTCTTTTTGGTGAAATTGTCTAATCAATCACTTTTTAATTCAGCCTGCTCTGGCACCCGGGACACCCCAGGAGGCTGTGGGCTGCCTTGCAGAAAGAAATACGGCTGAATCACCGCTGGGCACCCACCTCTGGGGCTCAGCCACACTGAGGGGGGCAGGCAGCATCCCCCCAAACCCAACCCTGCCTCTGCCAGCTCTGACATCACCATGGCAGGTACTATTTTCACTGCCCCACTGCTTGGCATCATGAGACCCATTCTGATGGGGAGAGGGGGAACAAAGCAGGCCAGCACAGGTCAGCCACTGGCAAGAGGTTCCAATAGCAAGGATGTGCTGGCACTGCTGTGGGGAGATGGTGACTCGGGTTAGGGCAGGGGGAACCGGTTAAATCACAAACCAGGACAGCTACAGGGCCAGGAAGGTGCTGGGGACAGCTGCCATGTCTGTGTCCAAGGATGCCCGAGGCAGCAGCAGGTGCAGCCACCTCCTGGTTCCTGCCCCCTGCCGGGGCAAAGCCATGGCATGAAACTGTCCCTGCAGCAGATGCCCTTCCCCAACCCACTGACAGCTCCCGGGCTGCCCAAATCCATCCAGGGGAAAGGCTGGCGACCACTTTCCCCAAACCTTCAAACAGCTGAATCCCCTCAGGGACACGCGGCTCCTTGGTGGTGGTCAAGCTTTGCCTAAACCTCCTTCTCGGGCTCAAAGTTTTTCTTCCCCTGCCCGTTGCTCTTCCAAGTGCTGCAATAGACCGAATTCTTCCCCGATGCCAGTTTTCCCTCAGATTTACAGCCCAAGCCCCAAAATCCGCTGCTGCTTGTGAGGTCCTTCGAGAGAATCACAGCAGAAAGTGTTTATTTCCATCATAAAGATCTGCTTTAATATTTTAACATAAATCAAGCTGCGCTTTATGGTGATAATAAATTCGCTGGCAGAAACTGCCTTTGCAGCCCGAGGCAGCGGAGCAATTCAATTTGTTTGGTTTTAAGTGTAAGGAGCCGTAATTGAGAAGGGGAAAGTACAGATGTTTTAATTGAGTTTGCAGCTACCAGCCTGAGTTGCAGGAGGCTAATAGAGAAGAGGTGAGGGTCTCCATTAGCCTCTCCGCTTGCCATTTCTCCTTGGCCTGCAGCCCCATCCGTCATGGCCATCCCCTCCAGGAATAGCTGCTCCGTGCCTGAACACGAGGAAGAAATGGATAGAAAAAGAAGTCAGACTAAACCAGATGTATAATGTGCATTTTATTGGTTTTAATCCCATTTTTTTTAAACTAATTACAGTCAGGACAAAGCATCACGTGTGAATCTGTAATAATGAATTGTTAGTGCTGATAATGGCCAAATAAAAATAGACTCGTTCGTGATGAGTGAGGGGAGAGAGCTCGTGCCCTGCACCGTGGGGCCACCCAACGTCCCCTCAGCCAGCGCTGGCTGCACTGAGCCATCCCCTTCCTGCTTTCTCCAGTAATTTTTAAGGCATTGCTATGTCATGTTTTATATGAAAAATGTTCTCTGCCGTAGAGCTTCTTTCTGTTAATCACCCCAATTCCTCGGATATATTTGTTTTGCTGCTGTGCAAGGACAGCAGGTGTCTGGGAATTCATGGTTATTTATTTGAGAAGCACTCATGCTCCTTCGGGAGCAAAGTCCTTCCCAGTAAGGTACCACGGCAAAGGCTGGGGCCAGACCACGAGCCCTCAGCATGCCACTGCATCCAAAACCTGGATCCAAGCAGCTCTTGGAGGTGCAGCCCCTCAGAAGTCACTGTCACACACTGTGTTGAAGGGGAAAGGGGGACACACGGGCCAGGAAAGAAAAGGCACATCTTTAAATGTAAGAGGTGGCAAGGAAGAGGGTGCCAGGATGGGCTCCCTCCCCCACTAAGTGGGCAGCCCTGAGACRGGAAGGGAGGGTGAGAGGAGATGAAATAACAGAGAACAGCCCCATTCTCTGGCTGCAATGAAACGTGAAGGCAAGAGACTGAAACGGGCACATGGAGGGCTGGGGCTGAGCCAAAGGCCTTGCAAAGCACGGGCAGCCCAGGGCAGAGAGCCCTCAGCCCCCTCCACCAACCCACACCTGCACACTCGTGCAGAGGAACAGCCCCCTCAGCCTCTCCAGCTTCCAAAGGCTCATTTCATCAGCATTAAATTCCTCCCTCCAGCTCTGCCCAGCTCCCAGCTGCCTTGCAGGTGGCTCCCAGTTCAGCTGCCCCATGAATCTGCCCTCCGAGCTACTGCTCCCTAAACGAGACACCAGCACCAGATACCTGTAAAATTCCTTCTTAATTTGGTACTGAAGATGCCACATCAGTTTCCCAGGAGCACTTGGGGATGTTTAAACTCACTAGCAAGGGCTGCCAATGCCTGTTTAGGATCAAGCTGGAAAGAAGATGAACAGTCCCCTCAGATCCTCTCCAGGCAGCTCGGCAAGGACACAGTGGCAGTGYTCAGGCTCGAGAGGTGCAGGGTTTTGCTTTAAAAGCCATGAAGTGGTTTTATACAACTCCAGGTACTTGCATATTCCCCCAGGAGGAGCACTTCAGGTCATATGGAAACCAGAAAGTCCTACTTGAAAACAGAGCTTGATTAAAAAGAGCTGCAGTTCAAAGCTTGCTTTAGAGAGTGGTGACATTTAATACTGCAGCAAGTGCAGAGGGCAGGAGGATCTGACATGCACCTGGCTCTGAACCTGCTTTGATAACGGGGGGGTTAAAATAGAACTTTTAAAGTTCTTCCTTCTGTCAGGAAACCCCGTATGATCTGTGCCCAAGGGCTTCTGAACACAGGACCTGGTGACAAAGTGTGGTCAACACTGTGGTTAACAGTGACCACAGTCACCCTAAAAGCACAGTCTCACCTAGAACTGCCTAAGGTTAAGAGCAATTCTGAGAGAAGCAGAGCAGGAGCAGCCCAAAGCCCACCTTAACCCTTTGGAGAAGAGGGAGGATTCAAGCCCAGTTCCAGCAGGGTTTCAGGTATTGCTCCCTTGTTTCAGGAGCTCTGCTGCTGCAGGCTGGGCTGAGCCAGGGCACAGCCGCTGCCTCCTGGCACCAGCTCATTCCCCCGAGTTAACACCCACCTTGTTTCAAGGCTAATTACCCAGCTCGGAGCCGGGAACGCATCAGTGTGCACAGCCGGAGCCTCTCGCGTGTCAGGACTGGGTAATTAGCACCTCCTCAGCTCACACCGATCCCGATCCCAATCCCGGCCGCTGGAGTCAGGGCCTGGCTGCTTGTACCAGCCCCGGGCAAAGCTGAGAAAGGGAGAGGGGCTCTGCCAATGGAAACCTCTGAGTCGTGTGCCGGTGCCGAGGGAAGCAAGGCTAATTTCCTTTCCAGCGGGAAGAACTGTATCCCCGCATGCAGAGGGGCATTGCTCTTCCCAAACTGGGCTGCCACAGCATAGGAGAACAGGATGAAAGTGTGAATGTAAACTCCCAGGCTGGAGAAATCCAGCTCTAAGCAAAAGATCCCCGATCGCAGGCAATTCATGGTGCACAAACATGATAATGCTTCTAGAAAAAAGAAAATATAACAGCACAAAATTATTTCCTTCTGAATTAGGTCTATTTCCGCCCTAATTTTTTCCTTCAGCTGGCACAGGAGTTTGGTTTGAAGGAGTCTCAGTAGAAAGGAGAGACTCAGTTCTCCCCAGCTCCTGCTGGATTCTRCACAGCACATTCCTGCCTTTGGGAGAAGGGACATTTAGCTGATTAGTGAGCAGCCAAAGCTGTCTCTGTCCTGTGTGCCGAGACCTGCAGCACACAGATCCACGGAGGGACAGACAATGTGCTGCTCTGACAGAACCAAAGGCAGGAATGGCTGGACACTGCTTAATGGTGCAGGCTGCCCAGGGCTCAGCCCCAAGGCTTTTGTCTGAGAACCAGAACTGCAACAAGGCTGAGTCCACTCTGGCCACACCCAAAACGGAGCGAAGAAAGTCTGTGTCCAGATCTGACCTGTGTCACCAAGCCAACGGCCTGGAAACTTCCCTTCACACTGCTTCTCCCCCACAGCACAGTTCCAGAGGGGGAGCTAAAATGCTGGAGGGTCTGGAGCTCTGGAGGCAGAGTGCTTCTAACCCTCATCAGAGCTTTGACTCGCTCAGGACAATGTTTGCAGTCACAAACACGAAGCAAGAGAAGCCCCAAATGAGCACAAACACAATCCAGAAGGTGTGCCGGAAAGGGGAGAGGTGCTTGTTCACCGTCCCGCTGCCAAAGACCAACTGAGTGTCCTTCCGGCTGCAGTACGCGAGGAAAGCTGGGATGAGATACTGGATCCCGTTCCCGGCATAGGCTCCCGTGATCCCCACCAAGGACTCCAGATCGTGGGTGCAGAAAGCCACCAGCACTGGAGGAATCAGCGTGATGGCAGGAAAGACAATCCTATCCACCACCCACGGGTAGGTGCCCCCTTCTCTGTGGAAAAGAGTCTTCCAGTTGTTGCGCAGGGTCACTGCGATGATGGGGAAGTTGGTGCTGATGGTGAAGACCGGGAAGAGGCCCAGGAAGTACCGAATGAAGGCCACGCTGATGATCTCGCAGTTGGTGAAGTTGAGCGTGTACATGTCCATGAGGGTGTCGTTGCGGAAGCAGTAAATGGCAGTGAAGGACAGGAGGCTGTAGAAAGCCAGGATCAGGATGTAATCGAGCAGCACAAGCTTGTTGACGTGCTTCTTCTTGGAGATGGGGGTGATGAGGGACGGCAGCGAGTGCTGGCACATGAAGGAGTAGACGCACACCCCAAAGAGATTGCGGATGCCCGACAGCTGGGCCATGGACGGGTGACCTTCAGCTTGGCCTCTGCTGATGCGGATGAGGGCCAGAATAATCATGAGGATGAAAGCTGGAGAGAGAGAAGGTTTCAGGTCAAACCCAGGCCCACACTCCCCGTGACCCTCCTCCCACTGCACCAGCAGTCTTGGCACCAGCTCTCTCTCCTGCTATGTGAGAGCATCTCCTTATCTCTTTGATGTACCACCTTATCTGAGGGTGCTACATCAAAGGCGAGGTGCACAGGAATTAATCGTRATTTGCTGTCAGTGCCAGTCAGCAGATGAGAGAATGGGCTCAGGCATCTCCCTCCAGTCTCCTTCCCACAGGGACTCACCCTCCTACCCCCAAGAGCACAGGGTTGCCCGAGCCTTTCGGAAGCCGAAGGCTCACATGGCTGGTGAACCCTGAGCCCTCAAGGAGCTCAGTCCTTGGATGCTTCAGCCACACACACTGGCTAAATATCACCATTTAAAAATGGCTTAGAGATGTTTGAGCTTTGACTTGGCTCCAGTCAACCCCAGTAATACTCCTACACACTTGCAACTGGACTTTCCAAGACCTCCCCTACATGCACAGGAGCAGCAGCTACTACCACCAAGCTTTCCTGTCCCTGCGATCTGTCGAGCATGATAGAGCAAGAACTAGCCAGCCATTTCCTGGGCAGAAGGAACAGGCTGTCTGTAGCTAATCCCAGGGCGGAGAAGCCAGTCTGGAAAGGACTAAAGCAGCACTGAAAGACTGCTATTAAAATTCATCGTTTCTAGGCTCAAAGTCTGCTTGTCTACCCTTCACTTATGTCAGGAAAAAGCCTAACAACCTTTTACAAAGCTTATTACAAATAACAACGTGCCAGGGACAAAATGAATTGAGGAGATTGGGCTAATGCCCGTATTACTCTGAGGGTGGAAATTTGAGCCAGAGCAGTTACTGTGAGACTCTCATTCCTAGCATGGCATATAAAACCAGCAGAAAACTAATTCTGGTGTCACAAAAATTGCATCAACCTGGGAAAGATGATCATCAGCTGCTGGAGTTAACAAGCATCAGGGAGGGAAAAAGACCTGCCTGGCAGGGCAGCAAGCAGTGAGATTTACAGTCAGGTGCTGCAATGGATGGGCCACTGTGGCTTGCAGAGAGCTGTCCTTGCACCACTCTGAGGCACGGGAACAGAGCTTTGAATTATCAGGTAATGAAAAAATCAACAAAATGCTGAGACAACTACYACAGACAACTTTGAATGTCATTAATATAAATCCAGAGGAATTAAACAGAGCAGTGCACAGTCCAAGTCCGTAGGAGGCTGGCACCAGTCGTGGGAGCTGGGCAGGCTCACCATGGGGTGACAAGGCCACCAGCTTGCTCTGTGCCCAGCTCTGCTCCCCACAACACAGRCAGCTGGAGAGGGGAAACCCTGCCAGGGATGGGACTAGGGAAGACAGTTACAGACCAGTTAGGGAATGCTGCCTCTCTTGTGCCCAGCAGGACCAGATTAACCTTACTGAATATTGCCTCCCATGTACCCCCCAGCACTCTCTGAAATCCTCTCAGAAATCCACATCCTCCTGCAGCAAACAYCAGCTCCGTGCTGAACCCTTCCCACACTGCATTTCATCCCATTCTGCCTCAGGAAACCTCTTGCTTCCAAATGTYTCCCAGTGACAGGGCACGTTTGCCAGCCCTCCCCAAACACTGGGCTGATGGCAGCACATCCATTCCTTCACGGCACCATGAGGCCAGGCCGCTTTGGGAGTGCTGGGCTCTATTTTCTCCCCCAAGGGCAGTCACAGAGAACTATGAAAGGCAACAGCTCATTGCTCTGGGGGTGTGCAATTCCCCTTGCCTTCACTCAAGCCCAGCAAGCGAGGGGCACTGAACACRGGTACAGTTGTTGTGCCTCCCCCACTGCTCCCCGGAGGGGAGATGCTTGCCAGCCATATCTGCTCAGCAAGAGAGCCAGAAAGAGCTGTGTTCCAGGTGATGTGACACGGCTGCACTCCCCGGGGCTGCACAGGCTACAAGGAAGAGGAGAAGATGCCCTGAGTAATAAGACAAAGCAAGTTGGGCAGCTCTGGAAATGTTTTGAGAGTGCTCCTTTGCTTCTTGCCCGGGTGGTCAAGCTCTGTGGCCCAGTCCTGAGCCGGTCCTGTATCTGGACTAGATATGACCTCACACCTCTTCCCCTGCACACTAGACAGTGAATCTCCTCACACTCTGCTCAACAGAGTGGTGAGTGACCTATTTCCATCCCCCAAACCCACTCTCACTATTGGCTCAAAGCCCACTTTCCACACCAGTGCCAACAGGATCAGTTCAGGRGAACTTTCAGGTAGGCACCCCATCCTTGGAGCATCTCCCACGGGCTCTCCTCTGCCCCAACATGTGCTTTTCTGGCAGGGAGCACTGAAGGAACAGAGTTCTTGTGGATTCCCTAAATGATGGATGGTCTTTGGCTTAAGCAACTAGAATTTAATACATTTGTTTTTCATTAAATACACATCTCAGAAATTTAATAAAATTACAAGGAGCGAAGATCCAATACTAAGATCCAAACTAGTTTTGTTTCCAACAAGGCAAGCTCTGCTTTCCCTGCCTGAGCACTGGTGCTCTGCAGATGCAAGATCCTTGAAAGAAATGGTGCTGGGTAAACTGGAAACCTCCCCTGCACAATTCCAGCCTCAGAGAGGACAACAACAGCCCTGCCCGATGGTCGTTTTCTCTCACTCCCTGGGGCAGAAGAGTTTCTCACTCCTGGAACAGGAGAGCTAAAACACTTACATGTCAGATTTATCTCTCTGTCCCTGGGAGGAGGGAAGCCCAAAAATGAAACTCTGAAACCTAGATAGGGTTTGGATGATAAGTCAAAATGAAAAGAAGATGACAGGCTGACTGACAGGCAGCTTTGAGCAGAAAAGAGGCAGCACAGGATCCGCAGGCACACACAAAGCTCTCGCTCACATCCCCTACCCAGGACAGCAGGCTGAAGGCAGAGTMACACGACACTATTTTATGTCACCTACAGTTGTCACATCAGCTGTCCAACAGTGTTCCTTCACCACAAGGATCCTGGTGAAGTAAGACATGGGTTCATAAAAAAAGCCTTGATCTGTTCCTCTCCACACAGGACAGAGGATACAAGCAACATGCTCCAGATACGAAACATCTTCAGACACCACAACCAAAAGCACCCAGAGTCACAAAAGCAAGGTGGACAGTGATGGCACCAGGGATTGTTAGTTGGTTACAAGAAAAATTTGCTTTAAACCTTGTTTTATGTAAGYGCTTAAAAAGCAGTCAAGGGTTTTGCTTATCCTGATTTTTCCAGTGTCAGACCCACTCCAAACCCCCACACCCCAGGCTTGGCAGCCAGCAAGGCACAGAGCCCACTTCTTGTCTACTCTCCTCTAGATGTTTGAGCATCGTTTTTAGTGAAAGATGTAAGTAARCCTGTGGAAAAAAATAAAGAGGGGCTACACCATAAAGGAAGACTTGTGATGAATCTCATCCCAACCATCCAACTGCCCCCCCCGCAGACTCTTTGCTCTCCTCACTCCTTGAGGAGCAAATGCTCTTCTCAGCAAAGTAGATCTTGCAGTCAGCTACTGTTGCCTCTCCTGCTTGACTCAGGAGATGTTGATTCAGAGACAGGGCAGTTCTGCTCTGGTTTTTGCAGGTGAAGGAAGGATGAATATGGATGAGCAGACATCCAAAGAAGTACAGTTTGGGAAATATGGGAGTCTGGGGATATTAAGAAATACATTTTTGTGCATTTTGATAGAAACATAACAGAGCTGCAGAGAAGCAGTGAAGATAATTTAGCCATTCTGAGTTTAAGGATCATTTTACAGAGTCAGAGAAAACACCTCTGTAAATGAAAAATGGTGTTTGTACATGAGCTTCATCCCTCTGCAGAAAGGCTATTGCAGAAGAGAAAATAAGTCCAAGGCTAAACCACATTGTTTTTTCCCTGTCATGGTAGGTTCCTGCAAGAACTGATGCCGAGAATGAGCTTCTGGCTTAACCCCCACCCTTGCATCCCTGCAAGACATGGTACTTGTGAGATGTTCACATGTCCAATCCATTCCCTACTCTCATTCCTCCTTCTACAAGGAAAGCTTGGAGAGAACATCACCACACCTGCCTGCCATCCCTTCCAGGGACCAGAGAGGCAGTGGTGTGCAGCCACCCCACGCCTGGCTGCTCCCCTACTCCCCAGCAATTTGTCTGAGCTGGTGCCATGACACGTTTGTGGCAGGGCCATCCGTCACTGCCGGCTGACGGCGTGACAGAGCTTTCCTGTCCAAGCAGAGAATCAATATGCCAGGAAATAATGATAATGAATCACCCTTTCCCACTGCACACCGCTTGCTTCCCTTTTCATACATTAGGCAGCAGGATGGATTCCAAGAGGAAGATGTTTTCRGGAGCTTCCTAAACCCAGTCTCTTTGGAAAGAGGAAGATTTCTTCCCACCTTAATCTTGATCCTATATYAAGCCAAAACACAGCCGACCACTCTTCAACAGAGGAGCAGATCTCATTTAGTTTAACATTAGGCAGCTCTTTCAGGAGAAAGGGCATAAAAGCAAGAGCATCTGCTCWGTACACACTGAATGGCCCAGGAGCATGTCAAGACAGTCCTACCTTCTGCAGCCCCACCTGACACTTGTGCTGTCTACTTCCCTGCTGATGTCTTTCTAGGATGCTGGTGCYCCTCAGAGCCAGCTGCCTTCCAGCAGTGTTGTGGGCAAGCTGAAGAGCTCACTGCAACTCTGGAACTGCCAGGCATTCTGGATTCTGTGGCATTTGAAGTATTAAAGCACAGCTGGAGTTCACCATGCTGGCAGAACAAAGTATCTGAAATTAAGACATTGATTTTTAGATTTAAAACTCATTTAGGCAGTTTCTTTMGCAGAAGCTATATCCTGCCACTTGTTCACGACCTCCAGCTCTCCATAAACTCCAGAGCAGCAACTGATAAATTTCTCCAACCTTCAGAGGGGGTTTCTATATGAATTGACAGTAAAAAGGTAACATGAAAACCAGGTTTGCTCCACCAGATGWGGAAGCTGGAATAGTTAAGGATCGKATTTGACAATGACAGAGCCTAAAACACCATCTCTAGGAAGATGAAGGATTTATGAGTGCAGAGACTGTGGGGAAGCAAGATGGATATGTTCATAGAAGACAGCAGTTCTCTGGAGAGAGACATCAGAAGGAAAAGAGGAGGGAAATTACTTCCCAGAAGAAAGGTATGAGCAAAAATTGTGGAACATCAGTGTGGCTCCTTCCTCTAATGGAGAGCAGGAACTTGAAGGGACAGTGTTACCCTCCCTGCCCCAAAGCCTGAGGCAGGGTCCACGTGGGAGGGGACTGTTGCTCATACAGAGAAGTGTGACGCAGCTTACCAAGAAGGCAAGAAAAAGCCTCTCAGGCACCTCCACTCCCCCAGGTCTGGCTGGCCCCTACTGCAGCCAACTCAGACACTGTTGCCTTGGACCAGGCAGAGCCCCCTTCCTCCACAAAGGGAAACTTCATTACAAAAGGACTTCTTGGCAGCCAAAAGTGGTTCAGTGGAGCTTCCCTGCTCTAAGGGCATTATTTCCCTGCTTTTCTTCATCAGGCTTGCAATACCATAACCAAGATTTACAAGTAGTTTCCCCTACCATGGTAACAACTCCTGCTGTGAGTGAAACCAGTGTAGCTGCCCCATCGGAGCCCACATCAGCTGGTCCCACAGAYATCTGCACACCAGCAACAGTTCACAGGGAGAAAAACGGCTCTGCACTCGGCTGTTTATCACAGATGCTTTTTCTCAACATATGGGAAGGAATGAGCAGCCAGTGAGGCTTGTTTGCTTCTGGTGGAAAATTACCCGTGTAGTTTATGGTCCTCTCTCTGCCGGTCACCTTTGGCAGAAGCACCATAAAACCTCTGCAACCAGGACTCTGCTCTCAGCTCTGCTGTTGGTCTGGCCTATTAGCTCTGACAGTCACTTCTCTGTCCATGCCAGAATTTACTCTTCTGTGAGAAGGGAATAATACACTCTTTGGTGTCACTGTGAGCCTGAGCTATGGCTGTGCATGCTTTGGAAAGCACTGGCTGCAGAGCACCCATGTCCCATGAAATCCAGGTGCTCTGCAGCCTTAGCCACACCTTGCCTATCCTTGGGCCCTACACAGCAAAGTTTTTTATCATCTTGTTCCAACAACACACACTCTGAACAGAGAGCAGCTTTTCATGCCACAGCCCCACTCTGAAAACCTGCGTGGCCGCTGTCATCCGGACCCTTTTGCAGGGCTGAATGTGTCCTTACATTTCCAGCTCCCCTTCTCCAGCTCTCAGACCCATCAGTGTCTCCTGCTGCCTGAATAAAGTGCTCTTTTCAGGAGCATCAGCTCCTCAGGCAGGATCTCAGTGGTCTCGTCCAGCACTGCATATCACTCTCCATCTGCATCTGAAGCTCACAAGGCTCTTTCCCTCACACAGGCACCGCTTCACCCCACTGCCCCCCACAAACAGCACTGAAATGAGCTCCTCAGCCGACAATTCCAAAAGCAGGCATGACAGAAGCACAGCATTTTAACTAACTCTTCATAAATATATTCACTTCTCTTAGTGAATTATTTACCCTGGGCTCTGGCAGCAGCTTCATCTGCTCCAAAAGGGATATAAGAACATGAAGTAACTTTGTTGAAGCAGCTTGTCAGAATGAACATGCAACAGTGTCCTGATTTACAGTCCAATTCCCTCATCCTCCTGTACGCCCTGCAGTGTGAAAGGAAAGGGGCAGAGATCACGATGATCCCTCCTTAAGCTATTTGCAGAAAGCTCCATTTCTGATGTGAAAAGAGGACACCCACCTTGAGGACTGTGGACACTGGCAGACTAATTTCTCAGCAGGAGACCGGAAATGCAGGACTTCGAATAAGTGTCACCCCCTCCTAAATCAGCCTCCTCTGTAAGTCTCAGTCACAGCAGTTGAAGGGATGTAGCAGAGTGACTCCAGGTCTCTGCACTGAATCAAGTCCAGGCTGGTTCTGCTGCTAAGGATGGCAGTGACAGTCACCTGAGACTGCTCGCAAGGTGAGATGGTCTGAGACCAGTTCTCTGCAGAGCAGTGCTGTGAAGAGCAAGGCTCTGGTGGAAAGAGCAGAAGTGCCTGAGAAACCAGCACATACAGAAAGTCRGCCCCACCAACAGGCTCTGGCGAGCCCTTTCCTGCTTCTTCCTCAGAAGCCTTCTACCAAGTATCCTGGTAGAAAGGACAGGATGGAGAAAAAAGGGCTTAACACAGACTTCCTGGCTATTCTTGTCTGCTTTGCCTCCATCTTACTGGCTAGGGGAAAGAGCTAGGGGAGAGATTTTATTCCTGAGCATGTAATTGTGAGATCATCATTTGGGCAGGGTTGGGAAGGCTCTGTCTCAGGGGCTGCAGTTACTTGAATAGATGTGGTGTGATCCGACTGGGCTACAGGGACAGAAAACTGAGCCTATAGCAAACAAACCCAGAAGTTTATTACTCTATAAACTATCTCTTCATTAAAATACAATACTTTCTAATAACTACAATACAGCATCATGAGCAGCACACAGCACAGAGGCCCCACATGGGAGCTGTCTGGGAACATTTGGCAGAGACAATTTAATAACAGCAGCGATAATCATGCTACCAATGTCTTTAAAGCCAACAGTCCTCACCTATAGAGCTGGACATCTCTGGCTGCAACAGGCTGCAATTAATCGGGTTAGCCGCTTAATACACAATAGCCCAATGTTTGCTGCTGAGCTCCACCAAGCCCTGTCCTTTTGTTATCTTTCTTAATCCACATCCTATCCCATGACGCTGCTAGACAGTTATTATCCAATATTATCGAATAATATAGAGGTAGAGCTGTGCTCCAGTGAGCTGTGTCCCCTCTGCTTTGAGGGGGGCATGGCACTTGCTTGGCTCGGTCCCTTCTGCTGGGCTGTGCCCTTCAGCAGCTCACCCCTAACACCACCCACTCGATCAGGATTGAAGAACTGAGGGGAAAAAAACCAGCTAGATAATCAAGTCTCTTTAGAGAGCAATCCATCGCCACCACAGATTTAAACCGTGCAGAAAAAAAAAGTCTGAAGTCCGAACAGCAGAATTGAAAATACAAACAGCTCTAATTTATTGATGGCTTATCTCCCTTCTGCAGGAAGCCCTGCTCCAAGAACTTTGTAAGAGCCCTGGAAACAGGCTCCAAAACTGGTAAAGGACTTGGCGTAATAACAGCTCTGCACTTTCCCGAGGCTGAGGTGGAAGACAGCTGAAAGGAAGGAAGGAGTTACAGTTTGTGGAAGGACCTTCCTCACCCCATGGGAACATTTTGTACTCACCTGGCCCCATCTCTGCTCTTAATAGAGCTGGGTGAGCCAACAAGGTTCTAACCATAACTCAAAACAAGGCTTCACTGTAAGCACCATTGTCAGGATTTAAACCAAATTATTTTTATGACTGGCCTGTTCTCCAAGGAAACACAGCAGGCAGGCTCCCTGCTGCACCCCTTAGTGTGCCTGTGCTCCATTTCCCAAGGCAGTTTAGGTACCAGCAAAAGGCTGACAAAGCAGCCCGAGGAGCTTCTGCAGTTGGGAAAGGGATGAGAACTCGGGTAGGCAAAGCCATACACACCTGCCAGCTCCTGGAGAACAGAGATCTCTAAGCATGGATAAGGCCAGCAGTTCAAGCACCAACTGCTGCACTGMATTTAACCATTGGCACTCACCCATGCCAAGTGACAATCAGTTCTCCAGCCAAGTGTGTAAGCTGCTACTCTTCAGAAGACTGGCAACAGCTCGATTCCTCTGGAAGCCCTCTCTGTCACCAGCCCCACTCCACCTGGAGACACAGATCCACCCTCTGCGCTCCCATCAGTCCTGGCAGGGAAGCGCCTTGCCATGCCAGCCTTCTTTCCAGATGAGCTGTCCGYGATCAACAGGCCCAGACAAGGAGAGCCCATCTGTCTGGGCTCTCTAGCAGTAAAACACTTATGCTTGCAAGCTCCTCCTTCAGCTTTCTCCTTTTAGAGGCCTCAGAGGTGCCTGTCCTGGCTTAGTCCCTTACCCTGGGAGGATGCCAGATGAAAGGCTGATCCCTGCTGCATCTCCACATTCTCTGAACTGGCCCATTTTTAATTTCCAGCTCAGGTCCCAGTGTTTAAGCCTGTTTTTCAGAGACAGAATGAATTTTTTTTTATCTGTGAGGTGTGGAAAGAGACTGCTGTAGGCTTTGATAGCTGATGTGCTGCTTGTGATGAGCACAAGGCTCTGGAAGAGGCTGGTGACATTTGATTATCACTTAGATCAGGAGAAAGAGGGAAAGCAACTTTCAAAGGCAAGGCTGACACTGTTACAAACACCAGCAGAAATGACCTTCACACACAGCTAGCTCTCTCTGCTGCCAAGAACCATCCTCTCAGCCGCCCTCATCTGAATCACCAGTACACCTGGGGCAGTGCTGCTTTACATCAGCCTCTGCTGCTCCGAAATCCAGGGACTTTCCACCGGGCTGGGAAAAAGGGTGTGTGCCAGGTCCTGCAGTAGACACATTGCAAAGTCTGTACTGACCTCCCAGCTCAAGGAGGCTTGATTTTTTTCAAATCATGATGCAAAGCATGGGTCAACATCCCATCCACACCAAGCTGATGAGCACAGGTAGGCTGAATCAGCCACTGTCCGTGTGGGAACTGTTTTTCCCAGCACAACAAACAGGTAGGCTGGAAGTTCCAGTATTGTTCTGCTGCTCAGAGTGCTTTGCAGAACCACCCTCAGCACCACATGGCTGAAACCAACCCAAGGAAGGTGACGAAAAGGCACAGGTTATACCAGGACAAAGAGTTCACATCTGGCCATTGGCATGCACACAGGAAAAGTCCAGAAGACCACAAAACACTACTTGAGACCAGTCTTTAGGATCTAAGCTCTCTAAGCACCAATCTGTGTTTAACTCACAGCCCTGCTTTTGGAGGAGGGGACAGCAGCGATGTGAGAACATGGGAGAAGCCAGCTTGACAAATCTCAGCAGGAGGGGATTCATCCTTACCCCAGGATCTGCAGCAAGAGCTTTTCTCTGCTCCCTGCATCACATGGCTTTTTGATAAATCGTCTTTCCCAATAAATCTATCCCTCATTGTACACATACGGAATCCGTTCTTCTAAGTAGCCACTGAGGTGCTGTCAGGGTCATTAACTATCATTATCTGGGGCAGCTGTTCCCCAGCGTGCTGACGCAGGAATCAATCAGGCTAAAGCATGAATTTCCCCTACACTTCTCCAAACACTGCCTTTATCCCTCTCCATCAAGCGATGAAAAAGAGGAACAGTTCTGCCTTTCCGCCAAGGTTTAGCAACCCTCATACTGGAAAGAGCTGGCTAAAGGGAAACCAATGGCAGATGAGGCAGGCRTCAGGCTGTCACAGAGACAGGATGAGGTCTGACTGATGTCTTTACCAGGAAAGAGGAGGCAGGGTGATTGGAAACAGGCCAGTCAGCTGAGCAGAGATCAGTCTTATTAAAAAAAAAAGGAAAAAAAAGACCTAAAACTTCCTCACTTCCTTTAGTACTCCTTAATGAGATAACCTCTTTCTCTGAAGAATGGGGGGGGCTTTCAAACCTTTCATGTGCTCAGACAACAAAGGGGAAAAACAGACATTCAGGATTTTCACACCATCCAAAGTCAGGATTTATTAACTCGAAGTGTTCAACATCTGAGACTTGAGAGCTTAAAATCCAACTTAATTTTCCTGGGTGTCAACTGCTTAACCCCATCTCAGGAGTTCTCCAGAACAGAGGATCTCTATTCTCCCCCAGTGACTGCCAGCCTCTTCCAAACAGGGTGAATTCATGGAAAAGGGATGCTACCCAACTGCAGTCAGGTCAAAAGTATGTGTGTAATGGGAAATAGTTAGAGAAGCAGCTTTTCTTTTTATTCCAGTGATAGATATAAACAGAGCTAAATCTGTGCTTGAATGGTCTGGATTCACACACCAGGAGACTGTTAACCTGCAGAAATGCTGGTTATTAACCTGCAGAAATGCTCTTTATTAGCCCTGAGTAACAGTCATTGTCTAGGTTACACAAAAATAGACAAACCTGAACATAAACCTCCCCAACCCACATACACTTCTCAGCCTTTAAGGGCATGTACACACACAAGCCAGACGCGAGGCAGCTGCATCTTTGAATGACAAAGGCACTAGGAAAAAAAAGTAGTGATGTCTTATTTCCCTTAAGGGAACGATCTGTCTTCCCAGAAGTTCTTGGCAATAATATTTTAGAAAGGACTCACGGGAGCAGGACTTCCCAAGGACAACACACATTGGTTTGGGGGTTTCCAATGCAGCACATCCTACCATAAAGGAAGACCCAGGAAAACAAATGCAAGCAGATGATAAAACTAAGGGTGGAAAGTCTGACAAAAGTGCCTTTTGTTCTTGGATCAAAACAAAGATTGTTCAAAGTCTGTTGTACACATGCTGTGACAATGAGTAACTTACAACTGGTGGGTATCACAGCCAGCACCCAGACAGGGCACTCTTCCAAACCCCTTCTGCCCCTCACACAAACCAGACTAAAACTTCATCCACTAGCCATGTCTGATTGAGAACAATTTGTTTTGTTTTAATCAGAAATTTCATCCTACAATAAAATCCTTCTCCTCAAAGATTTATTAGGCCTGCACAATTGTCCTCAAAGAGGTTGTTTAGGCAAGCACTTGCTTCCAAACAAGAAGATCTTGCCAAAGAGAAGTGTCAGTGGCGTGACTCAGGTTCCATCAATGGTAAGAGGTGGCCAAGCCTCTGCCAAGACTCACCTATCCATCTCATGAGGGACGTCATGATTTGAAGATACTTGGTCTTCTGCACATTGAAGAAGGTGAAAGGACCCAGAAGGAGCGTGAATGCTGCCTGGAAGGACAACAAAATCACACATTAGGTTAAAACCCAGAAATTCTGCCAGTAAGATGAATTTATCAGTAGAGCAAAGCTTGCATTGAAAGTTCACCTCCAGACATGTCTGTTTGTCATGAAGCTTTCTTTGTTGCTTAATTTTACAGCTAAGTCGCCTGAGACACGGGGTCAAGTAAGCTGTTGGGTATCAGATAACATGCCTGGGGCAGAAGTAGAGCTCAGGATCCTCTTGGCTCTCAGCCCTTTGCTATCACTGCTACAGCACTCCTTTACTGACACATTTCAGTAAAAGCTCTCAGTGCAGCCTTACGGAACATTAAATATTAAACTGTGGCCTCTTTGCCCGAGTACATGCTCAGTTTAGGTCTGAATAGCAATAGCCCTGGCCAGTCTGCTTCCATTAACATTGATGGGGTGGCTTCAGGGTATCCCAGGCTCCACAGCAATGGAGCCAGGTCTGCCTGGAGCTTTTTTCCCCCATGCTCTAAGTTGCTTGTGTAAAACATAGAGGGTTTCTTATATATGTAAAAACAGATAGTGGGAAGCTATAGCGTAACAGTTCAGACCTCTTGACTTGAAAGCTGAAAATTTGTGCAAAGTGAGAAGAAAAATCATCAAAGAGATACTCATAAGAAAGAATTTAATTCAGTGTGGAATGTAAAGATTCTTAATGCAGAGACACCTTTCTTCACTGCCCCCTGAGATGTCTATTAAGAGACCAATGTTTCATAGAATCACAGAACAGTTTTGGTTGCAAGGGATCGTTAAGACCACCTAGTTCCAACCCCCTGCCACGGGCAGAGACACTTTCCACTAGACTAGGTTGCTCTAAGCCCTGTCCAGCCTGCCCTTGAACACTTCCAGGGATGGGGCAAATTAAACTGAGGTACACTGCAGCAACAGTCTGTTGCGTCTCTTTCAGCTGGGTTGCAAAATACATTCAACAAAGATCCATCCTAGAAATCTGGACTACATAGCTTCCCATGAGAGTTTCTTCTAGCACCTCCTAGAGCGCACAAGGCAACCATGTTGTCAGCCCATGCCCAGAGGTGACACGTCCTGTGCAACATCGTCACCTCTGCCCAGGCACCAAGCAGCACTTGAGCCCTAACTACCCCAGAGAGAAGAGAAGAGGCTTCACTGCAGGAAGAAACAGACCTTGGCTGCAGTCTGAACATAGATTGAGAGAAGCTACTTGTGACAGGGAGACAAAATGAGTGTTAGAGAAGAGAGCCCTGCCTGTCCTCCACGAGATGGCACGGGCTAGCAATACACTAACAGGTCCAAAAGCTGTAAGAAGGCAGTGCTTAGAAAGCCACAGCACACACAGTAAACGTTTGTAGAGCATCCCAAAGAGATGTTTAAAGACAAACATTCAACATTAATATTTACACATTGCTCTTTTCCATGACTTCTTAAAGCAGTTCAAGAAAAGGTGTCACTAGAAGTGAAGAACTGGGACTCAAAGGGGCAGGCTGCCGAGGCTCAAGGTCTCTGTCGAACCCAACAGAGTCAAGACAGAACAGAATCCAAGCTATTTTAAGACTAGCACAACCCCAAGAAACCTTTTTTGAGACAGTTTCAGAATATCTGCAAGGCAAATTGGAAATGCCTTGCATCACAAGTATTCTCAGGTGATGAAAGTAAACCCAGAAGGGGAGCAGGGGAGAGAACCCTTGGTTTGACACGTTGCTCAGTGAGGATGTATTCTGATCCGAGGCCATCACTTACACCGAATCTTGTTTTTTCTGCTTGGAAAAAAAAAAGGACAGGAAGCACGCACAGAATTCAGATTTGTGAAGCAATTGATGGTTGTTGGAGGAAGCACTGAAATCACACAGAACACAACGCCACAGGCATAACTGGCAAGACTAAGAGCCAAACCAACTTTAACAGTTATGGGACTTGAAGTTTTAACATAGAAGCAAACCAGCCAGTTACAAGCCTTTTTACACTCTTCTCCCTCTTGTTCCTTTGTTCTATTTGGGAGCTCAACCCCACTCTCAGTCTCCACTCTCTCTTCCCAGTAAGGACTGCCATTCCATCCTATGGCAGTGCACAAACCCCAACAGACTAAATAAACCTTAGACTAAAGAGTGATGCAGGGCAACGACCCAGAGCAAACAAAAGTAGACACCAACTCTCTTACTGAAAAGTGTTCTTGAGTTTGTGACTAATCTCTTTCAACCTCCTCTCCCAACACACACTGCCCAACACAGCCTCCCTTCAAATCACATTTATAGCTCCTGCGTCAGAAAGCACTGAAACAGAGAGATGGACAAGGATGGTGATAATTAAGGAACAGGTGTCTGCTGCAAATGAGAATGCACCAGAACCAATTGGCAAAACAGCCCTCAAACCATAAAATCACCAAGCATCGAAGCAGATGTGTCTGAAACCCAGACTTGCCTCACCCACCGAGGAAAAGAGCCGTGTTAAGGTGGATTTGGGGCTCAGTTGCTGAGAAGCATCACAAAGCATTCTTAGGTGCTGGAAGAACCTGGGTGTCCTCCACCTTTTGCAGTTATTCTCCAGTGCTCAGAGCAATTTAAACAACTAAATCAATCCATTGAGCAATGCTTTCAGCTCTCCTCCTCTCTGGGCTTTACTGCTCAACTCAAGGGGAAGAGACACAAGTTGTTGTGCTTGAATGGTCAGATTCCCCTCCCCTCCTTTAGCATGGTCAGTGTGTTCTGTTCTTAACAAGATCSTGGTCCAAAGGAACCAAGCAAGAGATTAATTCTAGTGCAATAAAAATTTATTACCTTTTCCACTTGACACCCATTAGTGATCCAAGATGGATATCCATGGATCAATACAAACAATGCTAAGGCCTGCAACGAAATGAGGGTGCCCTGCTTTGCAGGGATTTGTGCCAACTTTTAGGAAGGGAAGCCACAGCACACACTAGACTGCTTGGGAGGAGAAAGTCTGGGCAGAACAGGACATTGAACAGCCAGATTAACATAATTTTGAAGTGAAATTGTGTACAGCTCAACAGGATTGAGCACAGGGCAGGAAAAAGGGGCCAGTTCCTCACCAACAGCCAGGACACGAGGACAAGGACTCAGTCCCTGGATTAGAGCTAATCTCACATCAACCCTCAAAAGAGTCCCAAGACCAGGAACCCTATACAAAAACACATACCCAAAAGGATGAAGAGAGACCACAATGCTTAGTAGGAGCATGTCTACTTCCTCTACCTTGCTGTGCCAGACACCTCAATGCTCTTCCAACCCATTAAGTCAATTAGTTTCATAACTTCTCCCTAAGGAAAAAGTAAGCCCAAATAAGCACCTCAGACAAATACCCAAGCTTTCTACCTTATGTTTTCCAAGCTCAAGTCTCTCCCAGAGGGAAATAATTCACAAAGTGCTTCATTACACATGTAATTCAAACAATTTAAAACTTACATAGAAAACGGTACCAGTCAGCCCTGTCAGAAATCAAATATGCAGAGCCCCAGCACATGAAAAAACCCTCCCAAGTTTTCCAGTTCACCTCTTGCTTGAGCCAGCCAAGGTATTTTCTAGGAGTTTATAATTCTCTTCCTAAGCTTCAGCAAATAAACCCACCCAAGGCAGAATGAGCGTAGTCTACTTTGATTAAAGATTTTTCTACTAGTGAAGTGGTTTCTTATTAGAAACAAGCAAGCATATGGGGCTGATTCATTGCTAAACTGAAACAAGGTAAAGGACTGCTTCCTTCAGCTAAGGAGGAGGACTGAATCTATTAAGTCCTGTTTAAATTCACAGGATGGTACAGAGAAACCTTTACAGTGCTTTTGCACAGGGCTGGCTATTAAGAGTGATTCCCTCATTTCCCTCCAAGCTCCTCCATTAAATAGGAAAGGCCAGGTAAATCACCAGGCTCATAGTGGAGGTTATGTGGAACCCACATACAGCAAGTAAATGCAGAATTCTTTATTTTTCCTTCCTTTCTCATGCTGAAAAACAGCATGAAAATCCAGCACACTAACGACTGAAAAAGCCAGTGTTTTTGTTGCCTTTACTGACATTTCCAGTCAAAAAATGAGAAACCAGTAAGGGTACAAGAAAGAACACCAGCTTGTCACCCTGAATTATACTCTTCCCTGCAGGCTAGTAGGAGCCATGAGCAGCACACCAGCTTGCTCAACCCCTAGGAGGATCTTCAAATCCATTCCTCCCGCCAAGCCAAGCCACAGCAGTACAGGCACCAAGGTTTGGGATCTTCCCTGAGCCGGCAACTCAGCTGACACCACTTTCCCAGCCTCTGCACCTGTCAGCTCTCAGTATTTCAAAATGAAAAAGCAGGCTGGTCAACTCGAGTCTTCTTGCCACGGGGGAACAAGCTAGGGCTTACCGTTGCCTGGAATATATTTTTATATATATTTATATATTTCTAAAAGTATATTTTATTAAAGCTCTTATGTTAAAACTTGGTTACGTAACCTTGTTCATTGGCTTATCTTATAAAAGCAAGAGTAAGATCAAGCGTTAATAGGACATCTGGCTGGTTTTTATCAGCTTAGTTGCAGCCAAGAGGACCACCAAGAGAGCTCTCAACCACTAAGTGATGGACAGCTAATGCCAAGAGTCTTGCAGACCATACAAACATGGTTTAAGCCAGTCAGAGGGCTGTTTGACCAAASGGGTTCTTTATTGACCTGAAGGGTCCATCTATCACTCTTGAACCAGTACAGTTCAATAGCTTTCATCTGCTTCTCAGCATGTGGCTTTTACAGAAGCAGCCAATACAGCTCAGGAAGCACAATTAGCATCCCAAACGTGGCTGATTCATGTATTAGATGCAGTTTAGTTACAGCATTATGGCTAGTGCCTGCATATATTTGCAAGAGGACCATCTGAAAAACCAGCCTCATTCATAACTGTCATCAGAACTTGCTTGTTTTCATGGTTCACAAACTCATCTGTAAGAATTGCATCTGTCTTTGGTGCTTGCCAAGTAGTGAATTAAAAACAGTAGCTATTGCTTCTTATTGATTCAGAGCCTGGAAACTTTCAGAAAGATTGGGTGGAAGCAGGGTATTTACCCAAGCAAAATGAGACTGTAAGGATTAACCTTGTTAAATGCAGCAAATGCACCAGGAGCAGAGCAAAACGTTCAAGAGTTTTTGAATAAAAGCATTTATGCAGCACAGGGCTATCATACCAATGAGAAGTTACAGAGCAATGATCCCTCAGTTTTAATGTGAAGATGGAGAAGAGGTGTTGTAGTGCTCACTCCTTCAATATCTATCTCCCTTTGGGCCCCAGCCACTCTGCCTTTGCCTTTCCTCCTCCTCCCAGTCTTTCACACCCTCATTCAAAATCAGAACCACCCCAAACCAAATAATTCCTTGGGGTTCTTGCTTTCCTTTGATAGAAGTGACAACATCTCAGACAGACTTCATCTTAGGGTGGTATCAACTCCACCCCTGCAGACACTGATGTTTAGATTTCACAGCTGTTGAGCAATAGTACCTCTGTCCCACAAGACAGAGCATGGCAAATAACCCCACTCTAAAGGGGGGCAAGGTGACATCTGATAAGAAAGTCACTGGTTTAATAAAATGGATCACTCTCCTTAGTAGACTTTGACACTTTTGCAGGAAAGCCAAGGGTTGAGTGCTTGATACTGGACTGTGGGTACATAACATTCCCACAGCAAAGCCTGACACCGACAGAAGACTCAGGCTCGACTGGACAGGCACTTCCCAAAGGAAGCTTTGCTTGATTCAGTGCTCAGATGCAAGGAAAGTCTCCTTGAGCACGGCAGGAAAAAGCAGACATTTCTTACATGCTGTCAGAAGTGGCAACCCTGACACCTGCTCTGCTTCTGCAAGACGTCCCTGGGCTCAGAGCTATTTCACAACTCAGATGAGCACTAGAAGGGACAGATGAAACAATCCAACAAAACCAGACTGCGCAAGTACAGGGAGCAAACAAGATGTCAGGGAACCGGGATAGTCTGTTCCCACCTCAGGTGCTTTCCACTAGAGTGTGTCACATCTAGGAAAAAAAAAGTCCAAAAAGCAAAACTGGATTTATTGGCATGGACACAGGTCAGAGGTTTTATCCCCGGCTGGAAGATTGAACCAGACCTATCACCTTCAGTAAGTCCTTAGGAACTGGTGTTCTATTCACATCCTCAGGGAATTTTTAGGGCTGACTTTGGAGAGAAATATTAACTGCAATGTGCCTTCCCCACTGTTTGGTAGTCCTAGATAAAGGAAACAGCTTCATKGCATTTCAGAGCTACCTGCAGCTCCCCCAACACACACCTGCAGCCTCTGCAAGCTCCTCTGCACCCATTTGAAGTTGTGGCTACTGCAATGCCACTCCGTGGTGGGCTCTGATTACTCCTGCCAGGAACTTGGTGCTTTTCAACTAAAACATCTTAAGGGAAAAGGGTCTTTAGTGTGGTGTCCCCTCTGCCATCTCTTGTCCCTTCACTAGGGTGACAAGGCCATGTTTCTGTCCTGCATGAGCTCATATCTCCAGCTAGAGAGCCAGATGGCCCATCAGCAAGGGCGGCGATCCAAGCTTTCCTTGGTAAAGCTTTACCCCTTGCAGTGGACAGTACAAATATAAATACATGGAAAGAGTCTGATTATTCAGGAAGGAGCTTTTTAGAGAGCCGAAAAAAAAAATAAAGCTGAAAATCCACAGCCTCTCAAGGTTGGAGGCAGGGCTGCAGCAGGGGCCATGCTGATAGGCAGCAAGTTATCAGCAGACAAGCTGTTATGAAGCTCAGAGTTGGTTGAAAAGAGATAAACCAGCCACAGAACAAGGATTGCTCAAAGAAGTTGAGAGGCAAGAGGGATTTTAACCTCCAGATCCCCTGTAGAGTCAGGAAGTCACAATGGAGGGAGGATGCAGCCGCCAGACATCCCAGAAGGAATATTTATAGCTAAAGAAACAAGGGCAGTTATGCTTTGGGTACAGCAGGCAGCTGCCACAGCAGCTCTGGTAATTAACGTGCTGCTCTCGGGACACCTGGCAGAGGTTTATAATCATAACTCACACCAGGCGTATTCCTGGCACCGAGGAGCCCTCACCCACCTTTCTCCCCAGTTCCTTCAGGCAGGGAGGAGGTATCCTCCAGGAATTAAGACCTCGGCTGCTGCCAAGCTGGTTTTTGCCAGTGAAGCAAAGTGGCCTTTCACCCACCCTTTAAGTTGGATGCTCTCACGGTTCCTGTGCCACAGTGATCCCAGTGCATCTTCCAAAATGGAAGACCTTCTGCAAGGGATGGAAAGAAGYGCTTGTATCCCCACAGTTACCACCTTCAGTGGATCTGAACACTATCTAGAGATTTTCAACAGCTCTAGCCCAGCACCAGCTTTTGTTTCTGACTGCCCACCCAGCAGAAAAGTGTACTTATCTCAGCTCCTTASAAGCTCTGATCTTGCTGGGCATCCAGCACACGAAAGACCAGCTGACAACTGGGCAGCCTCCACGTGCAGCTCTGGAAGGCCAAGGCAGAAGCAGCACAAGGACAGCAAGGCAGTACCTGAGGGTGCTGCTCTCCTCTCCCCATCCTCACTCAGGGCTACAGTCTGTTTCTGGAGCTGGCCCATCTCTGAGCACCAGGAACTTTCCACTTTGGAAAGAATACCCTGAAATACTAGTTCTTTCTCCACTTAAATTGAAGGAATTCAGGCACAAAGTGTTCTCAGAAAGTCATTAGGTGCAAGGATTCTGTCTCTGGCATACCTGGGGTGTGCAGGATCACAGCCAGCGGCAAGCTTGCACTCTCTGGGGTAAATACACTTCCATTATCATTTTTCACAACAAGAGAAAGATAGAGGCCAGCAATAACCCCGAGGTGACTGGCATCTAATTTTTCATCATTGGAGTATTTATGGCACAGCCGTTAGCAGCATCTTGTAATCACTTTACCGCCTCCTTGACCCCTGGCTCCCCCTTATTCTGCATCTCCTAATTGCATCTGAACAAGCAGGAGGGAAGCAGCAAAGTGGATAGATGCAGGAGAGCTGAATGCTTGGGTTGTGATACTTGGAAGGACAGCAGAGGAGGTGCAGAGCCAAGTTTGGCTGTACCCCCCACCACCAGCTTGCTCTGATCTCCCACAGGGTATGAAAGTGGAGCTTTCCTCCTTCCTGACACTGGGTGACCTTGAGGAGTTGTCTTCTCCCTCCCCAATTTATTAGGATGGTATGAGAGATTAATGAGTTTCCTCCAACAAAGTGTGAGGGCATCATCTTTATACACAGATACTGCCCCAAATTCCCGCATATTTGTAGCCTCTCCTGGCAGGGCATTGGCAACTACAACAATATTTATATTGACTACAAAAGCCCCTGGGTTAGACAGCAGAAAGCAAGGGAGACATGGACCAGCATGACACAGATGCACAGAGGGCCCTGCAAACATGTCAAGCTACAAGCTGCCAGGGTTAGGAGGTACTTGGGTTCAGCAAGGATGAATGTTCCTGAAGGCCACTAACCCCTCATCTGCCACAACACCAGCAGTGCCTCCACCACTAAGCCATTATTTTTCCTCTTTACTCTTTCCCTTACAAACTTCTCAGTTGAGTTTCACAGGATTCTCCAGCTGCCTGGAGGATGCAGCTTCAGGGACAGCATCATCCTGCTCACTGTGTCATGCAGGAGTTGCCTGAAGGGAAGAAAACATCCCTCACTTTGTAACTACTTAGCACAAAAGAAGAGATAAAGCCTTGTTGCCCGGGGCTAGCAGGGTGTCTGTTCACTCCAAGCCTCCTTCCCTGTACAGTGCACACCAAACTGGTGCAACAGGCTTGGGAGATCAGCTCTGCCCCAGAGCATTATACCGACTTCAACTTACAAGATAAATCCCAGCTGCATTATTTGTATTTATAGTCCTGCTTACAGAAGCATGAGCTACGTGTGGGATTTGCTGATGTAGTCCAAAAATCCACATTTTTGGACAAGAGCATCAGTGATCTCACTCAGACATACAGTGCAATTTAGGATGGTGTTAAGTTGCAGTCTTATTTAGGAGTATAAAGAGATATGGGTCTGTCCAGAGCTTTCCTCCACAGCTTCTGATAACGTTCAGAGCAGCAGAACTGCACAGTTCTGCAGCCCTGGTGCTTTCTACCTGTATATTAAAGAATTAACGATAATTTCAGGGGATGAGGGATCAAGACTGCTGTCTTATTCGATGAAAACGCTGATGTGAAACAAGCAGGCAGCAAGGTCAGACCTCTGTTTAAAAACAAAGCTGGTGTTAAAGCACTGAACAAAATACTGGAAAATATGCTGTTAAGAAAAAGGCTTATATTGCATTTCCCAGAGGATTGTTTAGCTGACTTAACAGGTCTTCTCCAACCCTGGCTCTTAGGATGCTGTCACAGTCACTGCAAAAAGTAACACTGTACAGGGGAAATGTATTTATTACTTATTTTCTACAAACGTTCTGAAAATGGAAGATTTGTGGCTCTGCTGGAACAGCCTGGTCCAAGAAAGGAATTTTAACAGGGCCTTTTTAAACCTTTACCACTTGGTGTAGGGAGCGGGTGATCACACATATAGGTTCTGACACCTGCCCTATTCAGGAGAGACTGGTCTCCAGTATCAGGAKAGAACAGTGTCAGCTTTGGTGCCTCACTGCCCAAGTGAGCTGACTCCAAAGGACAGCTTTATTCAGGGAAAGCAGCAGCATGGCCTCTCAGCCTTGGAAGGGTGGCTGTGGTTTGGGTGGCAGGGCAGCAGGGCTGTGGTTTGAGCCCAGCATCAACACTGGTGAGCTCCCAACTGCAGGAAGTGCACAAAAGCAAACAGAGCCAGTGCTTCACCCAGTTTGTTTAGCTGGTTTGCCTCCAAGATCCATGCCCACCATCCAACACCATGTAAGTCAAACCAAGCACTAAAGTGTGCAGGACACTGTTCATTGGGGAAGCCAAGAGTGTCTGAGCTCGTTGATGGCCTCTGCCCATCACATCAGCCACTTTGCTTCTCTTAAGGGCTGGTAGCACCTGCAGCACACCTGTCCATGCATACAAGCAGCAGTACAGCACCTTTCCCTTCCAGACAGCCCTTGCCAGCCTGCTGGAGGTGGCAGWGGAGCGGGATGGGCCCTTTGGAAAACCTCAGCGTCCAAGTGACAAGCACAATCCAAGCTCTACTTAGGAAAAACCCACTTCTCATTGTGAAGTGAACAGACAGCTCTGTACAGAAAACACATTCCAGTCCCCTGCACTATTGATTTTTCAGTGAAAAGAGACAAGCTAATCCATTAATGTTAGTTGCTTCAAAGCATGGTCTTGCAGTTGCTTCACTCTGGTCCCAAAGGCTGACTCTCCCACCCGGTGTTTGCCTTCTGGCTGATGTTTCTTTTACTCAAAATGCCATCAGTTACACAGAAGCAAAAAAAATCACCCATCAGAAGCTGAACTCCAGCTCTTAGGTCACTGGTACAGGAAGTTTATATTTCATTCTCACAACACCACACTCATCTGCCTCTCCTCCTGCCAGCTCAGGAGGAACCCCTTATTCACAAGGCCAGTTATTATCTGAAGATCCCTTTGCATTAGGAAACACAAGGGATGTGGGAAGCTCCAGTAGAGCCAGTTTATCTGTCACAGGCATATGAGGAACRAGCAATTGAAAGAATTTATTGATGAGCCCACAGAAGAACGGACCAGGATGAAGGAGGTAGGATTTATGCCATATTAACAAGGCTGTGTGCCAATTTCAACCTATTAGTTGCACAATAAAAAGAGCTGAGACTTGCCTTCCCATCCCACATCCAGACACCATTTATTTTAACAGAACTTGGCTGCTGTTCCTCTTCAACCACTTCAGACCAAAACAACAACTTAACTGACCTTACTTTTTGGAAGTTGGCTAGATGAGAGGCATGAGAAGACTCCAATCAGCCTGAGGCAGRGCTTTTAGCCAAGCAAAGCTGTATTTCAGAGGCACCTATAACAATTGGGCCTACTGATATTGAAGCTTAATGCAGTATTAATTCCTCTCCTGCCACAGCAATGCCTCAAAACTCAGGTGGCCTGTACACACAGAAATGGCACAATAKTCTGGACCCTTGAAAAGCTTTTCCTTATTTTGAAGGCTTTCAGAACTGCATCCATGCACAGAAGCTGCAGCTGCCTTTTTCACACATTTGTTTCTATTTCTGTATCAGTATCATAGTAAACCACATCAAAGCATTTGTGGTAAGGAATATAATGCAATATTTTTGGCAAGAAGGTCTTACCATGAATAACTTCTTATAGGATATGCAGGGTGACATGCTAATAGTGCCCCAGTCCTGCTGCACCCTTACTGCAAGCTGAGGTAACCGAGAGCACAACAATGCTACAGTTTAAGCAATTTATTTAAACAAGGTGACGGCTTCACACCATCAGGATAAACTTCCATCAGCTTTCCTTCCTTTTTACTGGCCCAAACCTTTTTGATTGATGTGCTGTGAAATCAGCCCTCCCTGCTCCAGCTCCTGCCACTGAGGCAGCTTCCTTCCCCACCACTGGTTCTCAAGGTCTCTAGACACTGAGACCTGTAAGAATAAATATCCAGGAGACAGCAGCTGTGACCCATTTATTACCGGATGCTGCTGCAGGGCACAGCTGAGGAAGGCAGGGCAGAGGAAAAGCACTTGCTGCAAAGGGAATGGTGGAGCAAACCCAGGTGCCCTTGGAAGAAGCACTCTGCTTGCAGCAGTGCTCCAGCTCTGTTGCTCCAGCTCCCAGTTGGCAACAGACAGCTTAGATCAAGCATGGATGTTCAAGTACTGCCACGAGGGCTCCTCTCGTATCACTGCTGGAAGGCAAAATATAAAATAAAAAGCACACAAAAAAAAAACTACAGAGGATCTACAGAAGACAACAACRGACCGAGAGACCACAAGAGCATCGTGTACCGAACAAGATGATAAAACTGCCCTGATGCAGGTAAACGCATTTGGAAAGATCCGCTCCGACAATAAAAATCCGAGATACCTTTACCCAGGGCAGRGTAGGGGCAGAGCCGGGAACGGGAAACGCCGGGGAGGGAAGCAGAGCACGTACACCAGGCACACAAAGCAGGGCGCTCCAGCCCGCAGCCGGAGCGGGCCGGGCAGGCAGCACCGCGCCGAGGCCGACGGGAGCCACATCAACACTCATCAGCTCAGCCTTCGCGTTCGCCGATTAAGTTCTGCTGGCACTGAGCAATGGTGCGTGTGTCCTCAGCCCACCCCCTCACCCTCCTGCACAGCCTCCCGCAGCTGCAGCCCGGCCCCGCTCTGGTCACCGATCAGAGCGTCGGGCCGGGGTGACATTGTCCCCTCCTGAAGAGGGACAGTAAGCGCCTGCGAGCCCGCTCATTTTATTCACTGCACAAGCACGTTTCCAACTGGGATAATCTCCATTAAACCATCTGCGCTCCCATCCTCGCCCGGCCTGCACCCGCTGGGCTGCCTGCGATACTGCAGCATCTGTGAACCGGCACAAGCGGATGCCGCGTCCCTTTCCCAATCAGCTAAAAAAACCAACAGAGACTCAGACAGAACAGATGCACCTGGTGGCTTTGACGCGCTACCGAGCCAGGCTACCAGGAGTACCTGTGCCAGTGCCTCTTCTGAAAGGCACACGGCTCCCCTTGAGGATTTAAGCCATTTCCTCTCCATCATGGGAACACACCATGTCCCAGATTGCCAGAAGAGGAGGGCTGAGAAGAGAGTAGAGGTTTTAGCCTCAACGGCTGCCCTGGTGCAGAAGAGAAGCGTCATTTGCCAGGTCATGAACACAGTCTGGATCAGACACTGAATGGCTGCTGATCCCCAGGATTTAATCTCTTATTTATCTCAGTATCTGCTTTCTAGAAACAGAGGCTATCACGTCACATTCCTACATCACTGGAACAGAAAGACAAGAAAGTGTTATGATGAAAGATCTGAAAYTTAAATCTGCTGCCCCTTCCCCATGACCTCCACAGCAGAGCCCAGTGGATCCTACAGAGAGCATGATAAAGCAGCTGCACTGAAGTGTGAATTCAGCACTGAGAGAACGTGACCCTGTCCTCAGCATTGCCAGAGACAGCCAAGGGACTTGGGAGTCACTCCAGCTGTTGAGGACATGACAGGGTGGTGACGGGTCTGAAGCAAAGATAGAAAGCCATCGATCTGCTTTAACTGTGATCAGAGCTTGCCTTCAACAAGGTCGCTGGGCTGCCCACCACACTCCTTCCTTCCAGCCCATTTGTCCTGCGGGGTCGTGCCCTCACAGGAGAGGAACAGCATGGCAAACACTCACCCTTTAAACCTCCCAGGTCTTCTGTAGTCCCAAAAAGGAGACAAATATTAGCAGCAAGTGATGGGACAGGAGCAAAAGGCTATTTACATATTTCCTGCACTTGCCTTCACTTATTTGTTTTGCAAGTCTTTATTTTCCAAAGCAATTTATAAACAAGACGCGAGACAACCATTTGTTCAGACAAAGGTTAATAGGGGCCTAGTGGTCTCTGAAGACTCTGCAGTCACACTTAAGTGTGAAATCTTGGAGCAGCAATAAAGATGCTGCACAGACAAGCAAGTCTCAAGAGAAGAATTTAATCTGTCTAAATATTCTCATTATGTACATAGTTTTCAGCTTCCATTCACAGTAATCAGAGCAGAGACAGCTTCCAAAAGCCTTTTTAGACAATAAGGCGTGAAAAAGGATTTTTACGTCAGTCATTATTCTTCTCTCCATCCCCAGCTTGAAGAGTCAATGTTTGAAATGGTTTTTGTTGAAAAGAAGACTCGGTGTTGGGAGAGAAAGTTGACAGGAGGAAGGCAGCACGGGTCTTTGGCAGACTGGTGGGACTTGGCACAAGAGAGCTCCCACTGGCACCATTTGTACAGAAAACATCAAATAGATTATTCTCCTGGTAGTCCAAAATAGGTTTTCTGTAGGGTCATTCACAGAGTATGAAATATAACACTACTTCTAGAGAACTGCTTCACTGGAATAGGCAAGAAGTTCCAGTTACATCCACCCATCTTGCTCCTAAAAGTCAGTTAAACCTAAATACAGTACTAAGATAAGGTAGGAAAACTAGAGGCAGGCATCTAGGACAAAAGGGCTGATCCAAAAACTCAGCTGCTTTCTTTTGGGATCACAGTGTCCATCTGTCCCCTTGCCACAGGGGAACTTGTCTGCAAAAAGAGACCTTGTTTGTCCACTGAAACGTGGAACCTGAATTATTCCATCAGGCAAGAATTCAAAATAGAAAGTTAAGAAAACAGAGTAAGTTCTCTGTGGGTATGATCCCCTGGGACCAAGAGAAGCTGTTGATGCATCTCACCCCTCCTCACTTTCATGTTGCATTTTCCCCTTCAGACAGGCAGGTTTCAGCTTTTCTGGCATATTCCAAACTCTACTTCTATACACAAAAAGCTTGGACAAAATGTGTAGAGATAATTACAATGGTTTACTACTGAATTTTTTACTTGAAGTCAAGAGACTTCCTTCCCCTGCCCTCCCATCCCCAGGTTTCTCTCAGAAAGTTTAAGAGCTCAACTGGTCACTGGTTGTCCACATTGCAAACAGGACAGTCGGGAAAATATTAACCAGGACAGCAGGGGAAAAATATTACCCAGCACAGCCACTTCAGAGGCAGCCCAAACTCAAATACAGGGTCAGTACCGTGGTCTGAGTGTTTTATAAATGGTTACATCCCTTATCCCTGTCTAAGGAGATCACCATCCTCTCCATTTTCTGGAGAATGAAACCATACAGGTCAAGCAGGGAGTGGGACCAGCAGAGCTGGAGGCAGAACAAGTCCCAGTTTACTCCCATACTCACCCAGTAAGAAGCATTAGAGACCTTTAACAGAAAACCACGACTTGGAGGTAATGCTGACACCCAGCAGTCTCTTGAGAATAGTGATCGTAAGAACTGACCCCCACCAGTAACCCACTACAGACTGGTCTGCTCTCCAGTCCACAAACAATCCCACCCTGCCTCTAAGAGGGGACAGAGAACAGCACTGAACCTCATCCGAGTTACTGAGTAGGAAAGAATTAATCACTAGCAAAGACTTTGCAGATATTTATTCTCCAAATCCACAAGACAAGCAGAGGGAAAAGCTCCTTTGAGAGTTCTGTACACAGACTGCAAGTCTAATGCTTACACAGTCTTAATTTTTTTAATTTTCCAAGTCCTAACAACAATTATCTTCATGAATTATAGACATAATATCCGAGAGATGCAGGCAGTAATTAATGCATGTCTGCCTTTTCTGACTAGCTCCTTCTGCTGGGTCAGGGAGAGTTATTGAAATTCAGGAAGGAAATCTTCAATCTTCTAGAAGTTTTAAAGAAACAGACCAAGACAGAATTTAATAAAGCAATAATATTTCTCTTAAATAATTAACTAGACTTTGACATTCACTAATATTTCTGAGGCCCAGCTCTTACTTTTGCAATAACACTGGATGTGATCCACTGCATGTCCAAAATGTACTAACTCCAAAATTACCTCTGGATTTCTCTGCACACACAGAGCTAACCTCACTTCTTTTACTTAAAATTCTCACTGAGACCCTTAATAGAAGCCACACTACACAGCACTGGCATCCTTCCCTCTTCCCATTTTGCCCTACCGACATCTGTCTCCAAATACGAGTGCTCAGCACTCCCAAGGCTCTAGAGAAGCCATGTTCATCATCCTTTGGGAAAAACCCTGGTTTCAGAGCAGAACCCCAGCACAGCCTTAGATGCAATAGACAATCCTGAACTAGACAAACCTATTACTAAGGCAGTGTATAGCACTGGATGTTGTCTAAGCTGGCTGTTTCCATCATCTTTCAAGCAGCACATTCTCCTGCAGCATTAGCAATTTTATTCACATAAAGAATGGACTCAATGATCCTTGTGGGTCCCTTCCAACTCAGGGTATTTTATATTCTAAAGCACTCGAGTGAGTTTAATATACTTCAGTATCTTGACAACAATTACCCCCAAGCRAATATTACTTAGCCGGCCACTGAAAAACCCAGTGAAGAAAAACCCAGCCTTTGGCAAAAACATCTCACCTGCTTAAGCAATATAAAACTACACACCAAGATGAACAGGACTCAAACTCAAAACCATAAGGACCATTCTGATGGCAAACAAGTTCAAACACAGCCATGTCACCAAGAACAGAGAGGCGGTATTCGGCCAAGAACGTCAGACTGAACCAAAAGCTTCATATCCTGTTCTTCACTTGAACTACATTATTTTTACAAGAAAAAAAAATTCTATGCACTAGAAGGAGAGTGTGAATGGCAACAATGCTCATCCCAGTTCCAGAAACTCACCAGATACAGCCTGTAAGCATCAATCCTTCGAATTGGCCCCCAGCACTTGTCTGTGTCGTTGTACTTTGTGCCATCTCCAACACTGCAAGAATGGTTGCCAGTGACACTGCTGGGAAAGGAGGGAGAAACAAAAGACAGTAATTAACTCCTAGCAGATGTCTTCCTCTTTCCTGCATTCAAGAAAGAAGAATGAGCAAAGGCCATTCCTCCTCTCCATCCCTGATCACACTCACTTCCTTGTATTTTCTGGACTGTGTAGCACAGCAAGTCACTCAGTACCAGAGGTTTAAAGGCCAATTCTTGTATTGCCTGCAGTTATTTGCAAGTTTAGCCATTTGATCATCAAGCTGGTGAGCTCAGGACATATATGGATCACTGAGGTTTTCCATTTTCAAGATGCAAGTCCAAATCCAGCCCAGATTTGATCAAACCAATCTTYTTCATTACCTGTTTCTTTGAGAAAGCCACCACTCCCACTCCAGAGTTAAGTCCATGTACCACCACCACTCACTGGCCTCAGGCTTAGTAAGCATCACACCCCTCAGCCCTTACCCAAAGAGACAGAGAAGGCAACATAATGCAGAGTATTGCATTCAAACTATGGAGCAACAAGTCTCACGTCTGCAAGTGCTGAAGCTGAAAGTGCTTCACACCTGAGGACTTGTCTGGAATCAGGTCAGCTACTTTGCAGGCAGGCAGYGGGCACTTGGGTGAGGAATATAAAACAATTTCACCTCCCACCCACGAGAGATGAGCTGTCCTTGAGTCATTTCTCCACTCCATTCTTTGGAAAGTACAGCTGATCCTAGTCAGACTTATCATCCCATCAAATCCAAAGCCTGCCCTGTTCCCTGGCAGCACACAGCCCCTCAGCAGTAAGCACACTTACCAGGTCACCTGCATGAGAGAGACTGGAACTGCTGCAGCATAGATTGCCAGGTCTCCATAGAGGTAGATAATTATACAAAAATAGAAGAGGTTCACACCCACTGCAGAAAAAGGAAATATTGTCCAAACTCAGCAGAGTACACAGGGACTCTTGTACTCTGCACTTCAAATATACAAAATTTTTAAGATCTTAAATCAACATTTGCCTCCRTAGTTCACTTCTTTCTGCAGCAAACTGCACCCAAGCTGAGGGAACTTACCACAGAACAGGAACTGATGAGGTATGAGGGGTCTCAGAGCTCCACTCTGCCTCCTTCAGTACCCGGCACTGACACTAAACCCTCTAGGTGCAAGCCCATCCTGCAGTCAAGACCAACAGGTCTCACATAAGTCACCTGCCAGACAAAGCTGTCAGCTTGGAACAGCCACAGGCAAACATCCAGGTGATGCTCTCAGACTSTGTGTGAGCACAGCCTGACAAACTGAAATGCAGAGAGAATGCTTTTTAGTCTCTGCTGATTCCAATCCCTCTGCTTGCAAACCTGCAGGACCTTCACAATGTAGATCTGTAGAGATTTGGCCCTGCAGAGCTGAGGTTCCACAGGGCTGAAATGGAGCTGCTTTGGGARATTCCCTACCACTGGCAACTTGAGCCCAGGTACAATCCTGCAAAGCTTTAAAACTGTCTCTGCAGCCCTCCTACCCTGCTGCCACCAAGTACACTGTTCCTGCCCCTGCTCATTTTTTGGATAGGTTTTTTCTATGTTTTTTTAATATATTTTTATTTTAAAGCTTGCCCTGCTTTCATCTATGAGATTAAAAAAATCTTACACAAATTAACTAGATGCAGAGAACAGCCTTACTGGGGGCACAAGAAGACACTGCTGTGAAGGGCTAAAAACTGCAGGGATAAAGAAATGCTTGAGGAGACCCCAGGATTCTCTTCTTCCAAGCAAGTCTGTATAAATCTCACCAAGGAAAAATAAACTGGAAGATATTTTATTTCAGAGTCAGATGAGTTACAGAATAAAAGCCTCAATTTTTTTTAATTTAGAAAGTTGACATTGAAGGAAAACAGCTCAAGAAACCTGCCCATACTTTCAAGTTGTGATGACGCCTGATGCTTAATCCCAGCGCAGCTTGAGCAAACCTCCTCACACTCACAGCTGTGACAACTATCAAACAAGGACAACACTGCTGCAGGAATTTGGACTCATTTCTACAATGCTTGGGTGCATGTTTTGCCATCATACTGCCCCAGGATCTCTGGATGTCAGGAAATATTAATAGGCATTCCCTTTCATTTAAATAAATTATTCAAYCTGCTGAGGCTGCTTAGCATAAAAGGGTCTGTATCAGGAAAGCACCAAGAAAACTTCCCTGCTTCTGTAGAGCAGCACAYCAAGTGCTCTAGGAGACAAATGGACACATTACAGAAATTGTCAGATCATTCCATATAGTTCTCCCTTGTTTTCTTGTTCTGTGAAAGATGTCTTCACAGTTAGGGAGTTTCTGCATTGTTCTGGAGACAGCAACAAACTACCTAACAGTCTCCTCCAATTTCCCATTAAGAAGGGTTGAAGGTTTTAACAAATATCTGACATAGGACAGAAGCTGCAGACACACTAAGCTCAGGACTACACAGACTCAGACAGACACTCTGTTCTGGGATCTGCTACTGGTCTCAGGACTCAACTGCACCCCTCCCCCCAAAATAAAGCRGACATGACCAGTTAAGCAACAGCAGCACCACCCAGTACCCACCACCACACACTATATCCCCATTCCAGTGCAGACCTCTCTGTCTGCAAGAAGTCTCAGTGACACTCCTCTCCCAAACTCATCCTCTCCAAGACAGGAAGACTTTAGCATCAGTTCTTTTATAAACTGCTGCTGACCCTCCCTGATCAATACTTTCATTACTGGGCACAAAACGGGGTAAAAAAAAAATCAATGACTTCCTGTGAGGAAACAGCATGATAGATGTGCCTGGAATCTATTACTGCAATAAATGACTGCTCAGTCCCAGAAGAAAGCACCCAACACTGCACATTAAAAAAACAAAAAAATTAAATCAAGAAAAAAAGTAGTTTTTCAGAGCCAGCTCTTTCAAAAGAGCACACAGGCTCTTCACAGCCTAAACCTAAGTCAGCTCCCTTTAAGAAAGCAGACAATCTGAAATTGAGATTTATCCCCAGCTTACCTCCTAGGACTGCAGATTCAACTCCTGTCAGATTGYTGAAAATAAAAATCAGTCAAGGGAAAGGAGCACAGAACTCACTAGAAATCAGGGGTTTTGAGGTCTATTGCACAGCTTTCATCAGCCTTCCCTCTGGAGGCTGTAAAGCCCTCCATCACCTTGGGTTTGGATCCATGCTTTGTATATCGTGAGTAAACACTCAGACATTTCCCAGCTGTGCAAGCGCACAGGTTGGTGCTTGGAGCTGGGAATTCCCTGGTGTGGCCCAGATTCTCAGCACTAAGTGGTCACTGAGCAACTGCCCTTCCTGAAGGCCTTTCTGTGCAGCCGTGGGGAGGGAGCACCTCAGCGGGGACCTGCAGARGGAGGTCCTTCACTTGTCTGTCTCTGCAGCCTCTCGCAGGCCAGAGGGTGTCTCTGAACCAGGACTCGGTGACAGGGATGGAGCCTCATTGCTGAGCTCAGACAAAGGGAAAGCAGCAAATGAGTTACAGCTGCCCCAGGCTCCTTGCTGTGTGCACCTCATCCCATCTGGAAGTCACAAGCTGGGTCAGGCCATGGTCTGCAGCTGTTCCAGCCACCTTCCTGCAGATGGATTCATCCCTTTGTGATGGGCTGAGTAGACCCTGGGGAGGATCCCTAACACAGAAATCAGATAACTCTGGCTAAAGCAACATTAAGAAGAGGGATTAAGATTTAAGAGTACTAAGCAGTTTATTTCACTTTGCTCGGAAGCTACATCGGTGCCGATGGAGACAGGACACATATTCCCAGCACCCTCTACTGGCTGAGCACCAGAGAGGCCCAGAACCTGCCTGTCYCGCGGGGGTCCTTTCCAGCTCCTCTGAGAAGCACATGCAAAGAAGGCACCTCCTGAAACTTGATGAGAACACTGACTCCTGTGACCCCCCCCCAGCCCTCCACAGCCCAATCCTCAGCAATACTGCTAAATCCTGTTAGATGATTGCTCACAAAGCACTTCCCAAATATTACTCCTCAGAGGAATATCAAGAGACAGGGAAGTGTCCACGATATTTTACAGACAGCAAAGCAAATAAGCAAGAAAACTTGCCTAAGGTCATAACAACTCAGTGCTACAGGCAAGACCAGGAACAAGATGTTTCTGACACACTTCGCTTCTCTGACTACAAATGTGGCAGCCTAGTCCAAGGCGSATTATTTTGATACTCCTAAGTGATTCAAATCAACAAAATCCCAGAAGAGGCATGCAGGAAAATGAAAAAGTTTTTTTCAATTAACTTTAAAATCAAAAATAACATAGTTCAAAAAATATTCACTCCTTAAGCCCAGCTGTCCTTCAGAGGCAACAGCCTTATGCTGGCATAACACTGATGTAACGTAGTGGAAAAAACCCAGCCCTCCATCACCTCTTTGCAAGGTGGCCAGTGAAGAAGGGAAAACATCACTTTCCACAAGAAATGGGGTGTGACAGGCTCAAAACTGCACAGCCATGCTGTCTGATGATGTTCTGGCACTGCACAGCATTTCATTGTCCTGCTTTACAGAATCCCCATCACTGTGGTTTGCATTTCTATCACACACAGCAATGGATGGGGCTTTATTACAGTAGGGTTACAAGTTTGTTCCCTGGCATACAAAAGAAATTTAAAAGCAAAAAGAGAAGCCAGCTGTCTATCATATGCTCAGCAGGGACCTTTTCAGCAGTTCACGTCCCAGCAGCTTCCTTGATGATTCCCCAGACACAGGCAATTCCTAGAAGCTCCCATCAGAAGTCTCTCTCCTTCAGACTGATACAGGGTTCAGGGAAGCCTGAATATCTTATTCTCAAATGCTACAGCCAAGATGGAACTGGAAAACACTACAGCCGGGCTCTACTGCTTCAGATAGCTGAGATCACAGAGGACAAATGCAGTTCAGAGGTAGATGAAGGGCAGTCAGAAAAGGCACTTACACTTGCCTGTATCAAGAAACCGAGCCCATAACCTGCAGTGTTTTTCTAGTTCCATGCCCACCACAGCAGGTTCTTGCCCACCACAGCAGGTTCTTGCCCATCTGGCCCATAAATACTTTGTAGAAACACCACACAGGAGGATGAACACAGTCCACAGAGAGAAGGAACAACACATTTGGGTGGAATTATCACAAACTCAGGATGCAAACCCACACTGAGAAGCATGCATACTTAAGGAGTATAGCCATACACACAATGTGCAGGAGGACCCAAAGGGACTTCAGAAAATGTTCATCACTTACCTTTATTGAAGAACATGGAAGCCATCTGGCCCATTTCCACCCTCTCAGTGATTTCAAAAATATTGGCTGAGCCACGTCTCTCTGCAAGTTAAAAACAACAACTGTTTCAACCACTCCCTCAAATAAGCCCTGAGGCCAGACTACCTGGACACTTGGGAAGCTCTAGCAGCAGTTTGAAGGACAGTATGTACAGCTCCACAGCTGCAGAGTCACTGGGCCAATGACTCTGCTGAAGCTAGTTTAAAAGTGTTTAGAAAATAAGATGTTCTCATCTTAGTGACCTACAAGGAAAAGATCTTTATCAGACTGCAGAAAGCAAACTGAATTCTCAATGAGTCTTATCTTGCAAGTGCTGAGGACTTTGGGATGAGAGCACTTGGAATTAAGGGCGAAATGGACAGAGGAATCCACTGGAACACTGTCTGCAGAGAAGGGATCTCAGACCAGTGAAAGCATGAAGTGGGTACTCACGAACTGACAAGATAGGCCGTGTCTCTGCTCGCTCGTAGCCATCTTGGAGGAGAACATCACTGTCAGACACACCAGAGGAAGAATCCTCATCCTCRTCATCCTCCTGGATGAAAAGACCAGATCACTGCTGAGATATCTGCTACCCACAGTACAGGCTGTGCCACCACCAGCGTCACAGTCACTTCGGGACACCCAAAGGAAGGTCCCAAAGAGGGAGGGCAGGACATGCCAGCAAAGGCAATACCAGGGAGCCCCTGGGATGCTGTGAAGGGCAGAAGAGGGCACTAGCAGCGCAGGCTGAAGTGAGTGACAGGCTCTGCTGTCCCAGCCCCAGGTCACACACGCAGCAACACTGCCCAGTTCATGTAGTGATACGTGGCACAAGGAAGTTGGAAACTTGCGGCAGATCTGCAGCGTTGCAGAACCAGTAGCAAAAAAAATAAATCCAAACATAGCCAGTCTAAGCTAGTCAGAGCAGGCAGGTCTAGCTCCTAACTCCATCCCATTAACACCACGGCAGGGGTCTAAATCAGTGCAAACAATTATGCCTCCCTCTGATCCAGAAAAGCCACAAGTAAGTTTTACAGCAAGGACATAATTCAGAACCGTCCACAACTTGGGATACAGCCTGAGTAACAGCAAGGACATCCCGGCCTGTCCCAGTTAAATGACCTGAGATCAGCAAGGATTTATARTCCTCAGCACACTCCAAATAGCACCAATATATTGGCTGCCACCTCTCCACATTCATTGAGCAGCACTTCTGGGCAAGGAGAGCGTGATCAGTAAGAAATGTGAACAGCACAAGAGATTTTTCAAAGCAGGAGCAGAAAATCCTATCTTTAATGAGCAACCCCACAGGGAACTAACAGCTATATTTTATATGGCAAAGTTAAGTACAGTAGAAATTTATTTCTTTAGAGTTAGTAACGAGGCAAGGCAAAGATGCAGGGGAAATGCCAGGAAAATCCTACATGATAAAAAAACATGAGAAAAGGGAAAATGAAACTCCAGACAAACCTTGCGTTTTTCCATTCTCTTCCATCTCAGCTGGGCATTTGCAGCAGCCATGGCTTCCACCACAAAGGTCGTAGTCATATAGCTAGAGAGAGAGAGGAATTCAATTGGTATCATCAGTAATAGTCAAGAACTGTCACTGAAGAGAAATGGAGAATTATTCCCATCTGTTTGTAAGAGCAAACAAACAAACCAAAACAATCATTTTGCCAGCTCCCTACACACTGTTTTGATAGTGTTTCATCTCAGTTTATTGCTCCCTTTTGCTCTTGAGATTCAGGTGTTCAAGCAGACCACAATATGCAGTAAAATATAACATGCCTTCAGATATAATAAGGCACTTCAGATACTTGGAAGGCACATTCCTGGTGTTTCTTGTTGAAGGCAGCAAGAGGACTTTGCCCTTTGCTCGAAAGCAAGTTTCCTTCCTCTTTTTAGGACCTCAGACAAAACCAGTGCTATTCTGAAGCTTGTGGCAAAGGTACTCTGGTCCCTTAAACGATCTTACACATGGCATCAGAAACAAAGCAGCAATACAAGAACAAGCAACAGATCACACATGCAGGCAAATACTGGAGGCCAGTGAAAAAGCTTTCCAGGGAGACAGTAAGAGCCACTGATGGAAGGAATATCATTATCTCAGCTAAAACCAGTCCTACAATATTAATAAATAAATTTTTAAAAACCCTCAGATCAGTCTTATTTAAAGCTTTAAAGTGGTTTCTCACTGCTTCAGGAACTGGCCTCGCTTATCAAGCTCAAATGAGAGATTAGTTCTGCAAGAATAAAAGAAAGTGCTGAGGCCTGTGTAGCAATTTCTGCCCAGACTTTTCCTGCACTGAAGGTGCCCAGTGGGCACGAGGAAGTCACAAGTACCAGAACAAAAGTACATAGCACTTTGAGCTGTATCTTCTCAGCTTAATCCAGTGCACAGGTTTGGAGGTTTGTGCTCTTCTGCTGACCTTGAAGGACTGTCTGGTGGTGCTGAGTTCCATACATTGAATTTATGCTTTTAAACTAATGTAGCTAAAAGGAATTGCTTCTAAAGCTCCCAGTTACTGGTAAACCCCCCCCCCCCAGTTTTCACTTTATCAAGCCTTTGCAGCACCCAGGTGGGGCACTCACAAGCATTTCTACAGTCAGTACTGACCACACAGTCCCCCTGCACAGCAGCACCAAACACATCCCAAAAGCATTCAGGCTGATAAAGCCAGGTACTGAAAAGGCTGGGACTTCCAAAGTCCATTTTTACATACGGCAGGAGGGCATTTTGATTTATTTTATTTTAAATCCAAGCAMGAAGCAAGCAGGCATTCACAGCCCATCAGAAGATGGCAATTTTATCAATAACTCCTTAGACATCAGTGCTGTATCCACAGCCTTCAGCTCCACCTGCTGCTCCAGCAGGGAGGCACCTGAGCAGGGGCTCACAGTGAGCCAGTGTGAAAAACAGGAGACCATCTCCACAGTCTTAAGCAGCAAAGGTCTGGAGGGGATAAGACAGGCCTGGTTATACAGGAATTTGTGTTCCTGACACTCTTGCAGCTGTGAGGGCATTGCTAGAAGCCAAGAGAAAGCTTACACATCTGYAAGTCACAAAGCAAGAGACATGACCCAGTGCCACCTGTGACCTGGTTGGTGTTTGGGGARCTGATCCATGACACAGGCAAGCATGGCATGTATCCACAGTGAGGACAATGTCAAAAAGGAAGCTGGGAGAAAGGTCCTAGAAGACTCTGGACTGGAGAAGAAGTCTTTCCCATCAGTCAGGAAATGGGAGGTAGCAAAGAGTCAGGAAGCGCATTGCTCCAAACCAGGTCCACAGGCAACACCACTGCAGAAACCAGTGCTCAAGGAGCAGAGGGACAGAGCACACAGGAAAGCAGCAGAAGTCTGAACACTGTCCTCACCCAGCTGAGTCCCCCAGTCCCCTCAAGACACCCTCTCACATCCTACCTCATAAATCCTAGGAACATCAGGAGGACGAGGCTGACGAGCCACCCCGCTGTTGCAAAGGCCTTGGGCATGGTCAGGGCTCCCGTTCCAACAATGAGGTTGAACATGTAAACCAGGCCAACCTGCAATCAGCCACATGATCCAGCATCAGAGCCTGCCAGGAATCATCCAAAACACCTCACATACACCCTGATTTAAACAGAGAGGGCATTTCCTGAGCAGGCAGGGTGGGAACAAGCCCATGCAGGAAATAACTAGAGGAGGGGGCTGAAAACCACAGAGAACAATGTGGGTGTCAGCACATTTCTGGAGAAACTGATATTCCCCTCCACTTTTCTAATTATTTTTAAATAATTTTTTTTCTCTAGCTTGTAAAGTTAAAAAGTCCATGAGCTCTTTATTTTTTTTTGTTTTCAAATCACTACTTTCTACCACAAGGTCTGTGCTGTGGGTTGGGGTCTCTCCTTGTTTTCTGGCCTGAACCCAAGTAGTTATGACTATGCACCTGAGGTACTGTTCAGGATCTTTTATTCTCAGCCAAGCAGGAAATATCCAAACAGAAGTCTAATTCAAAGCCTGCTTGCCATTTCACCAGTGAGAAGCTAAACATATTCTGAAGAAGGGAATTTACTTCCTGAAGGGAAAGGATTTTATATTCTCTGGCAATAAGCTTTTTCACCGTCCAGAGACAAGAGAACTCTGCACTTGGACAGGACCCCCCGGCTATGAATCGAGCTGAATTCAAGATCAAAAACTGCCACAAAGTTGTGGTGCTTTGGTATTTTTTTTTTAATATAGGTCAGAGTCTCTCCAGAGGAGAGCCAGTAAAGAGCTGTGTATGAGCAGACTTTTCTGAGCAATTAACATCAGGAGAACTATTCCCCAGTGACCCTGAGAGTACTTCACTGGCATAAGCACAGCAAATTCATCTTTTGCTGAACCTCCCAGAATAATGATTTTCCTTGACTTTGGTCAAGCAGACAGAGATGAGAATGGTGCCTGTATGGTCAGCCGGGTTAGACATGTTCAGGGAAAGAGAAGAGTCTCAGCCTTTGAGATTACTCTAGGAAATTCATGCAGCACCAGCATAACAACRTAAGAGCAGGTGACACTAATCCTTGAGGGTCCAGACGTCCCAGTTACTGTCTTACTTCYCCATTTTCTCAGTTGTGACCTATTTCTGCAGCCTAATATCCCCTTCTACTTTTAATCATTAACATGGAGATGAAAATTTTAAAGCACTTAAAACCCAACACACAAGTTTCAGGGCTGGTTCTATGTTTATTGAGTTCACTTAAAAAAAAAATGTTTACAAAACGCTGTTTTTAAAAGCTGACATTTTATGAAGACTTGTGGCTATGAAAACCAGTATTTCCAGTAATATAGGAAAGCAGTAATTGGCTCTGCAGTTGCACAGGGAAGAAACCACATGACAGGGAAGAAACATCTTAATTACTCACTTTAAGTGAAGTGGTTTAGAACAAATTACTGCAATAGCTAGTTAAGTAAACTTTTGAGAAATTCAGRGGAAAACGTTTATATAAATTAACAAAAGGGAAGAAAGTGGGATAGTTTAAATGTTACAGTGCCCCTGTTTATGCCAAGTGACAATTTGGGTTGATGAAAACATTAACAAAATGTAAGGAAAGTGGGTAGAATGATAGACATGAAGCTCTTTTTAGCACTTTTAGATTATACTTTAAGCAGACATAGTCCCTTTACTTTATGAAAAGTGATCTGTGATTGAAAAAAAACCCCAAACCCACATGCATTAAGTATTTTTAACCACCCTTTGACCTCCTTCATCTCCTGAAATCCTGAGGTTATGTCCATGAAGAAGCAGGATTTGAAAACACAACGTTGAGGGAAGAGGATTTTGAAAAAAAACTTGTGACCAAACCCAGAAGCAGCAGAACTTACATAGGGAGAGTAAAGCTCTCCAGTGTCAGTGATGCCACCTGCCATGCTGGAGATGGAGGGGAGCCCCACAGCAAAGCCAGGAGGGTATTTTTGGGAGGGTGTTTTCAACTTCTGTTGCCTTTAACCTAGGGAAACATCACAATATTGTGTTATCTTTGCTGGAAAGAGAAGGAACTCACAAGTTAGCTTTTGCATATCAGTTTTCTGGTATTTGAACAGATTTCAGCAGAACCTTGCCCTTCAGACAGACCCCACTCACTTGGTTCAACACTCTGTGAGAAGTTTCCATACCTCTTAAACTGGTTTAAAAGCAACCAAAAGGCCCTGGCCTTTCACAGCATGTGATGACCAAACTCCACCTTCTCCAAACAGCCAGGGGGGCTGTTTCAGACAACTAAAACCTCAAGAGGAAAAATGACTGCCTTGAGGATGATCTCAAACTGCTGCTTCTCATGCAGGTACTACTCTTTCTAAGTACRTGCCTCCTGCAAATCTAACAGTAAAAACCAGCCTACAGTCCCTCCTCCTAAATTCAAGCACAGAAAAAAGTAGACAAATTAAAATACTGGACCTGTTAAAGACACACCAAGATGCTTTTCACACACCAATATTTCCAAAGCAGAAGCATCAGGGGAGCTTTACATTGTTTTAAAAAAAATACAGGTGGAGCAGAGAACTGAAGCCTTCTGAAAGGTTTCAGTGTCAATAATTAGCCTCAATTGAATTGTTTAAAGGCCTCACACTTCTACATGTGCTCCTACTCAGCCACACCAGCTGGGACAAACCATCAGCACAAGCTAAGCACCTCTAAAAAWCCCAGACAGTTCTAAGCTTGTACACCCACGTTGGATGACACAAAAGAATGAGGCAGCACAGATCACTGTGGTCATAACTGGACCAGCCTCAGAAGAAGAGGCCAAACATAACCTTTTATAACAAACCTCAGCTGAAAACACTGAAGCCAAGCCTGGCAAACCGAGAGCAAGCACAAAACCACGGACACCCCGGGACACGGCCGGGGACAGCGTGTTCCCGTTCAGAGCCCCCACCTCAGCGAGGGAAACCGACCCGAGGGCCCGGGGCCCACCGAGGCTCCCGCAGCCCCCCGGCCCTGCCCCGGCCTGGCTCCCCCCGGGCCTGTCCACAGCTGGAACTCTGCTCGCCCCCGCTGCCCTCCCCGGGGGAACTCTCCCAGCCCCACAGAGCGCCTACAACCCCGAGAGCCCSCCCCACAACCGCACGGCCTTCTACCCTCGCCCGGGTCCCGCCGCTCCGGTGCACCCCCACCCCACACCGGGACCCTCCCCAGGCCTCTCGCCGCTCGTCAGCCCTCTGACAACCCCACCCTGTCCCCACACAGAGATGGCCCCAGATCTCCCCTAAGGGCCGCGTCCGGCCCGGGACCCCCCGGCACGCCCCGGCCCCTCACCGGTAGCGGCTCGTGCCGGMGGCCCCGCCCCCGGCCGCGCGGGGGCACTCACGGCGCACGCGCCGCCCGCGCGAGGGACCTTCCGCACACATGACCGGCTCGCGGGGCGGGGCGGGGCGAGGTGAAGGCACCTACCGCGATTGGGTGCCGAGCAGGGGCGGTGCCCACAGAGGGCGTGGATGTGCATGGGCGTGGTCCGAAAGGGGGCAAGKCCATCAAAATTACGGGCGGGGCGGGAGGGGCGCAGGGGCGGGGACAGGGTGAAGTCACCGATCGCGATAGGATCAAGGGGAAGGGCGGGGTCGGAAAGGGGCGGGGAAAATGCAGATGRCGGGCCGGACACGGGTGGGGCAATGAGGGGGCGGGCCCACAATGGGGCGGGGCGCAGGCGCGGCAAGAAGGGGAGGGGTCACACGGGGCGGGGGCGATGACGGCACACAGTTGGCTGCCGGCGGCACGTGGATCTCCGCGCATGCGCGGAAGGACGGCGCGGCAGGCACACGTGACTTCCCGGTGCCAATTCCCCTCGGTCCCCGATACCCCCCCCCACCCCCGGATCCCCTCCCCCAACCCTGGGGGTCCCGTCGGAGTGTTGGAGCAGGGACTCGGGCGTGTTAATGCGGGGGGATTGGTGCGACCTGGGAGATCCGCGCAGTGAGAGCCGCCGCTCGCTCCCGAAAGACTCCAGGCCACGCTGCCTCATCTCTTGGAGACACGGAGAGAGCTGTTGGGTCTCTCTCTCCGTGCAGGGGCCATGAAGATTAACCAGGACACGGTGCTGCGAGGAAAGAAGGTGACGCTGGTGCCTTACACGGCCGCACACGTGCCCCGGTACGTGCCCCGTGCCCTCCTCGGACACTCCTGCATGGTCTGATTTCACTTCTGCCTTTGAAGGAGGGATGCTGGCTGTCAGCTTCAGGGCCCGCTTCCCCCTGGGAATCAGTCGGAGGACTCCTAGGAACTCAGTGAGGTGCCCCCCGTGCCCGGCAGCACCAGCCCTGGCAGGGCTGTGCTCTGTGCCAGCTCTGCTGACAGGGAGAAACTTCAGCTGTGCCACTGGGAAAGGGAAGCACCCGGCTGAGAGCGAACACAGCAGCTCTCCTGTTCATTGGTGCCTTTCCCTAGTGACGATGGAAGAGCAAAGCTTCAACGTGTAAAGCCAGGTGGATGTTTGATAAATTAGGCATTTGATAAATTAGGCATGCAGTTTGTAAAGTAAATCGGCACAAAGATGCCAGTGTTAGTGTCTCGTCAGTGTCCAGGAGGTGCTGATCAGTGTCACATGGGATGAAACGCACCAGAACTCTAAAAACTTCAGGTTTGCATTAGGYGCTCCAGACAAAGCCACAGGACAGACAAACATCCTAAATTTCCACAGAGAGCGCTGTGTTAGATAAGGGACAGAGGCTTGTGGGTACTTTTTAAGTTGCCACAAAAGCCAKGTTAGTGTTTCCAGAGGTCCTTTATGACAGCCTGACCCTTGGAGCACTGTTGGGGATCTGCCYGGTGCTGCAGCTGGGGCAGTGACGTGGGGCTGGGTCCCTTGCCAGGTACCATGGGTGGATGCAGTCGGAGGAGCTGCAGCGCCTGACGGCCTCGGAGCCCCTCAGCCTGGAGCAGGAGTATGAAATGCAGCGCAGCTGGAGGGATGACACCGACAGTGAGCACCTGGAATGTTGTCTAAGGGAGGGTGGGAGTGGTGAGCAGGYTCCTTTCTGTCCTGGGAAGGACCCACGGTGAGCTGGGAATGCCCAGTGAGTGGATTCTCCTAAGCCAGAGCAGATGTGAGACTTTCTACAACAGCAGCTTTGAACTGGTTTTCTGGTATATACTCAGGGAAGTGAGGAATATCCACTTCCCCGAACTGTTTGTGTCCTTTTTATGCAGTTTTTCAGAGATTGCAGTGATTCACTTCCCACAGCATTATGTGCTGAGCTGCTCCTGCACAGCCAATGCTCCCCAGGTCTGGTTGTTGTAAAAAGGTGGAAGGGAGTTGTATTTTTCCTTGATAAATTAAATGATTTTATGATCACCTGGTTGAGGTATGATGACTGAGTTGGTTCCCTGACTCTCCTGCAGATAATGAATCACTGCCCATAAAAGCCTGGTAGAAATCTAGTGAGCTGGGAAATACTGAAGCTGGCAAAGACCTCACTCTGGAGCATTTGTCTTAGCTGGCATTAAAAAACCTTAGTCAAAACAGCAATAACATGGACCAGGTGAATCACTCGGTCTCAGCCTCTTGTGCACTAAACAATTCTTTGCCCCAACTTGCTGCTAAGACAAGGCAGGGAGACCTCAGACATGGGATGGAARTTTTCACACTCCTTAAACAGGCTGTTTCTAGTCTTGATGTCTGTGTCACCCTCACAATGGGTTTTTCCAAGTATTTCTTACATTTCTACGGGTGGGAGCAGGCAAACCTGGCGCGGGAAGCCAAATTATTAACTCTTCCTCTGTGTTAACATGTGGAAACTGTTCCTSTGTCCATTCCATGCCTTGAATTTAATTCTTCAGTAACTTGTGAGTAGTTCCCAGCCCATTCTGAAGATGCTGCCACGTTCTTGTTTTGCCCAGAGTGCACCTTCATCGTGCTGGACGCGGGGCGCTGGCCCGGGCAGGCGGAGGAGGACTCCATGGTGGGGGACGTGAATCTCTTCCTCACCAACACCGAGGACCCGACTGTGGGCGAGATTGAGATCATGATTGCAGGTCAAGTTCTGCTTCATAKCTTAGGCCTCTGTCGCTGTGGCTAAAGCCTACAGCAGCTTTTTATTCTCATGCTGTTCAGCCCTGACCAGGCCGTGGCATGTCCAGGTCACAGCCTCTTCTGAAAAGTGTCTGGTGTGGCTGGTTTGTCTCCCCTGACTGGATGCTGACTCTGTGCTGTCTCTTTCAGAGCCCAGCTACCGTGGCAGAGGGTTTGGCAAGGAGGCAACTCTGCTGATGATGGCCTATGGTGAGGGTGGCTCAGAATGGGAGTGCGGTCGGGTTGGGAGCTGGGAGCACATAATTCCCAGTGATACAGGCAGGGTAGTGAGGGATGCATCTGCCCCTCAACTGGAGTCCTGTGCTTTCATGGATGGGGCACGTAACAGAAGTGCTTCTCTCTCTAATTCCTTTTGCAGGAGTGAGAAACCTGGGGATCACCAAATTTGAGGCTAAGATTGGCCAGGAAAATGAGGCCAGTATCTGCATGTTCAAAAAGCTTCACTTCAAGGAGGTGCAGTAACAGCCCATCTTCTACCCAGAGAACGTGAGCAGCGTTTGCCCCGTGGCTGGGATTGAGCTGCTTTCCCTCTGTGTGGTGCAGGTTGCTGTGAACAGCGTTTTCCAGGAGGTGACGCTGAGGCTGGATGTCAGTGACCAGGAGAGACGGTGGCTCCTGGAGCAGACAGACCACGTGGAGGAGAAGAGCTACGCTGAACTGAAGCAGCCAGATGGGGTGCTGGACACCTGACAGACACATCCAGACTCCGGCTGGGTTTCCAGGGAGAAGTTGGACGTTGTTGCAAGGTCTGGGTGTGGAGGAGACCAGTGAGCCAACACTGCACTGGAACTGTTTTCATCTGTCTCCTTCAGCTGCTTTGTCATCTTGTCGTCTTTGCACTTTGCTGTGCCAGCCAGGATTACTGCCTGAAATTTRGACCTGGGGAACAGCCACTAACTCACAGGTTTGGCTAGGAATGACTATAGCCTTAATGTGCTGTTCCAGCAGAGCCTCAAATCACCAGCAGTTGGTTCCTGGACAAGCAGAAACTTCTCCCACTGCTCTTAAATCAGGATTCATCAGAGAGGCGGTCTCATACACTGGCAGCTCAGTCTTTTTACTCTTGAATAAAAAAAAAAGTCACAAAGATCTGAGGTGCCTGAGCACGACGTGGGGCTCAAAGGGTGGTTTAGAAGTTGTAAAGGACAGCAGAGACTTTGAACGCAGTTTTCTGGGATGGGGTGGGTTGCAGGGGGGGCACTGCTAGGTCCTGGCAGGGAGAAGCCCAGGTGTGGGTGAGCAGAACCAGAGGGCAAATTAATATGATGAAAATGTTTGATATTGGCTGATTGAGGCTCTAGCTGAGCCCTACCACGACGGCTGTGTAATGGAGGGGCTGAGAGCTGCAGGAGGCTCCTGATACAAACCCTTTTGAGCTTCAGGGCCATGGTCCAGGTCTGGAAACCTCAGGCCAGCAGTGAAGGGATGTTGCACTTCATTTTCCTTGGCTGCTTTGATGAAAGCAAGCAGGAGAACACACTAAAAGGAGACAGCTCCCTTTCTCCAGCAGCTCAGGACCTGCTCTGCTGAGCCTGGAGGCTCCATTTGCTGCTCTCCACTAAGATGAATGTGGGGGAAAATCTCTCTTACTGGGGGGCAGATATATTTAGGGCAGGAGTTATCCAGCCTCTGCTRTGGTAGATCTGAGATCCGTGGATGAAGAAAAGGCACTTGCCTGACTCCCACTGGACAAATTTCCCTGTGCAATTACTCAGCCTGACCTCCCCTGCCCTACACACTCTGTCCGCAGCAGGGAAGCTGCTGAGAGGAGAGGACAGAAGGTAAGAAGGATAACTGATGCTCCTGTGTGTTTTCCCACTGTAATAGCAGCTGTAGTGGCTAATCCTAGACCAGAAATTATCTGTTTCAATGATGCAGAATCAGGTAATAACTTTCAGATTTGCCCAGGGATGTTTTTATTGGAGATTGGCAGTCTGTRGAATTTTTAGTGTTGCTGTGCCTGTATTTTTAGGGCCTGGGGGCTTTAGTGTTCCAATTTTAGCTAATTTAARTACACGATTCCTGTGACTAATATTAAAGCCAAGCGTGGGAACAGTGTATCATGGCATTTTAAACAACAAGTATTTAGTGTGGATTTAGTTGTAGCGAAAGCTTTGTGTGGTAGTAAAGTGAAGAGCAGCTCTACTTCCTGCTGGGATTACCACCACAAGGGCTACTAATCCTCCTGCTCCTCATCACCTGCTGCAGGCAGGAGTGGATTCTGTCCTCCAGAACAAGATTTGCAGAACCTGCTGGGTGARCTGCTGGCTCTGGTGCTCCTTCCATGGAGCATTTCATCCCTCTGCCCGGGGAGCAAGGCCAAACTGGCAGGAGACATGTAGGTGGGCTGGGATTTGCTCCCCTAAAAACTGACCAAGGTGGGGGAAAAGTAATTTCTTTTAACCTCTGCTGGCAGGGAGAAGAGGCAGGGTGATCTCCTGTCGCCGCTCCCCCTGCCCAGCCGGTTGCTCCGGAGCCAGCGAGGGCCCCGCTTGGCATCCCCGGTCCCCGGCAACGCCGGCGCTGCCCCGGCTCCACGGGCGGCTGGGAAAAGCCTTTGCCTGGCAACCCCAAACAAAGTTGGGTCTGTCCCAGAGCTCAGCCCGCCCCAAAGGCTGGGGGAGTCCCGGCAGGGCTCGAACGGGGTTCCCACAGGGAAGCAATCCCCAGTTGCTCCAGCCAGGCCAAGGGGCAAAAGATGCTCCTGGGACCCACTGGATTGCCCCTTCTCCTGCCCTGCATGTCCAGCGTGTGGCATCCATCCCGGGTAGGGGTGTCCTGCTGCTCCAATGGGATGAGGGTGGGAAAGAAGGGGACRGGGCTCACCTTCCCTCAGAGCACACGGCTTTGGTGGAGGAGACAGGTTGGAATGGGCTCCCCCAGCTTCCACGGGGAAGTTACAGCCATGCMCATACCCTAGAAATGTGGTGGCATTTTGTCACTTGGTTGTTATTTGAGGCACAGATCTCTGTGACTGCTCACCTGCTGAGGTGAAGGAGCTTCTCTGGGGGTTTGGAGCAGAGAAAAAGAGTGTGCAGAAGGGGAGGAAGTGAAGCTACCAGGCAGAGCCTGGGCACAAGCCTGCCTTGTCCCCAGGGCAGCAGTGGTGCCAGCGGGGCCCCACTAGGCCACCCAAGGCTAGATCCATCCAATTAGGGGGACAAACAACCCTCTCCCCACTGATCCCCCCCCCCCCCCCCCCCCCCCCCCCCCCCCCCCCCGCCTTTCCTCAACACAGGTGCAACCCAGGCTCATGCCAAAAACCCCCAGAGGGGCTGGGGGCACATTTGGGCTGCCTCCAGCAGAGCTGCTGCCCTCCAGCCTGGCTGGCAGACCTGGATTAGAGCTTTGCATCACCCCCCTCACCCCCCCTCCACTCCCCAGGGGATTAGAGCCCTTTAATCATCCCGAGGCATTAACCCCCACTGGGACCAGCCGGTGCCTTCCTAACACCCCCAGCCTGGCCCCACCAGGTGCTGAGGGACACCTAAACCTGGCCCAGTGTCCCCCAGTTACCTGCCTCTTCCCCCAGCCCCAACGAGCCCCTGCAGCCCCTCAGGTTCCRGAAGGATTTAGCCTTAAACCAGGCATGTGAAGTCAGGAAGGTTTATTCCAGTAAACAGAATTTCTCTTGAGCTCAACAGTACAACAMCACCTGATTGCAGCACATGGAAACAAAACATCCACAAGAAGAATTTCCACAAAATACAGTTAAAAAAAATAAATGGTGTGATTGGAAAAAAGCTTATTTCAGAAAAAAAAAAGTCTATGAGAAGCCTTTAAATTAAACAGTGTCGGATTCAAACCCTGATCGGCTCTGTCTCCAGGAGTGTGCAGGAGCAAAGGAGACTATTATTGCTTGCTGTGCTGGCTCCGGACACCCTCTCCTCTCCCAAAATTGCCCCGGGGCAGGGTGCTGGGCACTCCTCAATGCTGGGCACCCATGCCCCTCCCTGCAGCTGAAGAGGCAAAGGGACAGGGTCATCGTGGACGGAGCTTGCCAGGCCAGGGTCAAACATCCTGGCTGTGGTCAGTGGCTGGGCAGGTGGGGTTTGGTAAAAGTCACTAAAAGCCTCAGGTTTTGCAGTTAAAGGGTAATTTTGGGAGATGGCTCAAATGGAGATGGGGTTTGGGGTGGGGAAAAAAACAGGGAACAGTGGGGACCAGGAGAGTTGGGCATCAGGTCACCCCAAATCCTTGATCCCTCTCATACCCCTGCTTGTGCCTACCAAGGTGTGCATGGCTTCAAGGCAGGGCTGGAGGAGCACCCTGGGGATGGGCTCTTGGGAGGGGGCACCCYCAGCACCCCTGGCTCTCTCTAGACCAAACCCCCACCCAGGACCCCTTCTGCAGGGATGCTCACTGGCCACCGAGCCCCAGCACTCAGGTCAGGGTCGGGGGGAGCAGCTCCACATCCCCTCCAGGAGCCCGTGGCAGGGAGGAGAGAGCGCAGGAGAGGTGGGTGTGAGGCTGGGGGGGGCCAGCAGACCCTCACCCCGCCCCAGGGCCTTCACAGGTTGCTGAACAGTTCATTTTTCTTGCTCCAGTCCATCTGGGGTGCCCTCTTGCTGGTGCGCTTCTGGTGCGCGCGCTCCTTGGCCACGGCCAGCGGGATGTCGAGGTCCAGCAGGGAGCCGGATGCTGAATGGCGCTTGTCACCCTCCTCTGCATGGGACTGGGGGCAAGAGGCCGTGTCAGCCCCACCGTGTCCCCCCGGGACAGCCCCACGGTGGGAGCTCAGCCCCGCTTTCCAGCCACTGCCTCCCCCCGGCATTCCCAGCCCTACCTCGTTGTGGGTCTCGCTGGAGTCGGGGGACGCGGCCAGCGGCCCGGGGCTGGACGGGYTCTCGGACACCGAGTTGGACCGTGGCTCTCCGCCGTTTTCCTGCAGGGAGCAGGGAGGGAGTGTGAGCTCCAGCCCTCGGGCTTGAGAACAGCCCCTGGAGTTGCAAGTCCCACCCGGGGGGCCATGAAATCCGTCCTCCCGAAACGTAATCTCCTGCAAGCTCCAGGCACATAAATACCTCCAGCGCTGCCCATCYGGGGAGGGGAAGGATTAAACCCCGGCCTGACTGGCTTTAGCAGGAGCAGGAGGAGGGTGGCTGCAGGGCTGGGTGCTGCTTCCCTGCAGCAGCACAAGGGCTCCCAGCCCCGGAGCATCAGGAGGCAAAAAGAGGAGCCAAAAGAGAGGAGGAAAACAGGCAATGCAGCCACCTCCATGACACTCAGCACCACAAGCAACCCCCTTCCTGGGAGGCACTAGCTCTTGTGTGGCAGCCTGGGAGTCCTCTGGTGTCTGGTGGGACACCTGACCAAGAGGGTCCCTGCCTGGAGATGGGCATAGATGGAATTAGAATCAAGACGAGCCTCTTACCTTCCCTATATCGCCATTGGCAACTGGTTCTGGCAAGGGACCTGTGGGATAAGGACACAGGCACTTGGGTGAGGAGGTGTTTGCTTTGTCCCCTCGCCACTGGTGGGCAGGCCAAGGCTGCACATGGCCAGTGCTCACCCAACACTGCTCAGGGTCTGATCAGGTCCTGAATTTTTTAACCACCCCCACAGCCAGCCCCATGGCACGGGGGGATACTGCCAGGCATACCCCCATGATGGCAGCCRTGATGTGGAGCCCAGTGAGACCCCATTCCCATTTTCCTGGAGACCCCTGTGACAGCAGGGAGGGGGCCACAGAGGAGAGCAAAGGGCAGCTGATGCCTGTTTGCTCCCCAAGCCATAAACCCTGCCAAAGTGCAACCCAGGGCCATAAACATGCCCACATCAGCCCCACCACCCTGGCACGAGGCCCTCGGCCATGCAGGTAGATGCCAAAGCCAGCTGACTCTGCTTGGCCCCAGGGTGATAAGACCTCCACCTCCCAGGGCTCAGCACCCTTAGGTTTGGTGACAAAGTGACACAGGGCTGGCAGAGGTAGCACAAACCCCTCCCTGCAGCACAGAGCTCAGCCCACCTGTCAGGTGCTGCTCCGAGGGCACCACCTTGCACTTCTTGAAGAACTCATCCGTGAGGACATCCACCACCAGCAGACTGGTCTCGTCACCGCTTGCCTTGATGGCTGCCACCACGTCACTGTGCTGCTTGCCCTCCATGCACACACCGTTCACCTGCAGGCACCACATCACCACTGGAGCCAGGGGACATCCATCCCTCRGCAGCTCCACAGAGGGGTTGGGTACCAGCCTTGGTACCAGTCACAAACCCACCACGGCCACCCCACAGCCCYCACAGGCATTCACAGCCTCACAGGGATTAGTGGTGAAGCCAGGAAAACCTCATTAAAAGCAGATTTTCCTCTGAGTGATTAGCACGGGATCGAACAGGCAAAGCTGGCAGGGAGCGCCCAGCAGGGCATGGACCCGGGGCTGGCGCAGGAGATGGGCAAGACACAAAGCCCTCATGCCATGCCATGGTCCCCAGAGACCCCAAAACTTCACCCTAAAAGAGGCAGCAGCCCCACACCTGGTGAGAAGTGGTGTTGGGGCTTGGTGAGTCCTTGCCCTCATGGATCATCATCCCACCTGGCACAAACCCTGTCCCTGTCCCCATCCCCACCCCGGTCACACCTGACAGCAGGACTTGGGGCTATCATGCACCTTGTCCCCAGTCTGCCCCACCCCAGGGGCAGCCCAGGGACAGGGGAGAGTGCTACTGCTAATTAACCCCCAGCCAGCTAATTAGTGCTCAGCCCCAGCCCTCCCCAGTGCTGCACCCCTGGGTGGGGACCGGCAGGCTGGTGCAGGTCGGGTGGCTCTACCGTGAGTCACCACCGGCACCAGGGACACCGCGCGCCTTCCCGGCAAAGGGCAGCCGTGTCCCAGGCACCGGGATGCAGGGGAGTGCCCAGCTTTCCAGGGAGATCCCCCCCCCCCCGACCTCCCCCACCCCGGCATACCTCGATGATGCGGTCCTGGGGGGCCAGCCCTGCTGCCTCGGCCGGCGAGCCGGGGTCGACGGCGCGCACGTACTGCCCGGGGCGGCTCTTGTCACTGTGCAGGTTGAAGCCGTAGCCATCGGGGCCCTTCTTCATGCGGCACAGCCGAGGCCGCAGCTCCTCCTGCAATGGGGACAATCTGTGAGTGACGCAYCCCCGGACCCCCCAACAGCCAGGGACGGCACCAGGAACCCCAGATGGCTGCTGGAGTGGCAGGGACACCCTCCTCGGGTGGTCACCTGCAGGCACTGACACCTTGAGAAGGGATGCAGGGTGCCAGACACCCCAGGATCCTGGGCTCTAATTAATTAATTAGGCTCAGGGCACACTAATTGCAGTGAAGCATTAAGGAAACACGTTATTATGTGTGTTCCCAGACCACGCTCTTCCTTTTGGGATCAGGATTGCAACTCTCATGGAGGTGGAGGAGGAAACACAGCCCAGGCTGCTGGGAAGCACCCCCACTCCACCCCATCCCACTCGGGAAGCTTTGGCTACTGGAGAGGCCTCAGCCGCCGGCACAGGTCCCCTCCATCACCCCCTTGCCAGCTACAGCCCCTCTCCACGGCAAACCCAGCCATGGGACCAGTGAGATCCCCCACCCCAGAGCACTCCACAGCCACTGCCAGCAGGGAAGGGGCACACAGGGCTTGGGCAGGCAGCTGGAATCCAGATGGAGCAGCCGTAATGCCGAGGCACCTCAATGCCCCGGCATGACCTTCCAGGATTGCAAAACAGAAACCAGCTCCACCGGGGCTGCGCGACTGGGACGTTCATCTCTCCAAGAGGCAACACCCAGCTCATCTGCACCTGGTTTCACCCTGACCTGTGGATCCACCACTACCTGGAGCTGGGGAACCCCACTGGGCAGCCACTGCCACACACTCGGCCCACCCAGAGTCCTTTGAGCTCCCACACTTTGAGCAACTGGAAGAAGCAGGAGCATCGCCAGGAGCCTGGCATACAGGAACTGCCTTTGCTCACCCAGAGGGGAGTAGGATGCCCAGGAAGCACCAGAGGAACCAGGTGCCACGAACCAGCCACCTGCATGTGGCACTGTCAGAATTGCTCTGACTCCAGCACCCAACATCCCTTTTACACATCTATATATAGAACGGTTTGATCCCACCTCGACCACCAGCCCCTGGGCTTTGGTGGGTCTCTCCCAGCAGCCAAGCCTCATTCAAACTGCCGGGATATTCCTCCCCAAGGGGGTGAGAATTTAACCTTTCATCCGAGATCATTTTTTCCTCTGTTGGTTCCCATAGCTTCACTGAGGACAGGCACTGCAGGAATTTGCCCTCCCACACCTACACCGTGCTGCTCCTTACCCCCTGTACGGCACTCTTGCTCCTTGCCGTGAAATGCCCTTTGCCCGCTGCCAGGCAAACCTGGGTCCTGGGGTGCTGACACCCCATATCTGATAGTACTGAAGTGGCACAGGGTCCCACACGGGCCAGGGTGATGCATTTACAATTGCTAAGCCCAACACTGTGATAAAGCCCTGATAAAGCCCTGATAAAGCCCCATCCTCTTGCACAATGCCTTCCTTCATGGTCAAGGCCAGCTGCCACCCTGGCATTTCTTGCCAACACCCCGGGAAGGGAGGTGCAGGCAGCACCCAGCACATCTGCCAGGAGCGAAGGTGATCCCGGGATGCCTCAGCGCTGGCATGCAGGACTCGCTCTCCACGTGCCTCAGCCCCACATGCCCAGTGCAACAGCCCAGCTGTGGATTCCCTGGCTGGGTGGAGGATTGTGACCCCCTCGACTTTGCCCCATCCGCCCTTTCGTTGCCCAGTGCCCGGGTGGCAGCAGGTTCACAGGGTGTGACAGCATCCTCCACCCAGGCAGCAATCCCAAGCAATGATGGCGACAGACAATACCCAAAATAAGGACAAAAAGCAGGGGCTGGTGGAGCCTGGAGGAAAGCAGCACCTCCCTGGGTCCCTGCCCTGGCCCGACCCTGAGCAGGGGGTTCAGGCTCTGGAGCACCCACACTCCCGGTGCCCTTGGCAGCACTGTGGGGTTGCTCCACGCCGATAGCTCAGGACAAAGCCGGAGGGAGCACCCGGCAAGCGGTGCTGGCAGCGCTCCCAGGAGAGGAGGAGGGAGGACTTCGCTCCCACCCATACCAACAAAGCCCTGGCAGCCTGGGCTCCCTGAGACGCTGGTGCCATGAATTTTTGGGGGGGATGGGAAGCCCTGTAGGGTGGACAGATGTCTCAGGACACGGGGACAGGTCACGGCAGTGAGGGAGGAACTGATCCCTCAGGCAGCTGGCCAAGGCAGCAGCACTCAGGCGAGGGCAGCCCGGCCGAGCCGTGACCTGGCCCCCCAGCATCCCCCCACTAGTGGCTGGCAGCTCCTCCAGCCCAGCGTGCCARGCTGCCTGCACCCTCCCCAGACCTCCAGTGCCAGCAGAAACCCTRCGGGCAGCCACCATTCTGCCTCCCAGAGAGGAAAACAAATGCATTTGATCCTCCAGCAGCCGTATCCTGTCTATCCATGAATCGAGCAGCCCATGGCAGGGCATCCTTCCAGCCCCAAAGTCCCGTTTGGGCTGAGCAACATGAGGCGAGAGGGTTAGGGGTCAACACCTGGGATGCAGAGAAGGCCTGGGGCTATGGATCTGGGAGCTGGGCAGCAGGACAGCGGAAATGCCTCTAATTTCTATAAGCTGCTGCATCCTCTCCTGCGAGGCCAGCAGCCCTCCCGCCACGCTGGGACACGGATTAGCTGGCAGAGCCTTGTTACAAGCAATTACAACCTCTGTCGGGGAGGGCAGCGGGGGAAGCTGGACTCAGCCCCCAGCAGAGGCATTCCATGCCACCCCTCTCCTCTACACCCAGGGGAGGCAGAGGGACATCTGTCTGCAGAAATTCCCACTTGGGATGAGGAGCTCTGCAGCATCGCATCACTATTCCTACCCTGAAACAGGATTTGGAGCACACCCAGATGCTTCTGCCTCCAGAAGCGTGCTGGACCATTCATCTGCGGCACCTTCAGCCACCTGGCAGGACCAGCAATCCCAGGATCGTGGGGACCCCAACTGCACAGTGTGTCAGGACTCGCTCCCCATTTCCCAGCCCCACAATAGCAATTTCAGGACAGCTTTTGAAGCCTCAAGTCCCAGGAAATTCCCTGCAGCCCTACAAGCAGCATCAAGCCCGTTGGCGGCAGCAGCATTCCCAGTTACTCAAAGAGAAACACAACAGCTCTGAGGACGCCTGGGCCAGCAAATTCACACGGGTCCCAAAATCTGGCGCACACATTCGGGCTTCATACAAAGGGGATGCAAAGCAGCCTCCTTGCAGCATCCCTGTCACGTCCTGTTTGACTGGAGCTGCTTTTCATGCAGCTGCCTTGAGAGGAAATTTAATTCATTTCCTAATTAAACACCAGCTACCCCCAGTGAAATGCTCCCTGTTACACTCCAAAATGCCGGGAGTGCCGGGGGAACTGCTCCCTTTTACACTCTGAAACCCAGCCCTGGGAGGCTCACCAAGGTTTTACAAGGAGGGATGAGCTTTGCTGGCAGGGAGGGCTCTAATTTAAGACTAAATTTGCAAGAGGGAAGCCTGGGGCTGGTAGCAAATGCATTGCCCCGGTACCAGGGTGCTGGGCTGGCAGCACACAGCACTGCCCTGGGAACACCATGTGGTTTGCATGAAACTTTCTCAAGACGCTCCTGAGCAGCTGAAGCCTCCGGAAATGCACGTGGTGGGAGACAAACTGTCACAGCTCTTGGAGTGGGGGGAACACCCCCACGGCACAGGGCCCCAGGAAATGGGGCTGGCCTCAGGGGTGAGAAACTGTCACCRCGCTGGCTCAGCACCGCAGACAGGAGTGCACAGATCAGCTTCCCAGAGACGCTCAAAACCCCCACCGCAGCATCAGGGGTATTTGCACGCCCAAGGTTTGATGGGAATGAACAGGGAGCCCATTACAAGTCCCCCACAACCACCTTAGGCCATGCCCAGCTCTGGGATCTGTGGGGGTGTCTGAGCCCCCTGGCACAGGAGGGTCCCMATCATGCAGGACCCAGCAGGGTTTAGAGAGACAGTGGATTCTGCTGGAAGGTGGGAGACGTTAAACATCACTCACCACAGGCCACTCTCCCAGCTCTTGAGCGTCTCCAGGCTTGTTAAACAAATAAAGGCAAGTCCAGCCCAATAAAGCAAACAGGACTCTGACACGCGCAAATCTCCCGCTTCCTCAGTGATCCCGGAGAATCCCACCAGAGTGCTGGGATGGGGATGGGGCAGCCAGCACCGGCTGCCCGCCAGCGGCCAGAGAACAGGCCACCAGTGTGTTCCTGGCTCACTGGAGAGAATTCCTTTCTGCCTGCTCCGGCTCGGCTCAGCATCCTGCCCGGCATCTTCCCACCCTGCTTGGTGGGTGCCTGGCCRGGGCGATGTCTCCAACCCACTTGCCTTTTCCACTGTGCCCTACACCCGACCGCAAGATTTCCTGTTGCTACCTGTTGAGAAACCATCCGGGGCCTTGTGGCAATGTCACCCCATGTCACCCGCTTCCTGCTCTAGTGAAGACAGAAACCACCAGTAGTAACTGCACGGGCTGGGCCCTGAGCCTCCTCCCCAAGACTCTGGGGAATCTCCAGCCAAGACTGTCCCCYTAAAGCCCGTGAGGCATCTCCAGCCAGGACTGTGCCCCAAAACCTCGTGGGTCATCTCCTGGTTCCCAGGCTCTTTCCATCACTCCAGCCAACACAGCATGTCCGGGCTCCATCCTCCTTGGGGACCGCACGTCCTCAGCCCCCAAGCCTGGCAGGGGACTCACCCAAGCTGCAGTAACTACATCTCTTTAATTTTTCCCAGCCCATGGAGAGGTCTGGGAGCGGAAAGCAGAGCACAGACGGTCTCGCTAGCCCTGAGGGAGCGCTGCCACTGTGACATATGGGAGAGCAGGCACGTTCCCCCCGCGTGGGGCAGCACCGGAGCCCGGCACGGGGCCAGACCCGAGGGACACGGGATGACACAGGGGACAGTGAGCAAGAGAGGCAACACAGGGGCAGAGCCTGGCTGTTCCCACCGGAATAAACCCATCAAGGAAGCGCTGGAGTGATGCTTTAGCGCCGTGCCTGCAGTGGATCAGCCCAACCAGGGGCAACAAGCACAAGGCTAAAGTCCAACAGGAGACACAGCACAAAACCACCTGATCCTCAGCAAAACCCTACGTGACAACAGCTCAGTGAGGCACCAAGGTCTGCCTGGGCCTCAGTGTCCACACTGGGAAGGCTCCATTGCACAAACCTCTCTGGGAAGAGGTCATAAGACCTCCCCAGAAGTTCCCCGCACTGGGGACACCAAGAGGCTGCTTCCCAGGAAGGCCATCCCCATGTCTGTTGTAACAACAAACACATCTTTGCTRGGTAAATAAAAAGCAGTATTATCTCCCGGAGCCCAGAGCGTCTCTTAGGAACCGCTTGGGGCAGGAAAGGTCAGCTATTTCTCAATTCCTCACCTTTCTACATCACTTTGTTTGTGCAACTGATAACTCCCACGCGTGCTTAAGGCCGACATTCCTGAGTTAGGAAGTGTCTGTATGTGGGGACTGACTGCCAGGATCAGACCCCCAGCCCGGGAAGGGCTCTGCTATCTCCACTCCACAGCAGAGACCGGACACACTCAGGGCAGGAGTGACTATCACTAACGCGTGCAGTCACAGCCCTACAAAACACCCTCTCCCACAGGTTTTTGTTGTATTTTGGGGTGGGTTAGTGCCAACTGCCCTCGGCCCAGCCCTGGGCTCACCTGCATGTCAAAGCCCTGTTGCTTTTCTCACCCCGTTTTACCAGCCCTGCAACACAAGGATGGGCCGGAGGGCTCCAGGACTCAGCGGGCTCAGTTATGGGTCCAACCAGCCCGGTGTGCCCGCCTGCCCCCGCCCGTCATCGGCACGGCTGGGAGAGAGAAGCATCAAGCAAAAAAAAAAAAAAAAAAAATTTAAAATAAAAAAGGCAAAGCGGTCGGGCGCCACAGAGCCCGGGGCTCCTGTGGAGCCGCGTTTAAAGCAAAGCAAAAAGAGAAAGAAAGACTCGAGACCGAAACCACAGAGAGCGCCCGAGGCAGACGCAGTGGTCGCGGCTCCCGCTCGATCGGCTGAAAGGCGACGACCGCGGCCAGTTCCGACCCCCCCTCCTCGGACAATACCCTCTGCCCCGGAAACTTCCGAGCTCCAGTCTCCCGGCCGCTCAATTACCCGCTGCTCGCCGCCGCTGGGCTCCCGCGCCGGGGGCTCCGCCGGCACCGGCACCGGCACCGGCGCCGGCACCGGCACCGGCACCGGCACCGGGGCCGCCTGCCCGCCGACCACCGGCGGCTCGGCATCCGCCCCGCCCCGCTTCGGCAGCTGATCCTCGGCCGTCGAGTCTACGACGAGGAGGCTGACGACGCCGGCGGCGGCGCGGATCCGCTCCACCACCTGCTGATGGCTCTCCCGCTCCACGTTCTCGCCGTCCACCTCCAGCAGCCGGTCCCCGGCGCGCAGCCCCGAGCGCTCGGCCGGCGAGCCCGCCTCCACCAGCCGGATGAACTGGCCCGGCTTGCCCTTCTCGCCGTGCAGGTGGAAGCCGTACCCGTCCGGGCCGCGCTCCAGGCGGCACAGCCGGGCGGCGGGGCCCGCGCCGCTGCTCATGGCGGGGGGAGCGGCGGGAGCGGCGGCGGGCCCGTCCCGCCACCCGCGCGCAGCGCACTGCACGGCACCGCGCCCGCCCCGCGCGCTATATACGGGGTGGGGCGCGGGCCGCGCGGCCGCCAATGGGAGAGCGGGACGGGACGGTGCCCGCCAAATGAGGAGAGCTGCGGGGCGCGTCCATGCAAATATTCGAGGTGTGGTTATGCAAATCCGCACCGCGTGGATATGCAAATGTGTTCTCGCCCTCGTGGGGCGTCCCGGGCGCGGCGCCACGGGGTCCTGGCGCCGGCAGCGGGGCCGCGCCGCTCCCCGGTGGGGTCCGGCCGCTGCCCCGCGCGTGGGACCGCTCCTCGATGGAGTCCGATCGCTCCTCGATGGACTCCGACCGCTCCTCCGCGAGTGGGACCGCTCCACGGTGGGGTCCGGCCGTTCCTCCGTGAGGTCTGACCGCTCCCCCGCGGGGCCGGGTCGCCCCCCTGTGGGGCCGGGTCGCTTCCTCGCGGCCACGTCCGCCTCTCCGTGCCGACCACCCGCACCCGCCGGGGCAACCCCCGATCCCCGTTGAGCTCCCCCCACCGGGGGTCGGCTCTGCCACCCTCTCGGGGACAGCCCCGACGGTGGCCGGAGACGGGCGGGACGCTCCCCGCCGTCCTCACGCCGCGGCACATCCTGGGTGGCCTCTCGGGGAACGTCCATCCCATCCCCTCGCCCAGTGCTCGAAGGCTGCTGCCGGCCCCAGCGCTGCTCCGAGGCGGAGGGCTGGAGCGATGCTCGAAGCTTCGACAGCGAAATAAAAACCCCAAACTGAAACTGCGTGGGAAAGCGGGCCGGGAAGCTGGGCTGGCAGGTAACTCGCTTTGCGGCGGAAATGAGAGAACAGCCCTGTTCCCCCAGCAGCCTTTGAGCCCCACTGAGCACCCTGGAGCTGGGGGCCCGAGGGTGGAAAATGCAGGGAACCCCAGGGGATTTGCGCGGCCCTGGCTCCACGTTCTGTGTTCATGGGCTGAGAAGTGGCTGCAGGGGGACATGAGTGTGTGAGATCTTGGGGTTTGGGCTCAGCCAGGACAGAGCAAGGCAGCAGCAAGCCTGGGCTGCTCTGGCATTGCCTCGGGGCTGCTGGTGCCAGGCAGAGCTGCCTCCTGGCTCCTGGGATTGTCTCAAGGAGGGTGACACGGAGGTACTTTTGGTGTCTCCCACCTCAGGGCTTGGCTGGAGTTCCTGGGCAAAGGTTCTCAGGGCAGCCAGGATCACGTTTAACCCATCTGCAGCCAGGTGAGCAAGGAGGGGACAGCTGCATGCTATGGGACACGTCCCTCACAGGGGACTCTGTTCCTAACCCCGGCTCAGGGACCCCAGTGGCCGAGGAATCCCCCGTGTGCTCGGGGTGGCCGTGCTCCAGCTCCATGGGACCCAGCTGGGAGTGGAGGGTGGGCTCATTTGTTTCCTCCACTCGGCTGAGCATTCGCCCGAGGCCGCTCTGCCCTGAGAAAAGCGGCGGAGAGGAATCCCACGGCAGCAGATGCCTGCGGAGAGGAAAACCAGGGCAAGCGTGTTGTGGTATGGCCCCACGATGGGGGGATCTGTCACTCGTGTCACAGCCCTCCCCTTGGCAAGGGAGTTGTGAGCAGAACAGCCCCACGAGTGAGCATGTTCAGAGGGCAGTTGGGGGGCACTTTTTGRGTACCCTGCCCTAAGTCAGGAAACAAAACCCAGCTCCAGCAGGGCTGGTTTGTGCACAGGACCGCGATAAGGAAGAAAAGCAGCAGCAAAGGAAACAGCTGGAGCTGCTTTTGGGTCCAATAGTGCCTGCGGGATGGCAGGGCACAGGCAGGACCGTTGCRCCCCAGCTGCCTCCTCCTGCCCTTTGCATCTTGGAGTGACGTTCGAGGAGCTCAGGCAGGAGGGGGGAAAAGAAAAGAGCCAACGTCTGTTTGTGTTGAAGCCATCCAGCATTTTTTGCAGACATCAGCCAAGCAGCAGCAGCAATGCCATTGGTGGGAAGACGGAGTTATTTGGGGAATGCTGGACTCCGCACCATGAGAACAGCAGGGGAGGAGGTTGGTTTTAATTTAACAGGCCATGTTTACTCTTCCCCTCTCACCTTTGGTCTGTCTGAAATGTGCAACGAAAGGCCCGGCAGGGAGGAAGGGGCCGGGGGTGCTCCCCCCTCCTCACGGCTGCTCCCAGGGCCCCCCAGCCTGGCTGCTCTGCAGCGCCTGTGTGCAGCAGCCTCCCACGTTGCAGACCCAGGGCAGGGATTTCTCACGCAATAAACAACCAGACAGATGCAAAGCCTCAAAAATACTCAGCTTTAATCTGTAAACTTGCAAAGAGAGACCCGGGAACAGAGCAGAGGTGAAGGAGGTACCTGGCAGGTGAGAGTTGAGCAGTCAGGCGCAGGGCCAGGGAAGATGCTCATGGGGACAGATGTGCTGRACGGTCCCTGACTCCTACGTGCAGCAGTGCCATGCCCTCCACAGCTGCTCTCTCATCAGTGCTTCAGCTACACAACCAAATATTCACCATCTGACCGCCCTGGATAGTGCTCAGGGGAGTGGGCTGGAGGGATCGGCAGAGCTGGGCTGAGCACCAGGGATGTCCCTGAGTCCACCAGTGCCCAACAGAGCAGTGTTTGCTGGCTGAAGGGTCTCGGGCATCTGCTCTCCAGAAAGTGCTATTTGCCAGCAGCAGGAAGGAATAGTTCTGTTACACAGGCAGTGATGGGAGAGAAACTCAGCCTGGCCTGAGAGCCAGCAGGGCTGGTGCATCACCCCCAGTGATTCCCCCATGGGCATCTCCTGCATGAGGCTGGAGATGGTTTAGTCTGGAGGGACTGAAAAGAAAAAGGCTTTTCTTGTTAAAAAAAATAAATTTTCTAATTCCTGTGGCTACAAGACAGGGGAAATAAAGGTTTTCTAAATTGCTGTGTGTACCAGAAATGCCCCAAGCATTGTTTSGATGCTCCCAGGGGGAATTTCATTTCTCACACCAGCTGTGTGGGCAGGGAGCAGGTTTGGCTGGACCCTTCCCCATCCCAGCCCTTCCCTCGAGCAGAGCCGGGATACAATGGGGATATCATTGCCTTCATGGTGGCAGGAGGATAAAAGCCAATAGCAGCAACTGCAGCAATGAGGAGCCACAGCCGAGCGTGGGCACCAGGGTGTGGGGCAGCCGGGGGGCAGAGTGAGGATCCTTGGAGGGAAGCCAGAGCCTGGCAGCACCAGGGACACGGGGGCTGGATCAGGCCCTTCCAGTCGGACAACAGCAGCACTGAGAGCAGGGATRGCTGCAGGGGCGGACAGAGCTGGGGCCTGCAGAGGGGCTCATCCATGGCACAGCCCCTCCAGCTGCTCCAAAGGTCCCTCAGTGAGGTGTGTGGCTGTGTCCTGCATCCTGCTGGGGTGATGGAGGCATCACTGTAGCTCGCTKGCCAGGCTGGCAGTCACCACACCATGGTGATTCCCATGGTGGCACACAGGAAGCTCCAGACATTGCCCTGCAGGGTAGCAGGATCTGGACCCTGGCGCCGGGATGAGGCCCCTCCTCATGCACTCTCTGTTCTGCTGTATCGTCCCATCCACCTTGGCTTGTCAGAGCCTGGTTCCCTCGGGAGCTCGAGGGCAGGATTGGACCCTGCTCTGCCTCCTGCCTGCACCCCCAGGCCTGCCAGCTCCTCYGGGCCACCCTCAGGAGAAGGCACAGCAGCCTGATTTCTTCTTCTGTGACTCGATGTAGTCTTGGATCTGGAAGCGGGGCTCGTCCAGCGGCTGCACTGCTCGCTGCTTCAGCTCCCTGGAGTGGTGGRGCCGTGTTACCCCACACACACACTCCAGTGCTGGTGTGGGAGGTGGTGGCACTGCAGGGAACACCTCCCTTGCTCAGTCCCCTGGCCCCAGGTACTCACTTGGCAATGGCCAGGAAGGCCAGCTCCACGTTCATGCCGGTCTTGGCGCTTGTCTCCATGAAAGGCACCCCGTACTCCTGCAAGGGCAGCACAACCGCTCAGTGGCTATCCCCAAGATGCCCTCCTGCCCCTCTGAATCATCCCTGTYGCCTGGCCAAGGCGTGGGGGTCATCCCCTCCCTGCCTTGCCACAGGTTTTGCACGCAAGTGATTGCTGTGCTGCCTGAGAGCCAGGCAGGTCCTGGCACCCATGACAGGGGATGGCACAACTGCACAGATGACACAGGTGGTACCCTGAGTGATGTGCAATCGTCTGTGGGGGTTGAAGTTGGGTTAGACCCTGGCACAACTCACCCTGGCCAGTGATGCTCCATCCTCTGTCCTCACAGCCCTCTCACTGCTCACATCAGCCTGCCAAGGGAAGGAAAATGTCACCACATACCAGGCCAGCTGGCACCCCAGGGCAGTGTGAGGTGTTCAGGGGGCTGACAGGAATGAGCAGCATCACAGATCCAGAAGCATTCAGTGCCCAGAGAATCTGGGATCTGTGGAGCATCTGGGACCTGGTGACATTGAGGATATCAGGGGGCATCTGGGACCTGGGGACACTGAGGACTTGGGGCAGCATCCRATACCTGAGGGCATCCAGGACACAGGGAGGCTCTGGTATCCTACTGGGGATCAAGTATCCAGCATCATCCAGGATCCAGGGGACATCCAGTCCCAGGGGAAAATCCAGTACCCACTTGGCACCTAGCAGCATCTAGGACCCCCGGAAAGAATCTGGGACCTTGTTGGGAATCTGGGGCTTGGGGTTACCTGAGAACCAGGGGTGCATTCAGGCCTGGGTGGGCATCCCATACTCAGCAGCATCCCATGCTGGGAGCATCCCATACCGGGAGCATCCCGTACCTGGAGCCTCCCATACCAGGAGCATCCCGTACCTGGAGCCTCAGCCTCGTGCTGCCCTCCACTGGCTGCCGGGAACACTGCCCCCCCCCCCTCCCCCGCCCGACCTTCCAAATCTCTGGGGACACCTCTGAGTTTGGCTGAGCCAGAAAGCAGCAGAGCGCCCACCAAGTCCCATCCGTGCACAGCCATGGGGATGGCAAGGGCACAGCACAGCGAACCCCGGGGTGGAGGGGGACCCTGCACGCACCTTATTGCCCAGCAGCATGATGACCACGTCCTTCTGGGCGTACTCATGGATCTCTGTCAGCCAGGCCTGTGGGGCAGCASGGCTGTGTCGGGGTGAGCAGTACCCTCGTCCCTCCCAACTCAGACGTCAACCCCTCAGTACCCCCGTCCCTTCCCTCTCAGCCCTCACCCACTCAATACCCCTGTCCCTCCCCTCTCAGCCCTCACACCCCCTCAGTACCCCCATCTCTCCCCCACGAGGACAGGGATAATGACTTTCTTTCGGCACGGGAACTATTCCAGCATCACAGGCAAGCAGTCCTGAAAACGCCCCGTCTCCTGGCTACAGCCCAAGCCGTAGTTCACATCCTTCCCAAGCCGCGTTTTCTCCCTCCGGGCATTCACCGTGTCCTTAAACAAAACTCACCCAGCCACGCAGCACCCAGCCAGGCGCCCTGGGATGAGCTCCTGGCTGGCTGGGTCTGGCCAGAACAGCCAGTGCTTACATGTGAAACAAGCTCCCAACTGCCCCAAACACCCGGCCAGCCAAGCAGGGCACCCACGACCTCGACCCCTGGGGAGGAATGCTCTCCCAACCCACAAGGGGACTCACACGGATGTTGTCGAAGGACATCTTGCTGGTGATATCGTAGAGCAGGAGCAGGGCTGGAGGGGAAGAGGCAGAGGCATTGCCACCCTGCAAGGGTGCACTCAGAATGGTCCCCCCATCCCCACCGGACCCCAAACCCACCTTGGGCATCCCTGTAGTAGGCATGGGTGACGCTGCGGAAACGCTCCTGTCCTGCCGTGTCCCAGATCTGCCGAGAAACCGCCCCGGTGAGAGCAGGGAGAGGAACCCCCCCGAGCTGGGGAATGCTCCTGTGGCTCCTGGCCCTGCCAGACCACCATGCTCAGCCTGAGGTGGGTTTCCATCTGGGAATTGCTTCCCCGTTCCCAAAGCTCACCTGCAACTTCACTTTCACGCCGTCCACAGCCACCACTTTGTTCTGCAGAAGACAAGGAAAGCAGGTTTGTCAGCCCAAAGCACGTCTTGGTGCGTGTGCCAGCCAGCCCTGGCGCAGAGCTGGCATTCCACAGTCCCTCAGCTGCTCTCCCTGGGCTCGTAGGATCAAGCCAGGCTGCCCATGGGGCTGGACGTTGAAGCCTCATTGGTGCAAACCCTGACCCTGCTTGCTTGGCAGCTACAGGGACATCCCAGAGCAGCATCCCCTCGAGTCAGGGTGGAGAAGAGCAGAATCAGTGGAGACAGGACAGCAAGATCCCAGCCTGCTTTGGAGGTKCCTCTGTCCTGTGGCTCCCAAGTCCTCTGGTGAGTCAGTTAATGACGCTGGCTGTCCCGCAAATCCCGGGAACACCGACCCGCTCTGGCTCCTGCTGGGAAACTCCGGGATTGCAGCAGGCCCTGCCTGCATGGCCAGGGAGGTTTGGCAGAKCTGGGGAAGCGGGGAAGTCTGGATGAACCACACATAAATTTGCATGTATTAATAACACCTTGGGGTGCKTTTATGTTTGCTCAACAAAAAGCCCTGAACTTTCTGCCAGGACTCTTTTGTTCCATGTGCTGAGGAACTACCACTGCACTAAAAATTTAGCCTATCTGCAGTAATTTAAGGGCTTTGGATGCTACAAACTGCCTTGGGACATGCAGTGGGTGATGCTGGTTGTCCTGCTCAGGTTTCCTTGCTGGTGGAGCCTTGCTTGGCCCTTAAAGGTGGTTGCAAACGCTGAGCTGGAGGCTTGCATGTAGCACACAGCTTTATCCAGCATGGCAGGAAGAAATCTCCTGGGTCAGGATGGTTTCCAGCCAGGCAGCTGGGCTGGGACCAGGAAAGGGAGGAGGCATTTCCAACTGAGCAAGGAAGGCAGCTATCGGGGCTTAAGCAATTGCTCTTCTCATCTCAGAAGTGCAGGGACTTCTCTCCAGAGGCCAGAAGAAAGAAGAGCAACAGTTACTGAAAAGCTATTTTAAGACTCCTAAAGAATCATACTTGGAGGGATGAGTCTGGAAAGAGAAGACCCCTATAAATAATTTGGTTGCCTGGAATTGTTTGAAATGGAAATTCAGCCCATGTGGAGCTGACAGCATTTGAGCAAACGGGCTGGATAAAACAAAAACGTGCCCTAGGAGACTCTGGAGATTACCTAGAGCAGTGAGCTGTGAGCTGCTGCAGGGGACGCTTGCACGAGGCAGAGCAGGTACCTAAAGGCTGGCAACACCTCTGGGGACACCGACACTGAGCCCAGCCATGGGACACAGCAGATTTTYCTTCTTTCATTACTTTATCAGGACAGGCCTCATGGCCCCTCCAAAGCACACCCACATCCCTCTCTCCCCCCCAGCCCCTGCTCACCAAGCCCCCAGTTCCATCCCAAGCCAAAGGCAGCCAGGGCAGCAAAGCTGGCAGCAAACCAGAGCAGCTGCAGCTGTGGGGGCAGAGGAAGCACCGACCGCGCTCGACACGAGTCAGCTCCTGTGGGCAGAGCCCTGCCCAGGGACACCCCCGTGACTTCCCGCCTGCTGAAATGCCACTCTGCCCTGTGCTGCAAACAGCTGTGCCTCCCCAGGCACCCCGAGAGACCCTGCAGCTGAACTTTGGTGAGCAGAGAGCAGTGTGAGGGTTTAATCAGGATCTGGGTACCCTAACAACTCCTCAGCAGCCCATTTCAGCCCTTTCAAGGCACAGTTACAGCAACCAGTGTCTGTCCCCCTCAGCCACCGGCCTCGGCCCTGCTGGTGGAGCATGCTGGCTGCCCACCACACACACCCAGCCCATGAATCCAGCTGGGATGGGCTAAATCCAGGCTGTTTGCTGATTTAAAGGCAAGACACGACTACCAGTGGGCTCTTCTGTCTGTTACAGCTCTGCCAGGGAGAGGTAGAAGGGTTCCAGCAAGCACCTGCTGCTGGTTGGGAGATTATTTGGGGTACAGAGGCTGGAAACCCCCCGCTCCCCCTTCCCAGCACCCTGTCCCAGCCGAGGTGCGGGTCGAGGGAGGCGAGGGGCTGGCAGCCGTGGTGGTCTCACCCGGAAATCTATGCCCACGGTGGCTATGAACGTCCCGGAGAGAAAGGCCCCGTCTTTGAACTGGAGCAGGAAGCAGGTTTTCCCCACGCCCGAGTCTCCAAGTAACATCACCTGCAAGATGGGCGCAGGGAGAGGTGTCAGCAGGACAGGGAGGGAGCAGCACCCCTGACTGGCGCTGAGCCCTCCCCAGTTCCTTCTCTCCCTCTGTTTCTTTCCCCAGGGCTGGTCCTGATGGGTCTGGGAAGCTCTGTGGGAGTTTTGGCTTGGGATGAAACCCCTGAGGGTGCAGCCAAGCAGTGCCCCAGGGCAGCAGAGCTGCCCCCAAACACGGAAGAGGGGGAGAGCAGAAGGAGCGAGCTGGTGGGAAGGCAGGTGCTGCAGCAAGAAGAGATGTCTCCTGGCCAGCCCCTGGCCATTTCCCAGCCCAGCAGGCTCCTGGAGAACCGGCCACAGCTCCCAAACACGTGGAGCCACCTCCGCCCACGCTCTGCCCCTGGCCCGGGAGTGCCCAGCCCACGCGGTGATGCATGGCTTGGGCAAACCCCGCGTGTCCGGGACTCTCTCCCTGTCGGTGCCTGCTGCAGACACCAAAGCAAACACGGTGCCTTTCCCCTCCTGCTAAGCAAACAGGCTCAGCCCAGGCTCTCTGGCTGCTCCAGCGCCGCCGGACCGAGGCAGGCAGCAGCCAGGACCAATGCTGGGCTCCAGAAGCACAGCCTTTCCCGATGCTGTGCACTCCCTGCTTACCTGCGGCTACCTGTTCCTGCCCAGCAATCATTAACCCAACTGCATCTGTCCCCGATGAAAAATGGCAGTGAGCAGGATTCCAGCAGGAAGGTCCATCCCTGCATACCCACCCTGCCAGGGTGCTGGAGCTTGCAAAGCAAATCCCTGCAGCCCCACTGCCTCTGGGACAGGCAAACACAGCGAGCCATGGCCGCCTTCCACAGGGATGGCACAGAGCTGGCGGCTGGAAATGCTTTCTGCCTTCTGCCAGCTCACTTCGCTGGTCGAGTCCTTTCCCAGGACTGGAGGGCAGCTGGGAACACCACTCAGTTCTGCCTCAACCTCGCTCCAGACCAAGCTGGAAACTGATTTCCTCCCTCAAACACGAAAATTGCCCTACAGGGAGAGGAGACAGAGAGGGGAGGATAAAGGCAGAGAAATAAAAGCAGTTTAGGGAAAGTGGCAGCCTGCAGGACCACTTTGGGACTGGCTCAGTGAGGCAGCGGGAGATGTTGGGCTAGGCAGCATATTAAATTTGGGGGGTAAAAGGTTCATCAGTCCTGTGCCTTTCCTGAGCTGCCAGAAAGAGGAAGATCCTGGGGGACCTTCCTGGGGCCACCCTCGCCCGAGCTGCGATGCGGAAGAGGGAGGAGGGTTCCCCCCGCCCTGAGGCCTGGCAGGGGTGCTGCGGCATTCTCAAGCAGGGTGCTGGGGGTGAGTGAGGGCGGGGCCCTGGGCTGGATCTGGGGCACCACTGCTGCTCCCTCCTCGGAGCCATTGGGTGCTGCGATAGGCTGGATGGGGTCCTGCTTCCGCTGCCCTATGTCATGGGGGCACTGCTGCTGGGCTGGCAGGAGGCCCTTGCCTTGATAAAGGTATTACGGGCTTTCAGAGGGCAGAGCTCGGCCATGCCCCCTGCCCCCGGGAGCCCCCCCAAAGCCCATTCCTGCGGCTGGTCCCTCCCACTGCCGCTGCCGGGCAGGGACACCCCCGGGGCTCAGACCTCCCCCTGCCCCCGGGGCAGGGACCCCATACCTCCACCTCCCGGGGAGGGAAGACCCCAATCCCCGCACCTGCTAGATCAGGGGACTCCCGGGGCAGAGAGGGGCTGGGGGGATCAGCTGAGGCTGCTGCCTCCTTCCCCTTCTCCTTCCCCGTCTCGCGGCCGCTTCCTGGGCGCGATCGCAGCAGCGGAGGAAGCGGGCGGCCACCAGGACCCTTCCTAAACCCCTCACTGTCATCCCCGAGCCGGGGGGCGAACCCAAACCTCCACCCCTGGTAGAGCTCGGAGGGTCCATCCCTGCTCACCCCGCGCCGCCTCCCACCTTGCCGGCCAGTTCGTAGTCCCGGGGCAGCGCCGGGGGGTCCCCGCTGCCCTTCGGGGGTTCTCCGCTCCCCGCCGGGAGGGTCCCGCTCCCCGCCGCCCCATCGGGGCCGCCCATGGTGCGCCCGAGCGGAGCCGCCGAGTCCCGGCGCCGCGGGGCCAGCGGCAGCCGCGGCCCCACCCGCCTTCTTCCTCCTCTTCCTCCTCCTCCTCCCCGGCCGATGCCACCCCCCGGCTGTGACCCGGCCGCCTCCCTGCCCAGCCCGGCCACGGGATGAGGAAGAAGAGGCTGACGGGTGGAAACTGGCCCCGCTGCACCCCCACACCGGGGACCCCGCGGTGCTTGGGTTGCCAGGGGCTCGGCTGCACTGGACGGCAAGCAGAGCCCTGGCACATCCCTCAAGCCACATGGATGGGAAGGGGAGGAACTGCTCACCCCACAAATGAACAGTCACCCCATCCCCCACGGGGTGTGGGGATGGAGACTCCGGTGCTGCCGAATCCCAGCCCGCCACGCCGGGACAATGGAGATGGCAGCTCCCACTCCCGCCCTCCAGGCCACCCCAGGGTGGGGGGTTTGCCCCATCTGCTGCAGCCCCATCGGTGCTGAGCTGGGCCCTGGCTGAGCACGATGGCTCGGGGAAGCCGGGCGGGAAGCGGAGCAGGGGCCGTTAGCCGGAAGCCACGCTCTGCGYCGAGCCGGTTCGGCAGCGCCTGCGGCTCATCCGGGACGGCTGCCAGGCCTCCCGCTGCCCGCGGCTGCTCTCAGCCCCCCGCGTCCTGCGCCAGCCACTGGGGCCCAGCTCATGCTGCACTTCATCTGGGAAAAGCCCAAGCATGGGAATGCGGGATAAGTCCCTGGAGAGGGACGTTGCGTTACCCAAAAAGCCACTTCATAAAACCCCATCCAAGTGTGTGCACTGTGGCTGTCCAAAGTCTTCAGCCTTACAGGCACCACTCCACAGACAGGAGCCTCGAGCCCTCCCTGATCTATTTTTCCTGGCATATCCCATCTCCCCCACACCAGGGCTAATCCCAGGACAACCCCCATCCCTGCTCACACCGCTGGCATTGAGGGGTGCAGGGCTCCAGTGCGGAGCTGTGGCCCTCTCTGCTCTCCGGGCAAAGGCCACGCGTGGCCGCGGGAGGTCCGATGGCAGAGATGCCCTCTGGAATGGCATCCGCCTCTGCGCCTTCCTCGGCTGCCGGCTCCTGCACCAGCCAAGCCTTCCTCTGCCCCTCGGGAAATAGAACCTGTATTTCCAGTCCTGTAACTGCGCTCAGACCCAGCCAGGGGATTCATAGTTTRTATATGCTCTTCGGCCAGGAAAGTGCCCAGAGATGGAGGCTGGAGGCATGAGGAGCTCCTGGAAGTGGCTGAGCTTTCCTGCAACAAGATGGACAGGGGGATGGAAGGATACGGCAAATTGTGCTGGAGCTCATGGAGTTGCCCGGGCAGGGAAAATGCCTGGCTGAGCATCACTTCCACAGGCTGGAATTTACTGAGGGAGAAACAAGGCAGCGAGGAGGGGGTGGAGATCAGTAGTGTGGCTAGGCCTCCTCTGCCTGCCCAGAACTCGACAGGGGCACCCTTGGCTGCTGATCCCTGGGCTGCTTGGCCCCAGACCCCCTACACTGGTACCGCATTTCCCTGCTTCCTTGGCCTGAACTGAAAAGAAAATCCCTGTGGGTAATAGCATCCCCATGGATAACAGCCCCTTGCTGAGCCCCAGCCTTGCCACGACGCTGAAGGGATGACAGTCTCTCTGGAGTGAGGTCCCAAGCACTGTCCCTGTCCCAGGCTCCCCCAGGAGAGGGGACACACACATCAGAGCCACTTGAGACCCTGTGGCAGCTCTGCAAATAGCTCTGGATGGCAGCCGAGTGCTTTTCCCATGCACTGTCACCATCTGCCTGACTTTTGCCAGGGCCCCGGGCTGGACACAGGCAGGACACAGGCTGGCATCTCCCCGGCAGAGCAGGGCTGCTCCAAAGGCAGCTTTCCATGTGCAAAGCAAAAGGTTGCACTCAGACACAGCCCCACCGAGGGTYTTGGAATGTGGAGCTCTCTCCGTCCTTCCTCTCTCCCAGCAGTCCAAAGCATCACAACAAGCACACAGCCAAACCAGACCCCTCATCCAGCAGCACCAAAGCAAATTATCCAATTCTTTGTGCTTGTCACAGATTCATAAATTCTTATTCCCCAAAATAAGCTGCTCCCCAAGGGTGAGTGCACAGCCCAGGGACCAAGGATTGGGCTCTTACCGTAAATCCAATGCCCACGGTGGCGGAGAAGGAGCCAGGAATGAATTTGCCCTGGTCGAACTGGACCAGCAGAGATGTCTTCCCCACGCCACTGTCTCCAACCAGGATTGTCTGCAAGGACCAAATAAAGAGGCATCAGTGCAGGTGCAGGTGATGGGGGAGCTGCAGGCACAGTGTGCAGCTGGGGGCCAGACATTTGGGGAGGGAGTGCTGGGGGGATGTGGCAGAGAATGCAGCAGGATCAGCCCAGCCCCAGATCTGTCGCTTTTGGTCCTGCCACCTGCCCAGGGAGGAATTTCCACCCTTCTGTCCATCTCTGTAATAAATTAAATGTGCTCTGGGATGAGCTTCAGGCCTGAGCCCCACTATGCCCTGTCCAAGAGTGGGGAGATGGAAGGGAAAGCAAAGCACAGCTCATCGTGGAGAGTGAGCAGAAGAAATGCTCCTACCCCAGCTCAGGCAGCTGCCGGGCAGAAGCAGCTTTGGCTCACACAGCCCTGTTGGAAAACCTCTTTGGGAGGACGCTGGAGTTACTGGATTAGGTCCAAAACTGTTTAGTAAAGAGAGCATCTCCTGCAGCTGCTGCACCCAGCTGCTGCCACAGCCACGCAGCCTTGCCGGGTCACTGGGCTGTCTTTGTGCTGCCTTAACGTCGTGGATATGCAGTACCCCCTCCTGCGAAGTGATGGGTTTGAAGTCACAGAGTCCCTCTGCCTCTCCAGCCCTCCATGGGAAGCCCCAGACCTCTCCCATCCCTGAGCAGAAGGTACAAGGGAGCTGTGAGGGTGTCAGAGCTGCCACCTCCCCAGCAGCTCCCACACCACCAGCCCATGGCCCTGGTACCCACACCACACCCCATCTTCCCTTCAGCTCCTGTCCATGTCCCTTGAAATCCCTGACCTGAGGGAGACCTGCAGTGCAAACACAGCCCCCTGCCTCCCCTCTGTTGGTATCTGGGTTTTGTTTGCGGAGCCACCGATGCAAACATTCCCATCCCTTCAGGAAACCAAGGCACTTTCAACTCTTTCACAGGACACAAGTTGAAATAAACACTCTGCTAACAGGCTTCTTGCTCACAAGTGGTTTTGGCTCTGTCTTTCAGGACATGGATGTTCCTGTAGCTGCAGCTCTGTCAAACACTGAGTGTCCCCTCTGYCACCGGTCCCCTGTCACCCCTGAGGCTGCAGGGCTGAGCCAGCGAGGTGCTGGGGCTGAACCTCCCCACCCTCTGCATCCACCTTGGCTGCACTTGGTTGCATCTGTTTTTTCCCTGCTTGATTTGTGTTTGTGCAGCTCCAGCAGCTCTGCTCCATCCTGGGAMACCTCAGCTCTTCGTCCCCACCCTGAAGGTGCTTCAGTACCTTCCCAATAGCTAGAGGAGCCTCTGTGCACATCCAGTTCCATCCCTCTCCCGTCCTGAGGTGCCCCAGGGTGTAATCCACCCTGGCACCACTTCAGGCACTGTGCTTCCCCCCTTGTGAAATGCAGGATGAGTGTGAAGGAATGTGTTTAATCAAGTGCCTGAACAGCCCCAGCAGATCAAGGCCTGATTCCACACCCTGGGAGGCCATGTGGGATCCAGCTGCCAGGCACATGCCACAGCACCTGGCACCGTGGYTCCTGCATCCCACAAGCCCCACAGAAGTGGGCTGAAATCAGAAGCCAAGGAGCTTGAGGACCACAAAAAACACATGAACRTGGACTGGCAGGAGACCAGCATCCTGCCTKCCATAAAACACCACTCCACAGCRTGCCTGRAGCCTGTTCACGCCGATACACTTTAGTGAACGCTTACTTCAGTGAATCAGCACTTCCGCTTGGAAAAAACATCCCAAACACCGAACATCTCCTGGGAAAAGCCTGACCTGCTGAGTGGAGCTGTTGGCAGGAGYGAGCCCTGCRCCTCTGCCAGATGCACGCTGCTGCACAGACCTGTGTGCTGAGAGGCAGCAACCTGTGCCCAGATCCGCAGCCAGAGATTTCTCCCCCCTCTCTCCCTGCGCTGTTTGCAGGTCACTTGTACATTCAGAGCTTAGCCTCGTGAGCTGGGAGCCTGCACAGGATCTGGGGGGATGTTGGGAGGCAGAAATCTCTGGGCCAAACGATCTGGGTCATCCCTTTCCCAGGGGCAGTTTCTGTGCCCAAACCCCCCTCGGATTTGCCCTAGGGCCCAGAATCCTTCCCTATGCAGAGAGAAGGATATGCCCAGGAGCAGCCCCATAGGAAAACACTCCAAGAATTTATTACCGTGGGGCTCCCGCACCTCAGTGCCGCATTTTTTGGTGCTAAACACTATTTCCAGGTAATATACTGGTGCTGGGATGTGCAACAAGACTGGGTGCACCCCACAGCACTGTCTTTGGGAGCAGTTAATGCAGAGAACAGCATTAATTATGGAGGGAGGAGAGCTGGCTGGAATGAGCACCAGAAAGCCTCCAGAGCCCAGGGTTTACAGAGAACATGTATAAAAGGCAGATTCCTCTATTAATAATTTAAATGGGATTCATAATAGAGACAACTCATGAATTGCTTCATGACTTAATAATAATAGTGAAAGTTGGCCTGGATCAGCCAAGAGATATTCCTAACGACTTTAGGAAAAGCTCATGGGCTCTGTGGAGGGAGCACAGTGGAAATCACTGTGGCCCTCCTGGTTACCAAATAAACATAAAAGAAGGATAAAAACCCCATTGTGGGGAAGATGTGGCTGGCCAGCTAATGGACATGACTTGAGTCGTGACAGCAAAAAGTCTCCCAATGACAAAGTTCTGTACACGTCCTGCCTCTTCCCACATCCTCAGCCACAGACTGGCCTCCCCCACACCCCCTCAGGTTTTCCCGGTTTTTTTTTTGCATGGGAAACTTTGGTAGAATGTTGCAAGATTCCTTTTGGTGCTGTTGTTCCTCTCTGCATGGTGATGTGGGGATGGAGCAGTGCTTTACGAGAGCTGGGCAAGGCACAGAGGGAAACCTTCCCAAGACTTGAAGACCTACTCAGTAACAGTTCCACATCACCACTGCTGAGGCCCAGCACAATCAGAGCAATCGTTGTTCTCAGCCAAATTATTTCCACTGGGTGGGCAGAGGCAACCTCACTTCTCCACCACCCCACAGAAAAGCAGGTACAGCTTGTAACACCCTCCTGAAAAGACCCATCTGCCTGCTCTGCCTTAAGGAAAGAGCAAATATCCCTCCCCACACCTTGAATTAGTAGTTTTGGGGCTAATTCACGTGTAGACAAATCACCTCCAATCAAAATCATTGCTGGCTCGGCAGGGGCTGTAGGGACAAGGCAAAGCAATTCAAATTTCCCGTACCCTTGCTGGCAGCCAGTGAGCAAAAGAGATATTTTGGTCTAACCTGCTGAGGGAAGAGAGGTTTTGCACGGCTGTCAGGGCAGCACAGGGAGGCGACCGCTGCAATTCCGGTGCCAGCCAAGCGGGAGGAGATCTGGGACAGCGCGTGTGGGTTGAGGTTGTCTTCCCAGTTCATTTTTGAGATTTAACATGCAGAACCTGGACCTGGGCTAAATATAGCTAGTGGAAGCCTGACAGGATAAAACCCCAGTCAGGGGGCTGCAGGGAGGGGAGAAGTGCCCTCCACGGGCTCTGCTGTTGCTCTCAGAGAGCTGCTGAAGCCCCAAACCCAAAGGTTTGCGCCCAGGTGAGCAGGATTTACCACAGAAAATTGTGGCAAACGTGTACGTGCATCCCAGCACAGCTGCCTGCAGAGCTCAGCTGGGACATGGCACTGGGAGAGGTCTGAGAGCCACCACCCCACTTTCACAGCCTCTCAGGGATGTATTTCCGAGACTTATTTTTATCTGCTCTCTATAAAAAATTGTTCGGCMTCTCCCCTGCTCCAAGAATTGTTCCAGAGCAACTTGGATGCTGCTGGATGCTGCTTGAAGCTGTCCTGTGCCACAGGGACAGTTCAGGGCTGTCCCCACCTGCCCAGTCACTGTTTCACCGTGGCCAAGACCCTTACACTGCCTTGAGCCAGAGCTTGGGGCCCTCTGCCAGCCTGGCTGGGCCCTTGCCCTGGCAGGGGCTGTATTTCAGCCCTGCAGACATGAGCTCTAGGGCTGTGCATCAAACAAAAGCTGGCTCAGATYATGCAGGAGATCCCTGTTTGCAACCCCCTGCTAACACCTTGGATCAACCACAGCCGAGGAACGCTTCCCTCTGCCCCTGGGTCTTGTTCCAGCTAAATGGATCCAGGAATCACACAGGAGGAAGAATGATTTGGCAACGAGTTAAACCACCTGAAAGCAGAATTCGTCATTTTGTATCAAGTGAAACTTTTCTGCAACAGCACAGAATAAACCTCTGCTGTTCCTGCTTTGGTTTGCTCCTGGCCCATTTCCTCCCCAGGCCTGGGTTTAGCCACCAACCAGAAATTATTTAATCCTTGTCTCCAGACTGCAAAGCTCTCTTGGGGTTTTTCAGTACTTCTGAAATGTGATTGCTTGCTCAGACGCAAGATCTAGTGAGGTATTTGCTGCCTCACTTCCCTGGAGTGAGAGCAGCCTTGTTTCTTCAAGACAAACAGCCCAGGCCAGGAGCAGAAGAAAAATACAAAGGGAAACAGCAGGCAACATGGGACTGGGATGGTTATTTGCCTGGGCAGGTCTTCTGCCCAGAACCTCATTTCCACCAACGTCGTTCCTTAACTGCTGCAGCTCATTGTTGGAGAAGAGAGAGTTAAGGCTTTGCAAAGAATCAAAGTTTCTCAAGTCATCCCTGGAGGCATGTCCTATGTATTCCATGTACAGCAGAAATGAAAGCTGCTAGTAATTGATATTTTTCTGCTAATCAAGGGCTGGGCACATTGCCCTGAGTACAGCAGAATACAAGACAGACTTGGATTTATGAAGAGGGATCCACAGAGCCCCAGCCTTTTTCCCTGTCTTGTCCCATCCCTGCTTTTCCCCCGAGGTGCCAGTTCCTGCACAGTCACTGGGGACTGCAGGAAAGCAGTGTGAGGACAGCAGGAAGAAGTGATGGGTGGATCTGTCATAAATCAGCATCTCCTCCATGACTCCAGGAGTTGCAGGGCAGCACCGGACTGCAGAGAGCAAAAAGCCCCTCTCCTGCTGTCCCTGCAGCAGAGACTGAGTCCCCCAGGTCTTTCGGGGACACCACCAACACTGACCACCCTCCGTGCAAGTGGAGTTACAAAACACAGTCCCAGGAGTTACAAAACACAGTCCCAGGAACACCGCAGAAGAGAAGGATTTCAAAGCAAGGAGGGCAGGATTGGACGTCTCTGGGACACGGCTATTTCATGGCCGGCAAGTCTCGGCTCATTAACCTGCTTCTGGCAAACAGAGCCCCGGGGTCCAGCTGCCCCCGACCCGCCTCGAGCATGCACAGGGCAGCGGGAGCGGCTGAAGGGCGGCTGCGGGCTSTGCCGCGGGGCTGGCCCCGTTCCAGCACTCCTGGCTTCCCGAACACGCTGAGTCCTGCCACTCCCGTCCCCACCATCACCCGGGATTTGGCTGGGACCGGGGCCAACCCCTGCGGGCTCCCCAACCCCGCGAAGGGGAGCGAGCTGCAGCCTCATTCCCCCACCGCCGCGACGGGATGGGGGTGACAGACGGACCGCGCCGGGGGACGAGGAGCGAGGTGGGCAGAGGGACGAAATCTGTCGTGAAGTTCAAGCAGGCGCTCTGCCTCGTACCCCCCCTTTGCAGACCCTTCCCCGGTGCCCCCCTTCCCATCCCGATATCCCCATCCCCATCCGTACCTTGTGCAGCAGCGCCTCGTTGTAGCCGTCCCCCCCCGGGCCGGCGGCGCGGGCCCCCATGGCCGGGGGGGCTTCGGGGGACTTCTGGCCGGGCCGCCCCTGCAGCACCGCGGACAGCGCCCGCCCCGCTCGGCACCGCGGGCAGCGCCCGCCCCGCTCGGCACCGCCCGCCCCGGTTCGGCGCCGCAGCCCCGGCCCGGTGCGGCACAGCCCGGCCCCGCTCGGTCCCCGCAGGACAGCGGTGCCCTGTGCTCGTCGCCGCCGCTCGCAGGGTTCCCCCGCCCGGAGGAGGCGGCGGGGGGGGAGCGGGAGGAGGCCGGTCCCGCCCGGGGGCGGGGAGGCGGTGGGAGCGTCCCCCGCGCCGGCAGAGCCCGCCGGACTCTCCGCACAACCGCTGGTCCCTCCTCAGCTCCCCCTTCCCATGTCTCATCCGTGATAGACTCCCACCCCCGGCGACTTCGCAGAGCCCGGGGGTCCCTGCCCTCGCCACCGGGAATCGCTGCCCTTTTTCTCTCCGCTGCGGGAGGCGCGCACGGGGCAAGGCCAGCCCTGGCACGGAGGTTTCCCGTACCAGCTCCGACCACTGCCGAGCTGACAGCGCGGAGCCAGGTCCGCTGCGCTGCTCCAGCCCATGTTCACAGCGGGCTCGTTGGCACTTAGAGAGCTCCACGCCCGCACTGGGGCTGCTCCGGCTCACACCCCTCCAGACACCAGCCCACACAGCCCACAGGCAAGGACAGAGCTGAGTGGTCACCAGCGTGTCACCCCGGGGAGGGGCAGCAGGGGCAGCACMCCTGGCCTGCTGGCCAGGCCATTTCAGCTTCTTTACCAAACTGATGCTGAGCCTGGTTTACCCTGGCAGATCCCTTTTGGAATCCCACTGCATTTACAGAGCCCAGTTGGGACCCTGCTTGGAGCAAAAACCAAATTGTATCTACAAACAGGAGGCATCTGTGCCTAAACCAGAAGGTGACAGTCAATATCTCATTGAGATCCTTTTCTTTATTACTCCCTTTAGAGCAATTTGATGTTGTCGATTGCACTGGAAATAAATTAATCTTTAGTCAGAAGTTTATTTAAGAGAGACTCAGTTCAGTCTCCAGTTTCCTCTTTCCAGATCAGCAGATGGCCCCAAGCCAGAGGAACAGACCACGCTTCCAAGAGCCATCTGCACCCGTCCGATTGCTGTTTGACTGCCTGGGCCTGACATTGCTAATTATATCTGCCTGTTATTTCCTCTGACTGCAGACACGGTTCTGCCGGGTCAGATGATTGGGCTTGGCAACAACTGCCAGAAAAAATGAAAAGCAACCCAGAGGGACAGTGGGGTTCAGGCTTGCCTGAGGCCAAAAAGCCCAACCCAACCTGACGCAGACCATCCTGCAGCCAGACAACCCATTAGCCTCATGCGCTRGAAGACAATCAACAGCACAAAAATAAAGGATATCACGAGCCCTGATGTCTGGATCAGATAATTAGCAAGTGGTTCAACATAGTGCACACACTCCACACCAGGTAGGGCCAAGAAGAGAGTAGCAGACCTCAGGGGGGCTTCAAMAAAGCCAAAACAACTCTTAAACACACCAAGAACTTGTCAAAACTCCCATGGATATCAGCACAACCCTTTCCACAGGTGTCCCAGTGCTGTCATGGCCCCTTGAGGGTGGAAACTTCATACTAACATCTTGAGTGCATGCTGAGCCTTCTGCCCCAGAGTGGGGGTACTGCCCCACCCGAGCTGCCTGCTGGGCCACACAGGCCCCAGAGACCTGGATCTGCTGCAGGCACTGTGCAGCTGTGCCCTRGGGGCCCAAACTGGGCAGGTACTCAGAGAAACCTCCCCTGGAAGGTGGGATGAACTTAATACCCAGTGAAGAGGAGAGGAAGCCCCCAGCAGCCCACCGCGTGTGAGGCTCCAGGTCTGCTTATCCCTGGATGGGAATTTCTGGCAGGTTTCTGCTGCAGAAGAGGCTCTGGGGCTCGGAGAGCATCTTCTGACCCTTCTCAGCTCCAGCAATATTTGTTTCCTACCCTGAATCACAAAGGAGAGCAGGAAGGAGCTGCTGCTGAGCAAGAAGAGCCTCACAGAGCCAAGTGGTCCATTCCCTCTGCAGGCACTGGCATTGCACCAGAGACACACTTGGCCCTGCAGGTTTAACCTCACTCAGGAGGAAGACAGTTTTCCTATTTCTCATGATATCGCCAAGTGTAATGCAGCCTAATGAGACAACACAGATTGCTGGCAAAACACAGGCACCAGCACAGCCTGGCGCGGCCCCAAGGGCTTTAYCCACTTTATGGCGCTGGAGGACCTGACCCATCACAGGTAAGTGAGATCAGCAGCTTCATCAGAGCCCAGCAGTCCCATCACCTTCCTCACTGCCTCCCCTCACACACGGAGGAATGCATTTCCCCACCATCCAGAGCAAGCCACTTGCTCTGACAGCCTCCCCCAGACCCAGCAGAGGTTTCTGGCAGCCAGTGAGCAGTTTATAGCCCCGAGCAAGCGCCGACCAGCTGAAAACACTGCAGAGCAATGAAATCGGAGGAAATGACCTGTAAACRGCAGGAGTCATTCCAAATGAACCTGCAATTTAGATCCATTGTTTGGTCTGTTTGCTGGTAGAGTATCTGTGGTAGCTTAATTACTTGTGTATTTGCCTTGAGAAGTACAGTTCTAACAGTGGAAGATTTAAATCCAGCTCAGGAGTTCCTGCTTCACTGTCCTTCTCGCCTGCTCCTGCTTGTTCTCTGCTGCCCAACCCCATTAACTTGCTGTAGTATCTCGCTGGATTGCCTGTACAACACATTTTGTGGGAGACTGGAGCCCTGCTGAAGTAATTCCTTCCCCGTGAGCTAGGAAGGAATCAGAATTTCATCCTCTGAATCCACCGAGTATGAATTCTTAATTTCCTTGCATTAAGTAACTCCTGCCTTAGCCCTTTCTGGCTAAGTCCAGCCTAAGGCACAGCTCGGGGTAAATCCTCCACCACCACGAAGTCGGCAAGTATTTTTTGCCACTTTTACTGACTTTGACAAATCAGGAGATCTGGGAATGATCTGGACTTATCTTGGTTATCTGAGATGGCAGCAGAGAGATCAGACAGTGCCTGCTCAATCAGCCAGCACTAAAGGAGCTACATTAGCAATTATTGTACTCAGCCTTATCTCATAAGGACAATTTCACCAAACATGCTGAATCCACCCTTGAAGAACAGACTGAAACTACTTGATTATTTTTCAAAGGCCTTAGATTAAATAACAGAATCAGGGATTGGAAATATCATTGAAGTCCAGAGCAGCCAGGACTCTGGAAAGGCTCAGCTGTGGCGGAGGGCAATACGGTGGGATGAGAACTGGGGAAGATCTGTTGCTGCTGGACCCTGAACCAAGGAGATGCATGCACTGATTGAGTCAATTACTGCCTGTCTCAGGAAGCCTTTGAGCCTTTTTCTCAGGGCCGACACCAGACAGTAAGCCCAGACCCACACTCTTGCAGAACCGGAGCAARAGCAGCGTTTGATGGTGTCGTGCTGTGTCCCATCGCTGCTGGGCAGGGGCTGGGAGCGCTGCCCAGGGGCAGGCACGGGGCAGGGGCTGCAGGGGCTGCAGGGGCGGGGGTGTCAGCTCATCCCATCTCCTGTGCCGTGCCCACATCACGTCACGATGGTGCTGCCGGGGCTCTGACACACTTTGCTCGCTGACGCGGCCACCGAGCCACGCGCGAGCGCTCGCTCCAGCCCYGCGTGCGGCGCAGACGAAAAGGCAAACTGATGTGTTCCTGTCAGGGTGCATCAGCGGGATTCCTGGGAAGCGTTTCAGCAATGCTTCTTCTCTCACAGAGCAGCCTTGCCTTGTGCTTCCCGGGCCTCCTGCTGCCAAAAGGGAGAGGTCTTGGCTCGCAGGATCCTGCCACATCCCTCCCAGAGATGCTGGTGCAGAGCAGGGCGCCTTCCCCTGCCCTGTGTGCATTCATTCCCCCTGGGCTATCTGGAGCACCCCAGCGCCTGTGCCCTGGCTGGAGGGTGTCGGGGGGCTCTCTGCAGGCCTCTCCCCACTTTAGGCAGAATGATTTCTTCATCACATTCTGCTGCACTGGTTTCTGCCTGAATTGCTCTACTCCCTTTCTGGTTTCCTTTTCCAACTGACACTCACTTTAATCGGGATAAACATCACGGCTCCTCCTSTGACAGACTCCTGTGTCAGCACTCTCGGGTTCCTCATTTCTGCATGCTCTCATCTTGACCTTCCCCTCCGGGAGCATGTTCACACACTGCTGAGTTGGTTTGGGGCTGAGGCACTGAGCTGGATCCATTCGCTTTGCAAAGCCCCCATTGACAGCCCCCAGTCAGTGTCCCACTCAGCCAGGGCCCCTTCACACAGCAGCTGAGAGGAGAAACATCAGAGTGAAACACCACGTGGGAGCCTCAGTGCTGACGTTGGGTGGCTGTAAATCGCTGCAGTGTCTTCAGGGGTGGGAAGCAGATCTTCCTTCAGCCACTGACACTGAGTCAGGAGCTCTCTGGAGGGTAACACGGTCGTGAGGACTGCTGTGATGGGAGGAAGTGGCACCAGTCTGTGCTGGGGTGTCCCAGGCCCTGCACTGGGCTTGGCAGGTGCTCATCCCGCCCAGGAACCAAACCCGGGAAATGGGGAAATGACACCTCACATCTGATGGTGATGTGATGGTGATGTGGTAGTGATGACACACAATGGATGTGGCTTGAAAAATTTCCCAGGAGCTCGACCAAAGTGGCTCTTTGAAGAAGTGCTTCTGGCTGCTTTCGGGTAACTGAGCTGCCCTCGAAATCCTCACGCAGCCAATACCTTCGTAGGCACCTTCCCTGTGCACATTCCATCCAGAGCCTCTACCTCCGAGCCACTTCTCCCAATCCTCCTCCCACTCCGAGGGAAGGGTGGGAAGGATGCATTGCACTTCGCCAGGTGGTGGCAGGGATGCATCCCCAAGGAAGATGAGGTGGCTGGAGCAGAAAGTTTCTCAGCACAAAGCATCTCCAGCCACGTTTCGAATTCAGATCTTGCTCTTACAGTGACTTGAGTCACAGCCTGTCAGTTGGGAATGAAGGGGTTACTTGGTGACCAAAAGGAAAGCTCAGAACTTCCTCTTGCCAGGGCGAGRCACTGAGAGGGAAGGGGATGCTGGAGATTTGTGCTTTCTGCGCTTTCCAAGGGGCATATTGGATGAAATCCATCGGCAAGGCAGCTGCCAGGGAAGAGGCTTTGCTTTTTGTGTTTGGATTTCTGAAACTTTTTGCGGAAGCATTTAATTCTGAGGGAAAAGCAGCACTGTCAGTCAAAACCCCACAGTTGTGCCAAAAAAGGTGGTTTGGGGAGGAAATGAGACACTTCTGCTTGAGAAAACAAACAAAAACAGCCCAGCTCAAGCTGACAGCTGGCTCAGGAGCCAGGGAGCAGCAGTACAGGAGGATGGATGGCTGTCCATCATCCCACTCCATCATCCCAGTCCATCATTGCAGTCCATCACACCTGGGAGAGCATCCCGGCAGTCCCAACCAGTCCATCTGCAGGGGCTGACCTGCACTCACTCTACCCCGGGCCCTGCATCCCTTCTCTGGCCTGGCCCATCTCAAAACTCTCTGAAATCCTTTGGGCTCTGTGCAAGGGAAGGGTCCTGCTCCCTGCTGGAATGAGCATCATAGTGGAGGAACCTGCTGCATTTTGGCATTTTCCTGGGAACTCAGTGACTGTGTCAGAGAAAAAAACAGAGCCTCTGTCATGGAACATCCGAGGGTGAGTCATGGGCCCTGGGTGAAGGGAAGGAAGCAACTGTCTTAAAAAGAAGACATCCAGGGTCTGCGAGTAAGCACTGCCCAAAGAAGTAACAGGAGAAGGTGGCTTGGAAAACTCCTGGGACGCCCATGTGCATGTGGACCTGGCTCCATCCTGCAGGATTCTTTGTGAAAAATCACGGGGAAAATTCCACACTGGGAGCAAGAAGCTGGCAAATGAGGATTTTCTTGGTTTGGACCCTTTTCCTCATGACAGCCATGAGCACAGGTCAGGCAATTCCATGTCAGGGGTTCTGGCAGAGCTGTGGAGAGGCTGGGGCCCAGCCTGACTGGGAAGCTCACCGTGGTCACGGCAAGAGCCCAGCTGATCCCAAACTTTTCTTCTGGCAGTTACAGGGCATGATCTCTGAGATTTGCTTGCACTGCTGCCACGTGAAGCCTGGGAATAAGGCTTTTCACTCTTTTAATAACACACGCTTGACGGGGGCTCTTTTTTCAATGACTGGGGACATCTCATCTCAGCACTGCTCAGCGGCATAGTGGGTGCACAGGCACAGCCTCCCTTGGGCTGTGCCCCCACAAAACCTGGGCTCAGATCCTTCATGGTTCCCTGGGGCAATGCCAGGACGTGTTTACAGCACCTCTCTCTGTCCCCTGCAGGTGGCTGGGCAGTGACAGGCCCCGAGCAGGTGACAGTCGAGCAGGGCAGCTCAGTGGCAGTGTCCTGCAGCTACAAGCCAGGCTATGAGCTCCACTCCAAGTACTGGTGCCGCAAAAACTTCCTCCAGTTTTGCTCGACCTCCATCGTCCAAACCAATGGCTCGGAGGTGACAGTGATGCGGGACAGGGTGTCCATCAGGGACAACCACACGGCACTCTCGTTCACGGTGACGCTGAGCGGTGTCACACCGGGGGACGCAGGCCGGTACTCCTGCGGGTTGAAGAGGAAACTGTGGTTCAGCTTGTCGCACAGCACCAAGGTGATGGTCTCTGCAGGTAAAACGGGGCTGGGAGCAAAGCCGGCAATAAACTTCCCCCTTTTTCCTCTTCCTCCTCCTCAGTGCTCAGAGCATTGCCTGGATACCTCCCTCACCACACCCTGCACCTGCATGGCTGAAGCCCCAGGGCAGAGGCTCCTGTGCAGGGGGCAGGACAGGGTGTGTGGGGGGCTCCACCTTGCTCTGACTCTGATTCCTTTACAGCTGTTTCAGGCACAACTGAAGGCAGCAACGCGAGCCCATTGACCACCAACCCTCTGTGCCCCAGGGGCTGTGTGGAGCCTCCAGTGCTGTGAGTCAGGGCCTGGGATTGAGACAAACTCACAACAGTATCCCCTGGCCAAAACCATCTTTTCCCCTGCATCCAACTCCCAGCTTTGGGTCCCCAAGGAGCATCCTGGGGACAAGCAGGGCAGCTGGCAGACATGCAAGTGCCCCAGTCCGCATACTCCTTCCCCAGACCCTCCTAAAGCTCTGGCATAACCTCCTTTCTCATACACAGGTCCCAGCTCGGTGTCATCCCCTTGCTGCTCCTCCTCAGCATCAAGGTGCCCGTGGCACTGGCCCTGGTTTGTGGGGCAGCTTGGGTGAGGAGCCGGTGCAGGAGCCGTGACCAGGAAAACCTGCAGCTTTTGGAGGCATCCAGSAGCACCAGGGCACAGGACTGCCCRCCTGTCCCAAGCGCCTCGGAGCCGCGGGGACGCCCTCCTGCCCCCTGGCCCCCCACCCTGCGGGGACCGTGCCACCCATCACGGCCACCCCGTGCCGGGAGGWGMTTGGCTCCAGGTGCRTCTCCCCTGTGAAACCTCAGCCCSTCCTGGCAGCCCCTGYKCTGGAGAGGGAAGGGYTTGGGGTGCAGAGAGGCTGAGTCTGCTGAGCTGCAGCTGCCAAATGAAGACAATTTTGCAATAAAGGCTGGGTGTCCTGCGGGTCCCTGTCTGTCTGTCTGTCTGTCCATCAGCTCCCTCCTTCAGCTGCCAGCAYTGCCTGGGGTGCCTGTGGCTGTTGATGCCAATGCACACACCTGTGTGGGGACATGCTGCACTGTGGTTGTGGGAGACATGGGGTCACAGGGGCCATGTGGCCACCTGCTGCACCATGACACAACTAAGCCCCATCGTGGGGAGAGGAGCCCTCAGCGCAAAGAGCCTCAGCCCTTCCACCCCTGCCTGATCCACCAAATGCCCATCTCCAGCTGAGCAAGAGCTGGAGAAAAGTGTCCTTCCACAACTGTGCCTCCCACTACAGCAACTGCAGGGACTGGGGACACAGGGGGAGGCCTGGAGGGAYCTGRTCAGKGCATGGAGCTCCTGAGCCACAGAGGAGCTGTGCTGGGAACAGCCTGGGAGGACATGCCRGCAAGAGCAGTTGGTGCTCACATCCAGCTGCACCGGGATAAGGGACTGGGGCTGTCCCTTTGCATTCGCATGAGAAGGACAAAATGGCCACAAGGAACACTGTCCCATCCTKGGGACTTGTGAATGAGGTTCAGGGGGTCCCTGTGTAGTGCTGAGCCATGTCTTAGGAACAAGGTCCCCCACTGAGTGCCCTGCCTGTCCAGAGGGGCTGGGCAGGGTGGCAGTGAGAGGCAGGCTGTGTCCCTCCATGGGGGCCATGCTGGAGGCAGAAAGGGAAGCCTCTAGGTCAGGGCTCAGGGGACAGTGCACAGCA
>JACAXG010000030.1:1381759-1492636 GCA_018881555.1 Amblyornis subalaris
TGTGTCTCCACAGGCTGCGGGGCGGTGACGGGGCCCCGCTCTGTGCAGGGATTCCTGGGGGAGTCCATCTCGGTCACCTGCGAGTACCGGCGCGGCTGGGAGACATTGCCAAAATTCTGGTGCAAACCGGCAACGCTTCTTACCTGTGATACTGACATCGTCATCACCTCGGAGTTGGAGCCCGTGGTCCGGCAGGGCCGGTTCTCCATCCGGGACAACCGCACACGCCGRGCATTCACRGTGACTGTGGAGCGTCTGGCCAAGGAGGACGCAGGCACCTTCCGCTGTGGGGTGCGAACGGGAAGTTTCCGGTTTGATGAGAGCACTGATGTGAAGGTGATCGTGGTCCGAGGTCAGTACTTGTGAGTCGTGCATCCCTCAGGTCCAGCCTTGATGTGTGCCTGTCAGTGTGCTGGGAGTGGGTCCTGCAGTGGCGTCAACCTGGAGGCGGTGGATGCCCATGCAGGTGGGACAGGCTCAGGGTGTGTCACCAGAGTGGAGTAGGTGCCACCATCACTCTCTTTCCCATGCCCAGTTCTTCCCAGAGCCTCTTCTCRGCACTCCAGGATGAGTGACCATCATTACTGGGGTGCACTGCCCTCTCTCTGTTTCATTTTCTTCCTCATTAGCTCTTGCTGGCCCTGTCTGTGCTCTCCTTGCCTTATTGTATAACACTGGGGAGTTCTTCACCCCACTGTGCYGCCCCAGTTCCCACTCAGGACAGGCAGTGTCTGTGGGCACCAGGCCCTGGGCTTAGRGAACATSTCTCTCTGTTGCCTTGCCAGGGATCAGTCCCCATGGCAGCACAATATATGTGTGGGGTTTTTGTGTTAATACTAAACCGGGCGTGGGGTGCCCAGACCCCCTTTCTGCAGAGTGAATCTGTTTTCTGCACGTTTTGGGGGATACTGAGACTGTCAAAAGCCTCTTGGGCAGGGGAAGGGTCGTACAGCCCTCCCACCTCGAGGTGTGTCCTCTGGGTGTGGCAGAGGGGACCCAGCTTCTCCTGGTGTGACACTAGATGGGTCACTTCTGGCTCGCTGCAAAAACAGCATTTTTCCCCACAGAGACAGAGATCAAGCAAGCCTCTCCACTTCTTGTTACAGCTACTCCAACCTCAACATCATGGACCTACACCACCACCATGAAGACCTCCCATTTCACCACCTCTGTAACAGGCTCCACACAGACAACTCCCCAGGGGGAAACTGTGCCACCAACATCAAATCCCTCCACCCCTCAACCGTGAGTAGCAGCTGCTGCCTACAACAGCCACTTCCCTCCACTTTGGCGCAGCTGGAGCCCTGCAACCATCAGGCTCTTCACACCTCCCTTAAGGATCCAGACATCCTGCTTTTGCCTTTAGAGACCACTCCACACGGGAAAATTCTTTCCTGTGAGAGTAATGAGGCCCTGGCACAGGTTGCCCAGAGAAGTCGTGGGTGCCCACCCCGGAARTGTTCAAGGCCAGGCTGGATGGGGCTCAGAGCACCCTGGCCTAGTGKAAGGTGTCCCTTCCCACGGCAGGGGCTTGGAACTGGATAATCTTTAAGGTCTCTTCCAACCCAAACCATYCTCTRATTCTATGACAGCAATTCCAGTGCCCCTGGTCACATGGCCCTGGCAAAGCCCTGCTTGTCCCCCATCCATCTTGCAGCTTAAGCAAGACATGAGTTATTGCCATGGGAGAAGTGGTTTCTGCGGGCGACACCAACCCTATTTCCTTCCCCAAAACTCAGAGAGACTGTTTGTGAGAAGCCAAGTGCTGCCGAGTGTCCTGTTTGTAGTCACACACAGCCCAGCATAGTTGACAAAGCGTGAAACCGGTGTTAGATCTTTCCCCCTTCTTTCCTGCCTCTGGGAGGTGATGCCAGCAGCAGGCGAAGCTGAGGCTCCCCTATCAGCACGCACAAGGGGTAGCTGGCACACCGACCTTGCCTGCTTGCTCATTACAAATAAGCTTAACAAAGAGTGGGGTTAAACCAGAGCAAATGTAGGAACCCATCCTTAAACCACTGAAGACAGCAGCTCTCAGACCCAAGTTTTGCTTCTGCAGTTGTTGGTTTGCTTTGCTCCATGTCCAGCTGGCAGCCTGACCACCCCACTGCTGTCCTTCCCGGAGCAAGCCCTGACACCCACAGCTGCTCCCTATGTCACCCACAGCCACTTCCTGCAACCCTGCTCCGTGCTGGTTCATCYTGAGAAGTGTGACAACATAAACTCTTTTTTTCTTGCAGCTTGAATGTGGTTGAGCAGATCCTGACTCCAGCCATCATAGTGGTTCTTCTTTTGCTTGCAGTGGCTATTGGTGTTATGGTAATACTCTCCAGGAAGAGGAAGAACGGTGAGTGAAGTTGTCAGTGCTACACACATCCTGTTTCTGTACTAGAACCTGCTCTGCTTTACTTATTTTTCCCTCTGTATTTCTTTTTTCTCCCCCATTCCCTTCCTGATCAATCCAGTTCCTCAGTCCATCATTGAGACCTCCACAAAGGAGGACTCCTTCCCCTGAGGGAACATGGGGGCCATCCCATGGGTCCTGTCTCCATGGGAGTGGGGAATGACAGCCCTTGGGATGGGTGCTGCTGGGCACAGCACCTGCTTGGGTTTGTCTGGGCACCGTCAGCTTCTCCAGATGGGCTCATTCATATGGGCCAGGCTTACAGTAGGCTTGATGCAAAGTTTAGGGCCAGTGTGAAGGATGGGGAGGGACAGAAGGGAACATCACCAGCTGGCAGGTGTGGTCTAAGCCATCTAGAGATGGCTCCTCTAAACTGGAGCAATTCTTGTCTCGTCCTGCTTTATGGCAAGATTTSCAGTGGCGATGCAGTGTCTCAATACATTTATTTTCCTCTGTTTTCACTCATGTCTATCCACATCCGTGCTTCATCCAGCCCTCTCTGGAGCAGACATAGAGATGGACAAGACTCACACCGTGTCGCCTACAGTAAGGAAAACCTCATGAGGTCTTGGGATGCTGTGCCCCAAATTCACGTGGAGAGGGGAAGCATTACACCCTGAGCTGCCAGAGCCGCAGCTTTCAGCCAGGCTGCTTTTCGGCCACTTTAGGCTGGGAGGGATCCTCTGGGCTCTGTTCACCAACTGAAAGAYACAACCAAAGACTTTGTGTGACTATCGCAGAGTATTCCTAGAATGGGAATTTAGGATTGAGCTGAGAGGTTTCTCCCCAAACCCCTCCAAGCGTGGGAGCTGCTTCTCTGGGTGAAACAGCCTTGGGAACCTGCAGCAAAGCACACCTGAGGTGGCTGCAGGGCAGCTGCTCTTTGCTCACTGCTTGGAAAGTGTTTTCTGATGTTTTCTGCCAGCTTTCAAGAAGGGGCTGGTGTCACTAACTAGAATTCCCCTGGGGAACGTTGAGCCAGCCCTTGCTTCAGTTTTTATTTCCACCCGGTGCTCCTGTGGCCATCAGGTCAGGCAGCAGGGTGGGAGATGTTCCCACCCCTGTGGATGCAGACAGGGAGTGGCAGCAGGGTAAGAGCTCATCCCTCTCCATCAGGGAGCAGATGCCTTGAACTATGCGGACATTGACCACAACACGGGCACGGCCGAGAGCCACCTGTACAGCAATGCCGAGGCTTTCCGCCGCCCGGAAAACCCCCAGACTGAGTACATGGAAGTCGGGCAGAGTGCTAAGGTAGGAGAATGCCAAGCAGCACCAAGCTGGAGGTGTGGGGGGGGAAAGCTGGGGCGGGTGGGTGATGGYGTGGGCAGTGGGATGAGCGGGGTGGGGAAGGAGGGGGCTGCAAAGGGATGTGCCAAACTGGGGTGTGAGTGACCCTGGATAATGTGGGTTCCCTCTGTGATCCCCGTGGCTGCTCCTGGATGCTTAAACAGCTGAGAGGGATTCCAGCAGACAGTGTTTCCCTGGAGCAGCCCCAGGAGGGATGTTTTATGTTTATCCTCCTCCTTTCCCAGCCTTTGGAAGAGCAAACAGAGACGTTATATGCCAGGGTGCAGAAGCCTGTGCCACAGCAGGAGCAGATCTACACCAACATGTCACCAGCTCCACAGCCCAGTGAAGAGCTCTACAGCACAGTGTATGGGAGATGAGCCAGCACYCGGCCCCACAGGCTGCTCCTGCTGCTGGGAGCACCAGTGGGACCTGCATGGAGGAGGAGGGGTTGGTGTTCTGCTCAGGCAGGAACTGGCTCAGCAGCAGAGCTGCTGCTCTCCGAGGCTTGGATGTTTTTTTGAAGCAATGTTGGAGAGGATGAGTGGAGGCACGGAGCGGGATAAGGATAAAATCATCCCTTTGCATTTGGAGTCCTCATCCATACAGCAATGGTGCTGGGAATAAAACTCTCCCTGTTGAAGTGGGATAGTCCAGGCCAGAGACCTGCCTGAGTGTGTGAGAGCTGGGCAGGGGAGGTGAGGCTGGGCTGGGGATTGTGGGTGGGCTGGCTCCCTGTGCCCACCACCCATCCCACTTCCCCCTTTGGCTGCGTTTTCGTGTGGGCTGAAGCTCCCAAGCCCACTGGTCACCTCAAACTGACATGTTTTTCATGCTGGTGCGAGCTGGCAGCTCTTGGGAACCAGGACAATGGGAAATGTTATGTCCAAGTGCATTTGCACGGGGTGCTTGGGTGAAGAGTGAGGTGCATCAAGCTCGTGGTGCAGAAATGGCATCTCCCCCAACCYCTGGTTCCACAGGCCCCTGAGGGGATTTGCTCCTGCTCTTTCTCTCCCACCACCCCCAAGGGCCCCCCACCTGGAAGCACACAGATGGGCTATAACCATCACTTTGCTCTTCTCTGCTTTGCTGATAACTTTTTTTCTGGCACCCACTAAATACTTTCTGTGTGAAGTGTTGCTGCTTTATCAGTGACACCGAGAATCTGATGGCATTGACTGCTGTGTGTGACTGTGTTTGTACAGCAGGTTCCCACCTGTTAAAGGGTTTGTTGCAGTGTCACCCTGAAAGCAGATCCAGCCCCTCGTTGTTGCCCAGGTGGGCTCCAGCAGTGTGAGAACTCAGATCTTTAAGGACGAGGACTCTTGGGGCTCCAGCACAAACCCACAGCCCCGCCACTGTCTGCTGCAGCATCACTCCCTGCTGGGGCATCCCACGGAGTCTTGCTCCTGGCATGCTGGTGCCATCCCCCATGAGTGTTCACTCTGCTCCTGCCYGGTGCCAGGCAACCCACTCCCACAAAAAACAGGTGATGGGGATGGGCATCTATTTGGGATGGGCTGGGAGCAGAAAACCTGAGCTCTTACACAGACATGGGCCCGTGCAATGGCAGGGATGCTGATTTACACTGCAGCCAGGAGGCTGAGGCGGGAGCTTCTCGCTCTCTACAAATACCTGAAAGGAGGTTGTAGTYAGGTGGGGGTTGGTCTCTTCTCCCATGTAACAAGTGACAGGACAAGGGGAAACAGCCTCAGGTTGAGCCAGTGGAGGTTTAGCTTGGATATTAGGAAAAATTTCTTCACCAAAAGGACTATCAAGCTTTGGAACAGGCTGCTGAGGAAAACGGTGGAGTCACCATCCCTTCCCTGGAGGTATCTAAAAGACAAGTAAATGTGGCATTTGGGGACATGGTTTAGTGGTGGCCTTGGCAGTGCTGGGTTAATGGATGGACGTGATGTTCTTAGAGGTCTTTTCCAGCCTAAAGGATTCTATGTAGGGAGCCTTTTCCTGCTGGTGTGGAGATGCTGAGGCAATCCTGCAGCTCTCAGCTCTTCAGGCAGGGACCAAATTGCTCCTGTGCAAGGGGAAGCTCTCCCAGAGCTCAGAAGGCTCCTCAGAGCCCTTCCGCAGCCTGGGAMGCCCCTCTTATCAAAACCTCTTCCTCTAAATACCCTCAGGGCTGTTGAGGCTGCAGGGTTCCCTCGGCTGTATTGGCAGAATCTGCYCACAAAGCTTACAGGGGGTTATGGAACTCCCCGGTGCTGCTATCGCCACCCAGCCACTGGTTCCTATTTCCTCTGCTAAAATACCTCCCCCTKCCAGTAGCTTTTACAGGGGAAAGGCTGGGAGAGCTGASTGTGTTCAGCCTGGAGAAGAGAAGGCTCCAGGGAGACCTTAGAGCCCCTTCCAGTGCCTAAAGGGGCTCCAAGAGAGCTGGAAAGGGACTTTGGACAAGGGCCTGGAGTGCCAGGACAAGGGGAATGGCTTCAAACTGACATAGGGCAGGGTTAGATGGGATATTGGGAAAAAATTCTTCCCTGTGAGGTTGGTGAGGCCCTCGCACAGGTTGCCCAGAGAAGCTTTGGCTGCCCCATCTCTAGAAGTGTCCAAGGCCAGGTTGGACGGGGTTTGGAGCAAGCTGGGATAGTGGAAGGTGTCCCTGCCCATGGCAAGGGGGTTGACACCAGTGGTCACAGGCACACGCTGCAGTGCACGCATGGCCACACAGAGGCATATGTGCACCCCAGTGCACACTCACRTCCCAGGGCACACTCACACACACAAATACAAGTGCACACTCACGTTCACTCACAGTCCCATACACATTCACTCACACTCCCTCTCAGATCTCAAAGTACACACACACTCACCCACTCACATTGATTCACTCTCACATTCACTCACGTTCTCACATTCATTCACACACACACTCACATTCATTCACATTCACTCGCGCTCTCACGTTTGTTCACACGCACATTCACTCACACTCACCTGCATTCTCACACTCATTCATGCTCACACTCACCAGTCCCGCCCCGCCCTGTGGCCCCGCCCATGTCTCCGCCCCTGCTCAAACCCCGCCCCCTCCGTGCCCGCGCATGCGCGGCGGCGGCGGCGGCGCGGCGGGCGATGGTGGCCGGCGGGGCGATGGTGGCCGGCGGGCGGGCGCGGAAGCTGGTGCGGCGCTACCGGCTGGCGGCCGCCACGGCCCTCGCCATCCTCCTGCTCCAGGGGCTCGTCCTCTGGAGCTCCGCCGGCCTCGACGAGGAGGGCCCGGCCGAGGTGCGCCGCGGGARGGAGGGGGGGGCGGCCCGGGGCCTGCCGGGGGGACTGTGAGGGGAAGGGGAGGGTGAGGGGGATGGGAGGCGGTGCTGAAAGGGGACGACAAAAGAGCTGGGGGGGGCGTGAGGTGGCTGAGGACGACGCGGGAGACAGGGGGGTCCTGAGGGTCTCGAGGTGGGCTGAGGGCCTGGGGGGTCATGAGAGGGAAGTGGGTGCCGGGAGGGGGCTTTTGAGGGGAGCCCTTGGAGGGACAGTGCCTTGGGGGATCTGGAGTGTCCCCTTGCTCTGGAGCTGGGGAGGGGACGACGGGGGTRAGCTCTGTGGGGTTGTCAAGGCCCAGACCCAGGAGGGGGTCCTGTTGTGGACCCCTGAGGCTGCTGGGACTGTTAGCTGTGGTGTGGGCACTGGGATGTGAGAGGCCTCTGGCTGCAGCAGTGCAGGATCACAGCACATGAGAAGGGGAGCTTGTGGCCCAAGGAGGGTTGCTTGGGGTCTGGCATGGGTTGGGAAGTGTGGGGGGCTTGATGGGGGTCTTGTGCTTCTCTGTGTTTTGGAGGATGTTGTGGGAAGCTGTGGTCRGAGACATGCAAACCAGAAAATACAGAATTCAGAGAGCTGGGAAGTTTGTGTCAGCTCCTGTGTGGCTGGTCTGTGTATCCCTGAGAAGTGGGAGGGTMCAAGGACCTTTTGGAGTCACTGATATCTTTATACCAGAACACTCTGCTGAGGCCAAAYGCATCAGTTCTTTCTTCTGATTGTGGGGAAACCGAGGCACGGGCTGGTGAAGGAGTTTGCCCAAGGTCAGACACAGAGCAGGTATCAAGGAGGACCCGGGCTGCTGAAGCACGTTGCTGCCACCTTCAAACAAAGCTCCCACACCCCTGGGTTGTTTATTTGGATTTGTTCATTTGTTGGGAATTGCCCAGACTGTCCAGGTCGATTACATCTGGGKGGGCCAGTGGCTGAAGCCTCCTGGTGTGAAGGGTGATCCTGTGGTCAGCAGGTCTGTAAAGCTTTCCTTGGAAGCAAAGAGGTGAGAAGGGGAACTGGGCAGCCCCTTGCAGTGGGGAAGGTCTCTAAGGTGACAATACTCACTCAGCAGATGAGTTCCCAGCCCCAGGCCTCGTCTTGGGCCACGGGGAATGGCCATGAACAGCCTCGTGTGCTGCCCTATGCCCATCACCAACACAGAACCGGGGAATGAGTGTGGCAAGGAGAGGGGACATGGAGTTGCTCCTGATCTGGAGGCACTGGAAGCATGAGAGCAGACTGATCTGGCACCGAGGAGTGCCCAACTGCTCCTTCCCCTCTTCTGTGACCTTGATCAAATTACTTCATGCATCCTGGCTTCTCCATCCCTCTGCACCATCCTGCACTCTTTGTCTGCTGTCCTCTGCTCCTGCCCTTCACAGCCTCCTGGGCTGGCTCATTCTGCCTTGGTCCTTGCCTGGTTTCCCCMTGTCCCATCCCAGAACTGAGGTGGGCAGCTGACAGGTTTGGCCATGGGTCCTGTTGCCTGGAGAGGAGTTGGTTCACCACGAGCAGTCCTGGRATTTGACAAGCATCTTTGGAGATGACAAGAACCATCCTTAACTTCATGGACAGCCCAAATCCATTAGCAAGCTGGGAAAAGTCCAATTAACCTTTGTTTCTTATGAAATGCAAAGCTCATGGTTTCTGTGCCCTCCTGCAGCTTCTGATTTTGGCCAGACCTAGAGGAGACACCATTTCCCTAAGGGAATTTCGGGTAAAGCCAGAGGAACAGTCCCRGGAGAGTCTGACCTTGCAGGCCTGGAAGGATTTGTGGAAGTTTGGGATTTCTTAATTGCCAAAGTAAATGGCTCCTTCCCACTAACGAACACAGCTTGTTCCCACCATGAATGGGCCGTCACTGGCTGTAGAGAGAGAAAGAGACTTTGGAGTCCTGGAAGCTCTGTGGAGCTGGCTATGCCACTTGGATCCGTCAGTTCTCTTCCCAAGCCCGATTTTGGGGTCCTGCAGGCTCCCTGTATTCACCAAGCAGRTGATTTATGGGGTGCAGACCAGGAGCAGCTGGATCTGTCTCCATCCACCCAAGTCAGCACTGAGTTTCCTACCTCCTGGAAACCAAACTGTTTTGTTCCACTGGGATCAAACAGACTGATGGATGGGAGAGGAACTTCCCACCCCTGCTGTGGACAGCACGAGGGTCTCGCCACACAGGTGGGAGCCTGAGGGACCAGAGCGATCCTGTCATTGTGACACTGACAGCTCCTGAGTGAGTGCATGAGTGTCCTGAAGCTCTTAGTCCGTGGTGGAGGTGGCACCAGGAAAACCCAAACCACAGAGTTTCCTTGTGGGTGGAGAAGAGGATCTGTCACTGCAGTAGAAGTGTTTTAGCCACTTGGTCTCCTGTCTTTGTCTTTCTAGGCAGGAGRTGGCACCCCCAAAAGGGCTGTCAAGCCCTGGGTTGGGCTGGGTGAGGAAGTGGTGGAGTCACAGTCTCTGGAGGTATCTAGAAGATGTGTAGATGTGGCACTTGGGGACATGGTTTAGAGGTGGCCTTGGCAGTGCTTTAACAGTTGGATGATCTTAGAGGACTTTTCTAACCTAAACAGTTCTGTGATTCTGAGCGACCTGTGGCTGGYGCCTGGAGTCATCTGTGTGTGTCAGGGGATGCGGATGGGGAGCCTCACTGAATGTCCCACACATGAGTCTTAAATACAGCAGAACAACGTGTCTGGAGCCGTTCCCTGCCAGGCCGGGGTGGAGGGATCACTCTGCTGTGGTGCAGTAATTAGAAACCCTTGAGTTCGTTAGCTGGCAGCTCCGGAAAGGCTGGCGATGCTTCTATCAACTTCCCTACTGGGAAAGGCAGCCAGGCATGCTCCTGAGCTGGGAACAGGGCTCTTTCCAGGGGGATGAGCAGGACTGTAACCAAGGGTGGGCATCGATTGGGGGGTGTCCCCAGAGTCAAGTGTGTTGTGGGGTGCAGGATGTGAGTGGGATCAGTGAGTCTCTTCCTGTAGGAACAGAGCTGAGCCCCTGGAAGAGACTCACTCCTCACTTGTGGCTTCCCAACTGCCCGCTCCTGTGATGCTCCGTGGGGAAAACAGGTTTATAGCTCTGGAACAGATGGTCCTGCRTGGTGACTAATGAAGGGTTCACTGCCTGTCTCGGGCTGCCTGTGACGCCTGTCTGGGTGGAAGCAGACTTGGCTGATCCCCGCTGAACCAACCCCTTGGGATTTAAGCAGTGGTTTGGCCATGCTTTGCAGGCTGTGCCACCACAACATGGGTAGTTTGGGAACTGTGGAATGGGCAGATCATGCCAAATGCTTTCCAGCCTTTTCACCATGTACTTTCTCCTGGCTGTGACCTTCCCAGCAGCTACACTCACAGGGGAGTTTCATGCTGGGGGCCGGTTCAGTCCTGCTGTCCTTGAGAGGCATCTGCCTATCCTCCTGAGATGCTGCTGCCCAGAAATATCCCTAGATGTGTCTTGCAGCCTCCCGTGGCGCCTGGCACAGCCGCTGGGCAGTCAAGGTTTGGGAGTGCTGTGAGAGAGCCCTGGGAGGCTGGGCTGGAGCAGGCAGCTGCCTGCCTGTCATCCAGGAGTACCTGTGGTGGGCTGGGAAAGTTCTTTCCCGTGAGTGTGGCATCCAAACTTCCCAGCTCCCTGCTCTCCGCAAGGCTGACTGTTTCTGCTGGTCAGCCAGCCTGGCAGAGGTAACGAAGCATAATTAACTGCTCCCTTTACACATCCGCTTGGCTCCACAGGAGGGTTTGTGAGGGGATTTCTAGGGAAGGTGGTGATGGCTGTGCCTGCCCCAGCCCAGTGAGCCGGGGCCCAGGGAAGGGACTGTGGGCAGGGCCTTGGTCGATGCCTATCTGGTGCTTTCAGCCCAGAGAGTGCAGCTGCAGCTGCCTAGGACTCTGACTCTGCTGGGCTTGGACTCACAGCATGGTCATGGCAGGGAAGAGCTGGTCCAGCTGCCTCCTGGTGAAATAACCATTGCCAGCCAGTACAGCCGGGTGTGCATCTCCACCGTCAGGGATGCCCCTGCATGGGTAGGACCTCAGAGGGTGGCTGGTGCAGACACAACCCATGGTGGCCATCTAGTCTGCAGTGAACCCAGCTGCAGAGAGCCCTCTGGGTGCGTCAGGGTGCTGTGATAACGGGGTCTGTAAGTCAAGGTCTCCCTTGCTGGCATACAGGGGCCTGTCCCCACGATGGGGGCATAGGCTGTGGGGTCTTAGCCTGGGGTGGGGAAGGGGCTGTGTAATGTCCTTTGCTGCACAGTGGTTGCTCCTGGAGCACCTGCCGTGCTGCAGCATTGAGCTCTGTGGGGTCTGGGAACAGGGATGCTCTGAGGAGCGCGTTGGCACAGCCAGGGGGAAGCAAGCCTGAGTTAATGCTGTGTGTCCTCTCTTCTGCATCCACACGGACCCGCAGCAGGAGCGGCAGAAAAAAGCTGGATTTCCCGAGAGCAGCGACGGCTCCAAGGACTCAGACAGCTCTGCCGGGCGCCGGGGCAGCACCAGCCGGAAGCACGGCCGATGGCGGGGCCGGCCGGACAGCCCCGGGGCCATGGTGTCCAAGGTGGTGAGAGCCGTCACGGCCAGACACAAACCGGGCTGGAGACTGCCGGCCGCGCCGGACTCCTCCAGCCRCAGGAACCTGACGGAACTCCGTGGGGAGGCCCAGCTGGCCATCTTCCAGCAGGGTGACACGGGCAGCGTGGAGGGGGCTCCCCAGCCCACCGAGAACAGCTTCACCCCCAAGTGCGAAATCACGGGCAAAGACGCCCTGTCGGCGCTGGCCCGGGCCAGCAGCAAACAGTGCCAACAGGAGATCGCCAACGTGGTGTGTCTGCACCGGGCCGGCAGCCTCATGCCCCAGTCCGTGCCTCGCCACTGCCAGCTCTCGGGTGAGTCCTGCTGGGGTCACCCTGGGCATCGGGAATATCCCAGCCGGGCGCGTGGGCCACCTTTCCTATGTCACCAAACTGTCCCACCTGGCAAACAGCGGCCTCAATCTGTCACTGATTCCCAGATTACCGCTGCCTCTGTAATCCAATCAAAGCTGTGCCAGCCTTCTTAAGTTGGGCTGTTCATCCCAGCCTGCAGTGCTGCAGGGGTCAGAGCCAGGCCCAGCTGCATCATCTGTTTTGAGGTGCCAGAGGAGGACACCCCATTTCCAAAGGCACCCCATCAGTGTAACACAAGGGGCTGTGTGTGCCACCATGCCCTGGCACTGCAGCCAGTTTGGGGTTTGCCCAAGGCTSAGTGCTTCCCTGCTGTCCCCTGCCTTGCTCAGGAGCTCAGGGTGGTGGGTGCCAAGGCTGGGAGTGTCTGACAACCCTCTCCCTCCTTATGCAGGCAAGGTCAGCCCTGTGATCCAGTGGGACGAGAGCCGGCTGCAGCAGGGGCCCCCCAGCAAGCCCGTGCGCATTGCCTACATGCTGGTGGTGCATGGCAGGGCCATCCGCCAGCTGAAGCGCCTCATCAAGGCCGTGTACCACCAGCAGCACTTCTTCTACATCCATGTCGACAAGGTGTGTGGCAGGGGTGAGGGGGTGGGTGCTAATTGCTCCATCAGTCACCGGGAGAGGGAGCAGAGCTGGGGCACGGGTGGTGGTGTGTGGGGAAAGTGGCTGGATAGGGTTAGTCCTTGCTGCTGTGGAGCTGTGACCCTCCCACCCCTATTCCTGCAACCCCACGGAAGCAGGGACTATTCCCCCTGCCCCGAGCAGTCTTGTCTTGCTGTTTCCCTCACTATGGAGGCTACTGCAAGGGCTGATCCCAAGCTGGTGGCAAGGAGAGCAGGGCCCTGGGAGGATGAGCTCCATGCTGAGGGTGAGCCATGTTCCCTGGCAGCGCTCCAACTACCTCCATCGCGAGGCCGTGGAGCTGGCCCGGCACTACCCCAACATCCGTGTGACACCCTGGCGCATGGTGACCATCTGGGGCGGCGCCAGCCTGCTGAAGATGTACCTGCGTAGCATGAAGGACCTGCTGGAACTGACCGAGTGGCCCTGGGACTTCTTCATCAACCTGAGTGCCACTGACTACCCCACGAGGTGAGGACCTTGCTGGAGCAGGGGAGGATGATGGAGGTGTTGGGGCTGCATGATGCTGCAGCAGCCTTGGGAGGGGCAGGGAGGAGCAGGGAGCTGAGGAAGGTAGGTTTGGAGATTGCACCCACGTGCTGGTGATGATGCTCCAGGGCCAGGCTGGTCCCGTGTCTGCAGAGGAGCCCAGCCAGTACCCCGGAGGCTGTTTTTTCCTGCGGTCTGGGTGTTGCAGGGGAACATGCATGTGAGGCGCCAAACAGCAGAGAGGCTGCGTCTGTGTCTGCCCAGTGATGGGACAAGGGTTTGAGTCAGCAGCTTTGGGCTCCTTGTGTCTGATGGCTCTTGCAGTATGAATGTTTACTGGGCTGCTTCACCCCAGGGGCACTAATGATTCCTAATTTGCACCTCAGGACCAATGATGAGCTGGTGATGTTCCTGTCCAAATACCGAGATAAGAACTTCCTGAAATCGCATGGCCGAGACAATGCCAGGTAATCTCAGCTAGAGGTGGAGCTGGAGGAACAGATAAAGGAGGGATTTCAGAAAAGAACTGGAACAGCTGTGGCAGGGAGGGGATGTTCCGTGTGGAGCTGCACTTAGCAAAGTGGTGGACACTCCTAACTCCTCATCCTTATCCCCATGCCCAGGTTTATCAAGAAGCAGGGCCTGGACCGCTTGTTCCACGAATGTGACTCCCACATGTGGCGGCTGGGCGAGCGCCACATTCCCGAGGGCATCGTGGTGGACGGGGGCTCCGACTGGTTCTCGCTGACACGCAGCTTTGTGGAATATGTGGTCTATGCTGACGACCAGCTGGTGTCCCAGCTGCGCCAGTTCTACACCTACACACTTCTGCCAGCCGAGGTGGGTGCTGGCTGTGGGCCAGGGGCCAGATTTTCTTCCCGCTGTGCTTAACATTTCTGTCCCACTTCATCCCTGCTCTGGGTAGCTGCAAAGGGTTCTCAGGCAGCTTTGTGCCTCCCCTTTTCCAGACTTGGGTATGAAAGAGGGGAGAGAGGAACRGACAGGTCAGGGGTTGTGTTTACATACAGCCCTGTTTTAGGTCCAGGTGCCTTCTGGCCCAGATAAGGACTGGTGTGAGTGCACAGCCTGGTCCCTTACATGTTGCCCTATGCTAGGAGCAGGGATTTCTGTTCAGGAGCGGTTGAGGTCTCTCCTTTTCGTCTCTGGGTGGGAATCTCCATTAACCACCTGTCCTCTATTACACTGGATATCCTGTCCCTTCTCTGCCCTGCACAGTCCTTCTTCCACACGGTCCTGGAGAACAGCCACGCCTGCGAGACGCTGGTCGATAACAACCTCCGAGTGACCAACTGGAACCGGAAGCTGGGCTGTAAGTGCCAATATAAACACATAGTCGACTGGTGCGGGTGCTCCCCAAATGACTTCAAACCCCAGGACTTCCTTCGGCTACAGGTGAAAAAGATCCTCCTTCCTCCTGCTGCTCTCTCCCCTCTTCCCTGTCCTCTCCTCTCTGAGCTGCCCCGTGGGCACCCTGGGCTGCAGTGCCAGCTGCTGTTCATGTCCCCACGAGGGACTGGAGCAGGGGCAGGTCCCCAGCTGCTGTGGGGCTCAGTGTAGACGTGTCTGTAAACAGGCAGCAGGATTATCCTGACTGTCCTGCCCTGCAGCCAGGCTTCTGCTTGCAGCACTGCTCCTCTTCCCAGACTTTCTCTCCTGTTTTCCTGCTCTTTCCCTGCAAACCTATCACTTGGGGCAATTACGTTTTTAGTAAAACCCCTTCAGAATGCTTGGAAGGTCAAAATGCTTTGTGACAAACCATTTCCCATGCTCCCAGTGCATGGGGGTGTAGACTGAACATGGGAGGTTTGGGAGAGATAGAGCCAGCCCTGAAAAGAGCAGTTGGCAGGATTTTCAAGCAGTCCCAGGCTTGCAAAGCCCAGGGCCCTGTTCCTACAGTCTGTGCCACGTGGCCAGGGCTCGTGCAGGGCTCCACAGTGGCTCTGTGGGGTGTGGGCCCATCAGAACAGAGATTGCAGAGAAGGGGCTGGGTGACACATGGCTGCTTCTGAGCATGGAAAGGGGGAGGCACTGGGAGAGGTGAGCACCCATCTGCATTACCAGTAGGTGTTTGGTGTGCTCCCACTGATCCTGTCACAGAGGATCCCACGTTCAGGCTGGCTGTGCTGTGCTGCCCTCAAAGCATGCAGGATGGGTCCCAGCGTTTCTTCCTGCTGAGGTGGGAGGGCAGAGTGGGTGCAGCCAACACTGTTAGGAACGCTTGTGCTCTTCCAGCAACTCTCCAGACCCACCTTCTTCGCCCGCAAGTTTGAGTCGACAGTGAATCAGGAGGTGCTGGAGATCCTGGACAMGCATCTCTACGGCAGCTACCCCCCCAACACCCCAGCCCTCAAGGCCTACTGGGAGAACATCTACGACCGTGTCGATGGGCTCAGCGGCCTCAGCGATGTCACCCTCACCTTCTACACAGCCTTCTCCAGGCTGGGGCTCCACAAAGCCGCGTCCACGCCGGCAGCCAAGGCCGACAAGCTCTGCAGGTGGGGTGTTTGCTGTGGTCTCAGTCCAGGCTCCATGTGGTGGCCTTCATCTTGTGCTGGGAGGATGCTGATGCTCAGATGTGCAACCTCTCTGTCTATCTCTGCAGATTTGAGCCTCGAGGCTTCCCCTCCAGTGTGCACTTATATTTCTATGACGACCGTTTCCAGGGTTACCTGGTGATGCAGGAAGCGCAGAATTTGGCAACTGGGCAGGCAGAGTCCTTGGAGGTGTGGATGATGCCCCAAGGAGCTCTGAAGCTGTCAGGTCATGGAGGGCAGGCAAACCGCTTGCAGAACCTTGAGGTAAATGGGGCACGTTGCCACACGGTGCTGCCATTCCTCCTCTCCCCCACCTGCGTGGCATGGGGACAGAGGGACACAGTACTGTCGTTGTGTCTGAGAACAAACCTTTGGGAGTTTGGTTTCTGTGTGGGATGTGGAGCTGATTGGTGGAGAACAGACCTGCAGGGAGTCTTTCGGAGGCAACTGAGGCTGTGGTGCCCATCACCTGCAGCAGGTCTCACACAGCTGGATTAGCGCAGGCATATGATCCATGGAGGGTGGGCTGTCCATTGCTTTGGGCTCCAAGGTTTATGCGTTCCCTGTTTCGGGGAGGTGAAACAAAACCTCAGCTGATCGTGTCTCCTTGCCCAGCGTCCCACTACTTTTGCCTCCTGTCCCTCCAGGTGGGCACGGAGTGGGACCCCAAGGAAAGACTCTTCCGCAATTTTGGAGGCTTGATGGGGCCTTTTGATGAGCCGGTGGCCATGCAGAAGTGGTCGCGGGGCCCCAACCTGACAGCCACAGTGGTGTGGATCGACCCCACCTATGTCATTGCCGCCTCCTACGACATCACGGTGGATGCCGAGGCAGAGTTCACCCAGTACAAGCCCCCCCTCAACCACCCCCTGCGCCCTGGCATCTGGACCATCCGTCTCCTCCAGTTCTGGGAGCCTCTGGGGGAGAACCAGTTCCTGGTGGTGCCCCAGACCTTCAACCGCAAGCAGCCACTCAGGAAAGGTGAGGACACTCTGGAGTTTGGGGATGGATGGGGTCTCCTCCTAGGGGTCTCCCTGTAGGCAGTTCAAAGCGCTTCCCCCTGTGCTGGCCTCTGGGCTGCAGCTGGTGACCAGGTAGGAGCCATCCCTCCACTGGTGTCCCCTTGCCCATACGAATCCTTAAACCAGGCCCCTGGGCAGCTGCAGAGGGCCCATTGGCAAGTCGGTCAGATCCTTCCTGCAGCAGCATCGATTTCCTCGGGCTGGAGGGGAGCTGGGGTTGCAAAGGGACAGGGTTCTGTGCCCCAGTGGAGTGGGGGTAGGACCTGACGGGTGCCAGGATGTTGCTGCACTGCTCATCCCATCTCTCTCCTCTCCCTGTCCTGCCCAGACGACAGCAACTGGCTGCATGGTGGCCCTCCCCGCAACGAGTACATGGACCAGAACTTCCAGGGCCTGGGGGGGATCCTCAACCTGCCACGCTCCGAGGCAGCGGAGGAGGATGCGATGCGGAAGGCGCGGCTGACGGGCCAGGCGCTGGAGGACTGGGCAGACGCTGCCATCGGCACCTTCTGGTCCGCGGCGGATGTCTGTGTCAGCAGCCCCTCTGCCTGTGCTTCCCTGGAGACCTGCAGCAAAACTTCCTGGAGCTCCCTCTCCCCGGACCCCAAATCGGAACTGGGGCCTGTCAAACCTGACGGGCGGCTGAGGTAGCAGGAGCAGCCGGAGGGCACCCTTGGGAGCAAGGAGCATCCTCCGTTTCTGGTGTGGGGGGTGTCTCCAGACCACATCACCCTGTGCCATTTGCACCGTAGTCACTTGAGGAAGAGAAAACGGGAACCTCCAGGCAGGGGAAGACCTTCTGCTGTGGGGTATTTTGGGCAGAGGGAAAGGCATGAGGTGGGTCTTGCCCATCTCCCTGGGAACAGGCCATTGCTGGCCAGGGAGAGCATGCTGGAGTGCCCATCCCTGTGGGGGCACGGCTGGCACCTGGGAAGAGCTGTGTGTTTGTTACTCCAGGCCTTCTAGCCTCAGGAAAGGGTGATGTGGGAGGGGGGAGGGACAGCTGGCAGGTGGGCAGGCTCTGGACCAGTTCAGCACCCTGCCCAGCCCAGGGCTGGAGGTCAGCAGGACAGGTCCTTGCTGCTGGCTGCCCACCCAGTGGGCTGACAAAGGACTGAGGATAGGCAGAAGCAGAGTGAGTCAAAGCCTGCCACGTGCACGGAGCTGCTGCTGGCCCAGGGCTTGCATCTCATCCCTTCCACCCCAGCCCTTTAGTTTGTATTTTTATAAATATATATATAGAATTATATATGATGCAAAGTGCAATAGAGACGAGACCCCGCATTGGCCGGGAAGTCCTTGTGTCTCCATCTCCCCTCAGACTGTAACATACCTTGTTCTCTTGGGCGTCCTGGTGCTACAGGACAGGGTGCTGGGTCGTTTACATATTTTTTTTTTATTATTATTATTAATTATTATTTTGCCGTTTGCCCATTTCCTGCTGGGGGCTGCTGGGGACCTGTAGCCTGCCAGCCTGGGGCACGGTTGCCCCCAGGTTGTGGGGCAGCTGCCTGACTGTGCCAAATGTCTGGAGCCCTGGTGTGTTGTGCGACAGTGAGCAGGGAGCGCTCAGTGTGTGGTTCAAGTCCAACAAGCCACTGTAGACCCTGCCACTTCCGTCTCCACTTCAGCAAAAGGACGCCCTGATCCCCTGCCAAAATATCATCCATGGGGCCGACGTCCTGCYGCGGGTGAGACAGCAGCTTGCCGTGCCTGGAGGGCTGCCCTGTGCCACAGCTCCTTGGCCCAGCCTTTTCTTTTCTCCCCCATCAGCAGAAGCTCTTGGGACCTGCTGTGCTTCCCTGGCCAAAAAGCAAAGAGGCGAGACAAGGTCCGGCCGGCTCCATCCGCTCTCCGCCTTTTCTGCTTCCCTCTGCTCCAGAGCGAAGAGGCGCCACCTTCTCTTGGGAAGGGTTGCAGTGGAGCATCCTCCTTCCCTGCAGTCCTCCCAGGATGTCCTCGGGGTCTGCCTCCAACATTCTTCTGTCCAAGACTGATGCTGCCTGGAGAAGTGTGGGTTTGGTTTCACCCTGGGAAGATGCTTCACAGCTGGAGCCTGTCTGGCCTAACCCTCTGCTCAAGGCAGGGTCTCAGGAGCTGGTGGGGTTTTGCTGTCTCCATGGMTCTGTGCCATCCTCACCTTTCTCCCGTGTCCCAGCTCTCCCCACCTGGCAGGTCTGACACTGCCAGTCTCCAGGTTTAAGGATGCTGGTGCTGCAAGAGGTGCGCTTGTAAAATGGAGGGGACTGAGACCTTGGTGTGTGAGGGCAGGTACCTGCTGGCACTCAGCYCCCCCGTCCTGCACTCGCTCCTGCCTGGGGTGCTCTGGGCCTATGGAGGAACGTGGGAGGAGAGGGGCCACACAGGGGAGGATGCCAAAACTCTGTGTCAGAAGCATTATGTAAAGTTGTCTTAAATATGCAACATCACCACAAATATATCTATATCTCTATGGTGTGGTGTGTCGGGTTTTTGTGGTGTTCTGGAAGGGGGGAAGGGTGGGGGAAGCTTGGCCTTACTCAGTGAGAGTGTAAATCCCTCCTGGGCACCGGGGCGGGTGGTGTGGGGGTGTTTGGCAGGGTGACCTTCCTCTGATGGTTGATGCGTTACCCAAAACCGAGCTCTGGGTTTTCAAAGCCTGTGGCTGTAGGGTGAGAGTTCGGGAACGACCCGGAGCCACGGGCTGAGCCCGGTTACACCCCGGCAGCGGGTACCCTGAAGGTACCCTGGTACTTAGCCTTGACATGGCACTTCATGAAGGTGTTAATTAGCTAATGAGCGGGCACCTCCTGGTGCCTGCGGGGCCGGGAGCCTCCCGCGGCACAGCCCATTCTTCTCTCCGCGGGAGCGGGGATCCCCCTCGGCCGGGACCGCGGGGCTCCGGTAACTCGGCATGGGGCCGGGGCACCTGCGGACGAGCCGGGCTGGCCCGGGCGTGTGTCCGGAGGGGGAGCCCCGGGAGCCCCGCGGCTGAGCCCGCCCGCCCGGCCCCGCCCCAGGCCCGCCCCGCCCCGCCCCTCGCGGGCTGTGGGGCGCGGGCGGCGGGCAGGGGTTGCCGGCGGCGGGGTCGGGATGGCGCAGCCGGGGGAGGCCTCGGGCCACACGGCGACAGCCAGCGCGAGCATGGACAGCAACGTCCTGGCCATCGTCATCGCCGCCAGTGAGTGGCGGGCGGGGGCTCCTGTGGGGCCGGGAGCGGAGCGGGGGCGGCCGTCGGGCCGGATCGGCCTCTGCCGGTGCCTCCCGGGCTGAGCCGGTGAAGCGATACCCGGGGGCGGACGGCGGAGCGGTCGCTGCAGCGGCCGGTCCTAACGCGGGGTCCCGCTGGCTCGCCGGAGTGGGGCCGGAGCGGAGCGCCGGCGGGGCTGGCGGTGCCGGGGGGCTCCGCGGAGCAGCGCGTGGGCCGGGGGGGAGCCGCGGGTTCTCGGGAGACCGGAGCGCTGGCGGACCGGCACCGTGCCGTGGTGCTGAGGGAGCCGAGAGCCCCGGCGGGGCAGCGCTAGGTGCCGGTCCCGGTCACCGCGGGTCGGTCCCTGCCGCCGCCGTCCGGGGTGGGGGGAGCCCCTCCCGCCTCTGCAGGTTGTTCTCGCAGGGAGAGAGAGACCTTGGGCACAAAGGGGCTTTAGCGCTCTTGGGATGGGCAGCAGGTGGAACAGGCTTCTCTGGAGCTTCTCCAAGCGGCAGCCGGAGGGCGGGAGCGGGCGGCAGGAGAAGGCCCGCGGGCCTGTCGGGCCACCGGTTCACTCGCCTCTCTCTTCTCTTGGCAGCGGTGTCCACTTCCGTCTTCATCGTGGCGATCCTCATCCTGCTGCTGCTCCTGTACCACCGGGACCCCATGTGCTGCCAGTTCCTCTGCTCCTGCCGCCTGTTCCAGACCCCCAGCCAGTATGTGAGTGTTCTCTGAGTTCTCCCTTTCTTCCTCCTGCCCACAAGTCCCCGGCTGCMCCCCGAGCTCCTGTTCCCTTATGCTGGGTCTGTGGGGTCGCACTGCTGGGTTCCCCTCCTACAGCCTGGCTGGGGTTGCTGATGGACACAGGACCTCCAAGCAGAGCTGGGCTCTGCCACCTCCTTGCTCCCACTCAATCCCAGAGAACCATTAATTCACCCCCAGCATCTTGCCTGACTGTGCCATTGGGGTTGTATTTCCAAGGCCCAACACTAACACGTTTCCCTGCTCCCCACGCAGCTCAGGGGGGGTGTCCTCCTCCCCCTGCACAGTCATGTGTGGGGTCGGGCTCTGCTTTATAGGGCAGGGGCCCAGCAGGGAAGGGGGCTGGAAGCTGAGGGCAAAGGCAGACAAAGCCACTCGCATCCCTGACAACTGGCTCTCTTGTGCAGAGCTCCTGGGGAAGGAACAGTGAGACACAAAGCCCTTTCGCTTGCATCTGTAATTTCCTGGGGCTGGCTTTCAACTAGGGAAGCTGATGGAAAAAGAGCAGCATGTGCAGCCAGCGCTGCTTTTGTGGTGGTGACTGCCTGGGGAAAGTTCGGCCTCCAGAGCTGCAGGGATGGCTCTTGAGGTGAGGGCTGCAGGTACCACTCCACAGTCCCCAGGAGAAGAGGGGACGTTCAGCCTCACTAGCAACGGGCAGAGAGACTTTTGCTGTGAAAGGCAAATCTAGTAGTCCAGCACAGGCTGGGAAGTCCCCAGCAGAAATCACAGTAGAAATGGGCGGCACGATGAATCAGGTGTCCCTGCCTGATTCATTGCCTCTTCTCCTTTCCCTCTCTTCCCTCCTGTTGCCTGCCCATGGTACACGTGGGGAGCGGGCCCTGCTGCCTGCTCCATCCCTTGTGGAGCTGCTCCCTGAGGCAGCCTGGGATGCACCCTGAGCTCTGGGGTGGGAAGTTCAAGCAGGCACCTCGCCTTTAGCAAAGGCCTGTGTGGAAGGATGGATGCAGAGAACTATATACGGAAAGGGAACAGATACAGATAGGATGGATCTCCATCAGAAAAAGTGAAGCACTTGTAGTGTGTGAGGCAGCTTTTGGGCAGGTGTAGTTGTGTTGGCTTTGCTCATCAGTTATTGAACCAACAGCTGGGCTCTGTTTTCCTGCAATCTCTGTCGTGTCCTATAGGGCCAAGACAAACAGTTCCTTGGTTGTTAAGTGCAAAAGTAAATCTGTCATTCATAGTTCTGCCTGCGCATCCCTGGTTTCCCTGGGAGTCTCTGGGCTGTCTTCTGCTGGCAGAGATAGGGTTTTCTGAGAGCAAGGTACAGCCATGGCTCAAGTCCTGGTTCTGGTTCGAGGGGCTGTTCTCTGTGAGCAGGATTTCCGCTCACTATTGCTCAACACCTTAACAGGGAATCCAGTTTAACTGGAGCGAGACAGCTCAGGAACAGCACAGCTATTGCCCTGCAGATTTGCTTGCTGCATTATCCTGAAATGACAGCCTCAGTAGATAAGAGCTTACAAATTCTGTAACCCTGAGCATGTGATGGAGCTCTTATCTATACCAGTGGAATAGATGGGTTGTTTTTCCTTGTCCCCCAAAAAGAGATGGTTCTGCTGATTTTCCGTGAAACCCTGCCCTGGGTCCAGGCTGTCCCTCTGGCTGTGGTCTGCTCCAGCTGGCTCCAGCCCTTGGAGCTGGCCCTGTGCTGCCAGGGAGGATGTGCCGGAGCCGTTGTGGCACTGAACAGGCAGGGGCTGCTGCCAACATCGAGAGCTGCATGAGCCACATGGACAGAGGGAGCAGCTCTTCCTCTGCCAGTCCTGCTGTCCCGTGTGAGCTGGCTGAGCTCTGCTCGCTGCTGGGTAGAATGTGAGGGATTTTGGCTTTGCTCATGTCCTCCTCATTCCAGGAACGCCCCCCGCCCTACTTCAGCAGCAGCCAGCGCCTGGTGGGACCCCAGCATGGAGCCTCACGGCTGGAGAGCGCTGCCGACAACCCTGGCATGCAGGTGATGGCAGGACCCCTGAGTAGAGCTGGGCGGGAATGGTTGCAAAGATGCTCATGAGCTTGGAAAGAGACTCTGGTTATGGGCTTTACCGAGGGAGAAAGGTGCTGGAGAGCATCTTCTGGTGCTGTCACACAACTTTGGAAAGTGCTGCCAATATGTAAAATCCCTGAGGGGGAGGCAGGGTGTGGGGGACAGGAATATTGCAGAGGACACCACAGTGCCCTGAGGTGTTTGGGTATGAAGTGCCAGGTAGATCCTGGGGGCCTGGGATCCTGCAAAGCAGGTCGAGGTGTAATTGCCTCCTGGGAGGGAGGATTTCTTCTCTGGGTGCTCAAAGAAGGGCACCTACAACTTTGAACCCTGAATTAACTCAAGGTGGCACCAGGCCATGAACTTCTAGTGGAGAGAGCCACCATCACACTGACCCTTCTTTTCTGGGATGGGCATTTCTAGGGAGACGAGCTCTTCTGTGTCGGAGCCCCCAGCACGTACCGGCTCCCGTCCTGGGAGCAGCCCCGCCTGCCCAGCTACGAGAGCGTGCGGAAGAAAGATCGGCAGCGGGAAATCCATCAGATGATTGCTGACAGGTTTGGGCTGTGGGCAGAGCCATCCCAGGAGGTGAGCTCCCCCTCCCCGCACCGGGGGGCTGGCAGAAGCCCATGGCAGTCCCCGCTGTGGTCCATATCTGTGTCTTGCTTCAGCAGTTGGTGGTAGCCGAGRACTCTGTGCTCTGTGATTGCCTTTCTCTGATAGCCTTTATCTCTGGGAAAGCACAAAGTGTATCGGAGGCTCCTTTGGTGTACATCTGTGCTGGTTAATGATCCATCTCCCCTCCCCCGGCACATTTGCAGAAATGCCTGTACCAGGAGGCAGGGCAGAGCCCCAGGGAGAAAGGGCAGGCTCTTCAGATCACCTGCTCCATACAAGTCCAAGCTGGGAGTGTTATTTTTGGATCTCTAAGGCTTTCATGGGTTCTTGCTCCCTTCTCCCTGCAGGATGCTCCTGGGAGGCCCCTTGCTATTACCTTGAAGTGTTTATGGCTTATTTATGAGCAGGAGGCTTTGCCTGTTATGATATTTAAGATTTGCTCTCCCACAATAGAACAGGGAAAAGTGAGTGCATCTGCCAAGTAGGTCCTGTGGCAGCATCCCGAGGCTCCCGTTGACAGAGACCTCATTGTCTAAAGCAGAACAGAAACATTTGAAACCCCGAGTAAAGCACTGAAAGTTCACGGATTTACCTGGATTTTGAGCTCTTAGAGCTGTACAATAAAATCTGGCATAGTCGGCACTTGCCACTCACTGTTTGGAGCTGTACCTAATGATACCTGCCCTAAAAGTACCAACCTGATATAGTGGAAGGTGTCCCTGCCCACGGCAGGGGCTGGAACTGGATGATCTTTAAGGTCTCTTGCAACCCAAACCATTCTGTGATTCTAGAAACCAGGGCACTGAGGGCACAGGACAATAAAGCCCCCATGACAAGTAGTTGAGGAACTGCAATGGAAACTCTTCCACAACATTCCTGTGCCACTCCTGTCACTTGTGGGGAGGAAACTAGCACAGCTCTGCCAAAATAAACCTGACAAGTCCTGGAGGTTCCTCTCTGCTGCTGTGCAGTGAGACTTGCTGCCGAAACTTGGGTACAAAGCCTGGTTTGTAGGTGCTTGTGTAAATCCCAGTAATTTTTCCTTGGTCAAGGGAAAGCGAATGACAGCCCTCTCTTAACAAAAGTCAAGTCTGGTCTGGCCTTGTGCCAAGTTCTTGAAGGGGAACAGGGAAGAGCAGGAACCTGGCACAGAGTGTGAGGGAGGAATATGTCACTGCAGGTTTGTGCTGTGTTCCAGACTGATGCTCTCATCTCCAGGTGTTCCCCAGCCAACAGCCGGCTGCGCTGGGGGACTGCGGGGGTTTAATTTCAGGCTGCTGGTGCTTGTGAGCCTTTTCATCCGCTCTGTAAGAAAAGGTGGGATAATCTCCCGGTTATTTCTGATCCGCTGTAATGCTCTTCCTCTCTCCTCAATAGATGCCGCCTCCCTACGAGCATGCTCTGAGGCATCCTCCAGCTTTCTCAGGAACAGGAATAAGCTCAGAGACCTTGGACAGACGTGGTGTTCCGGACTCCTTCCATGCCCCTCTCACCTACCAAACTCAGCGAAACACTGCGGTGTAAGGCCTTGGCCTCACTGTGCTGCTGCTTCCCGTGCTGTCAGTGACAGAAGTGCCTGGGATACCGTTCTCCTCCACAGGGAATGGCCAAACCTTCACCCAGATCCACAATCAGCCAAGACACAGGCAAGCCCGACCCAGSCTTCAGTGACATCCCTCCTGCAGCACAAGGACAACCACGGAGCCATCGCTGGGTACCGCACTGAGTGGAGCAATCAGGGACATCTGCTCGCTCTTCTCTGGCAAACGCTTACCAAAGGACCAGCTGCTGGAGCTGCACAGGCAAAGCCAAGGGGGGAAGCTCTGCTTGGCCAGAGCTCTTCAGGAGCAGTGTATTGTACCTCTGTGAGGCAGCACTGCTGGCTGTACCAAGGATCAGAGCACAGGCACTGGTTGTGTCGTGCTGCTTCACTTCTTAGGTTATCAAGTGTTTTACTGTATCTGGATTTGCTGCCAGGTGGGAATCCTCACCTGTGAGTGGCAGAAGGGATGTGCCCCAGAGCATCATTGTGTGCTCTGGCACCAACGGGTCTCTGTGACCAACAGCAGTTCTGTACAGACCTCAGACACAGATTTGGAGGGACTCCAGGGGTTGTACACAAATACCAATCACTGAGGTGAACCATGGGACTGGATTTGCAGGCTGGGAAAGGACAGGTATGTGGACTGAACTGGTGCTTTCCATGAAGGTTGTGAAGCACAGGTGGACAGGTGTGGCTGACCCAGTTTACCTGGTCTTCTGCAGAGCAGAAGAATTGTCTAGTAATGTCAACACCGGTGTCCTTACACCACTGATTTTGATAACCTGTTTTCTACTGCAGAGTCAATGTTTCAAATTGTTTACAAACGTGTAGATAAAATGAGATCAGTTTGGCCACAAGGCATTGGGGCTGCTTTATTTTGAGCAATGTAAGCTCAAAAATGTCACATAATGACTCAAAGATAAAAGGATGAGTCTCCAAGATTATGGCTTTGTGATACATCTCCAGCTGCTAAACTTCAAATACCAGCCCAGACTTGGGCATCTTACCAGGCCCCCTGAACTTAGTCATGAGTTGGTTATGCCTGTGAACTTGCCTCATGKGCCCAGTGAAGGGAACACTCAGATATTTGAGTTAATCATTGAGGTGAGTTACGTAGAGGGAAAAATCCAGCTTCCTAGGACACAGCATTGGGTGCATGTGAAGAGCATCTGTTCTGCAGTATAGTGAATTAAGGTACAAATAGAACAGTAATGACTCAAAATGAATAAAAATAGAGAGGTAATTATTAGTGGGACAAGTACTGACATAAGAGTGTAGAGGGAACTCATCCAGTGGCACAATAGAAGAGGCTCTCCAGATACTACATGAACATGGCAACACATTCTGTGAGCAGCCAAGACCTTCAGCTGCCCCACAGCATTTATTAAACACTTTTAAAAATGCCAGCAGGTGATCCCAGTGCCAGAACACTGACCACAGGTTCTTTAGGAGCAAAACCAAGTCCTAAACTGGTATCTTCAGAGCTAGACTATTCTTGTCCTCAGATGCCAGCACAGCTGGAGTGGTCTGTCCTTCCCATCCATGCCCACATCATGCAGGAGGCTCACAGCATGGTGACCAGTTTGAAGCTTCCCACCTCTGTGGTAGGAATGACACTGATAAAGGTTTTATAAAGGATTGCTCCTTTGGGCAGCTGGCAGATCACATCCCTGCTTTCACTGCTGCGGGGTGGGGGCACGTAGACCTCTTTGGTGTATCTCACAATCCCATCCTCCAGGGCGTAGAGAGTCTTGTTACGGCCCATCCCCACCTGGGAGAGGAAGAGGAGTGTTAGAAAGGAGGGGCTGGAGGTCYACAGCTAAAGCAGATCTGATAATTGGTCTGCCTTGTTTGGTACCCCAGCTTCAACAGCATCTGTTGCTTTGTATTTTAAAATAAAAGAAAACCACACAACTTGCTTCCAGCAACAAGTCTGCAATGGTGCTCAGTACAAGACACGAAGCACGAGTGCCCAGTCATGTCACAGAAGTGTTTTGGGATATCCATAACCTGCAGATATTCCCTGAGTCCCATGGGCACAGACGTGGCTCTGAGCAGGCTCTGTGACTAATACCAGGTCATGAAACCCCAAGTCAGGATATACAGAACACAGGGATGAGCATTAAGAATGAGACTGAAAGAGAGGAGGCAGTGAGTGTGGGACTCTGTGTGGGGCTGCTGTTCTCTGAGAAAGAAGAGAAAGAAAAGGCCTTACGTGAGCACCAGGATGCCACCGGATCAACCGCTGTGTAGCCAAAATGTTTCCTGCATGGACAAATGCACCTGCAACAGAGTGACACAGTCAGACTGCAGAAAAACAGCTTCCCAGAGCCCTGACAGAACACAAATGATGCCAGGACTTACAAATCCCCACTTTCTGTAGGCATTTTCTAAGGAAAAATTACTTCAAATGCTAAAAGCATCTAAACAAAAATGCTGTTAGCAGGAAATAAAAGGGCAACTAATAGACCATGGCAAAAAGTCAAGTCTCTGAAAAGACTGCTTCGAGGGTACAAGGCATGTTCTGGCTGCTGAAGGCATTTGTTTTATTACATTTACGTCGATATGTTTCCATCAGCAAAGCTAATAATTATTAAGCACTCAACTGCAAGAATCTGTACTTTGGCTTCTGCTAAGCCTCGTAATTCTCTCCTTTGTAAACACTGGAAATGCTCAGTTTTTCCACCCAGCATGAGGGGAAAGTGCAGTGCAGTTATGAGGTGTCCCACAGCGTTCCCTCCTCCCGGGCTCTCTGGAGAGGCAAAGTTAGAACCAAAGTACATTTTCTGTAGGCAATTTTGGCTGGCGGCCACTGGGCTTGTGGGGGGGGGGAGGGAAGCTGACTCACCCTGCCCTCCCACCAGCGACCCTTGATCACGAGGTTTCACTGATCTTCCCCTTCCCTTTCTCCTGGAAAAGTGCCCTGCCCACCTCCTCCTGAAACACTCAACAACTGACACCTACCAGGGGAGAGAAGCTGTGAAGAATGCAGTGAAATGCAAATAAGATACTCAGACCTACCTTCGACTTTTTTGCACCCATAGCGTTTTCCAGGGCTGCGGCCACCAAGGTTTTTTGAGCTGCCCCCACTTTTCTTAGAAGCCCATCTGACAGCAACCAGGCTTGTWTGGGGAGTGGTTAGAACTAGGTTTGGAGAAAGAACAACATCATCAGCTGGAAAAATGATTACGCGTAATTTCTTTTGTCAAATGTAAAGGATATCAGTTAAGACAGGCTTTAAAACTAAAGGCAAAAGAAAGCCCTGGGAGAAAAAAACCCCGTATTTCCATGATAAATTAGACCACCATGGCCTAAGTTCCCTGAAAASAAGCCACATCTCAAGTGCTGTTGCTGCCCAGGTAAGACTAAAACTCTCAACAACAATGTTAAAGGACGTGCACAAATTCCCATTTTATTCTTGTAAGATGCAGTACAGATGTCACAGGTTGCTGTGGATTGCTTTTACAGTGCTTTGAGAAAAGATAAGTTGTGATCTGTTTCAGTTTTCCCTTTGACCAAATGACATTTACTCACAGTTATATTCTGAAATCTTAAAAATGAGCAGACTCCAATTCTGGACAATATATAAGCATCTATCACCAGCCAGGAGCAGTCTGAGGAGTATCCGGAAGGAGCATAAAGGTTGGACTTGGTGATATTGGAGGTCTTTTCCAACCTTAAGGATTCTGTGATTCTATGATTAATGCCTCTAAGAAGGATTACAGAGCCCTGAGAGTGGCAATAARGCAATTGTTCCCTGTGAGGGTGGCGAGGCCCTGGCACATGTTGCCCAGAGAAGCTGTGGCTGCCCCAYCCCTGGAAGTGTTCAAGGCCAGCTTGGACGGGGCTTGGAGCAAACTAGGATAGTGGGAGGTGTCCCTGCCCATGGCAGGGGTTGGAATGAGATGCTCTTTAAGGTCCTTCCCAACCCAAGTCACCATAATATTAAAAATCTCTTCAGTACCTCCTTTCATGCAGTTAGCTGACAAACCCAATTTTTTTGAATCCCTCTATYTAGCCTCTTAAGCAGCATGTTAGTGCAGAACAGTGGTTATCATAAGGTTCTTGTTTCCTTAACCTGAGTAAAGTCTCTGGTTTAACTTAATTAAATTATCACAGATACTCAGTGAGCTAGATATATGCCCCATCCCTGGAAGTGTTGAAGGTCAGGCTGGACAGGGCTTGGAGCAACGTGGTCTAATARAAAGGGGTTAGAACGAGATGATCTTTAACGTCCCTTCCAACCCAAACCTGTCCATAATTCTATGAAATATTTTTAAGAAAGGGGTAATTGCTCTACAAAACCCCATTAATGCCAGGAGATGACTCATTAAGTAAATTAAAGCCTCCAAGACTTGACAAACTACAGGAAATTAGGCAAAGACGAACTATATTTACAGTTTCACATACACAAACCCGCCCATTTCACCATAGCTCCGCCTCAGCTCCAGGGAAAGGCGACAGCCTCGGCCCMGCGCTACCGCCAGTGACGTCGCACCGGGGGCGCGACATTCCACGRGGCAATTCCTCCCGAGTTCATCCCTCCCGCCCCACGGCCAGACTCCCGGTCCCCACCCCTGAGAAAGCAAACAGCGGACACAACCCCTCACTCACAGAGCCGCCCCAACGCCGCCATCTTGATGGCGCCGCTTCCCCTTCCTCTTCCCGCTGGGAGGGCGGTGCGCGCGCGCGGTGGGCGGTGATTGGTCTGAACGCGCGCGGACGAGTTCGGACCAATCGTCGCCCACCRCACGCGCCTCCGGACCAACCAGCGGCCGGCGCGGGCTTTCCCTTCAAGCGGGAGCGAGTGTTCCTGAGGGGACGGGCGGGATGGCGGAGAGCGAGTCGGGGTCTGAGGGCAGCGATGAGGATTACTTGCCCCCCTTGGCCTTCCTGCTGCAGCCGTCCCCACGTCTCGGCGAGCCGAACCGTCCGCGGTCCCCATCTGCCGATCCTGAAGCAGCAGAGGTTGTGGAGATGGTGAGCAGCGAGAGCGAAGAGGTGGATGAGGAGGTGATAGGGGTCGTCCCTTTGCATGAGAAAGTCAAGGTGAGGGTGGGAGCGGAGCCCGAGCCTTGCCAGCTGAGCGGTGGGGATACAGAAGAGGCAGCTGGGCTTTGTGCTAGTGATGACCTGATGGGTGCTGGCATCGGAGGGCTGCGCGAACACCTGGCGCCATTTGGAGCAGTGGCTTGTGATAGTGAGAATGGTACACGCAGTGCTGAGGTAGCCTCCTTGTGCTCGCTGCCAGTCGACTCAGACAGGCCTAGTAGCCCCCCCGTAAACAGAGAAAGGCCAAAAACATCCCTTCCTCTCAAGAAGCCACAATATAGTCAGAAGGAAAGGGAGGCAATGTGCCAGAATGCATGGCAGAGGAAGAAGGAGCAAGAAGCAAAGAGGAGGCAGCAGGAGGAGGAGAAAGAGAGGAAGAGAGCCGTTGCCAAGATGCTGAAGGCTCAGCGGCCAGGAGAGTGCCAGAAGTACATAACGGTGGTGCTAGATCCAGGTAGTTGTCCTCACAGCCTGCACTTGCCTTGTGTTGACTGTTGTCTACTTTAYGTGGAGGCCTGACCCATGCATCGATTTCAGTCATACTACAGGTAGAAGGTGGTGAGCAGATCCTTAATGCTTTGCAGGCTGCTAATTATTGCTGTGTGATTGAGAATCACGCTGTTCCCTGCAGCATCACCTGGAGGAGAAAGACACTGGCATCTCAGGTATGTGAGCAAAATCTTGATAATCTTGCCCTTTTCTTCATGTGTGATTTGCACTCGTTAGTAATTGTATTTAGCAACCCAAGTAAACACCTTCTAATGTCCCTGCTCGGAGCTCTGAGTGGGAGTCTGAGTGAATTCTAAATAGACTGTTGGCCTGTTTGTTTTCGTATCTGAACAGATGGGAGGAGGAGATGAATGGACAGAAGAACCAAATGTCCTGGTTCTGCTTGGCTTGGAGGAGTTTTTGTCCATGGCTCACAGCTACAAACAAGTGAGAACGTTTATGACTTTTGCACTCCTGAACATGTCTTGATGCAAAAGTGGTGTTTTGTCATCCCTCTTAGCGGCAGGAAGGTTTTGGTGTGGAATGAAACCTAAGGTGTGGGATGAATGCAGGGTTTCAGTAAAACAGAAATCTGGATTTAGAAGCCATTAATGGATCAAAACCACTGGGTTGTATAATATGAAGTTCTGACAAGCTTTCTTTTGTAGTTAAAATTTTTCACACATTCCTGAAGGAGTAGCATTGTTACATCAAGTGGGTATTTTTTTTTTTTTATTTCTTTCTGCTATAACTTTACATGGGATCAAGTATTGCCTGCTTGCCCTGAAGAGCAAGTGTGAACAGACTCATCTGCAGATCTACAACCAAGGCCATAGTTTGCTGTGCTATGTGTACCTCAAAATGGTTTAAAACTCCTTTTTTTTCCCATTCATCTTTATAGAACACTGACTGCTCTGCAGAATGGCAGAAGGAGACCCTGCAGAGCTACGTAGCTCATGTGATGGAGAAAATGCCTGGGAGAATTCTGGCTCTGGCAGTAGTTGGAGTAGAAAATTATTTCAGGTCAGATTTCTTTCCCTCCAAACATTTCTATGTTTTCTCTGGCCTTGAAAAATGCCATAGGTGTTTACATTAATTCCTTCTAGCAAAGACTGGAGTATAAGAGGTATTCCCAGAACTACTCCACCATTTGTTATACAGAAACAGAAGCAAAGGTCCATCCAGACTGTCACCCCAGTCTTGCTTTTCTCCTTTTAGGTCCCTCCAAGTTCAGCCAAAACAAAGACTGCGACAGACAGCAGCGAGTGAGAATCAAGAGAAACGGGGAGAACGGAGAAAAAAGGAAGTTAAGGATTCTGGCCTGGAATTAACCAGAATGGACATCGAAGAAGTGAGTGTCTTTAAAACAGACATGCAATCATCATCTGTTTTCTGCCAGTTTGAACATTTGACCCAGTCACACAATTTTTTGGGTGGGAGCATGCAGCCTTCATTATTCATTAGTCCATCTGTCTGTGGACTGAGCTCTTTGGGGTCAGCTCCCCACTGCTCAGTCATGTACCTGCTCCCACACAGACTGATGTGTCTCATTCACCTGGATTCTGATGTCAGTCTCAGCACCTCTTGCCCTTCATGGCCAGTTGGCAAAGGCCATTGGTGGTGGCCTGTGCGTAACAAGAGCCTGCCATGGAGGAGCTGTGGCAGCTCAGAGGACGCTGAACTGATACTACCTGTCAGGAGACAGACTGCCCCTAAATACTTCAGTGCCTTAAATTAACTGTTCCCAAAATGGGGAGAGAGTGATTGTTCTTGTTCTACAGCAAGACGTTTGTGACCCTCTTCTGCTTCAGACAAAAGTGGGGTTTGATGCAACAAGACTGATTGTGCCATTTGTTGTTTCCAATGGTGATACAGGCCCTGGTGGATCTGCAGCTGAGCACACAAGTCCAAGTCAGCATTTTTGAGAGCAGCGAGGAACTCGGGGAATATGCCACTATGTTCACAAAAGCTGTGGCTGAGGCACCATACAAGTGAGTAAGCAGAGGAGGTTTGGTCCTACCTTTGGAGAAGCTGAACTTTTAAGTTACTGGAAGGGAATAGCAGGTACAACACAGAGTTTAATGGTTTTTAAAGGAGCAGATGACAGAACAGCTGCTTATGTAGCTCCTTCAGCACAGGACTTGTTCTTGAAACTGATGTCCTACCCAGAGAGGGGTAGGACAGACGCTGGTTTCCTAGTCACAGACTGGTTGGGTTTGGAAGGGACCTTAAAGTCATGTAATCCAACCCCTTGCCTAGACCAGGTTTCTCAGAGCTCCATCCAACCTGGCCTTGAACACTTCCAGGGATGGGGCAACTTCTCTGGGCCATTTGTTCTGGTGCCTCACCACCCTCAGGTTTCACAGTGGAGCCTTGACATCAAGTAGAGCTCTTGTTCTGGGTCAGATTTTCGGAGCAGGAAGGGAATGCAAGTAGGGTTGGGGTCTTACAGTGGCAGCTTTTCTTCTTCAATGTGTAACCAAGATATGTGCCTGAGAAGGAACCGTTTGGCTCTTTCCTTGGGTAAGGGAGGACAGCAGCGTGTTGCACAGCGATAGCTAAGAAAGCCATCTTGTGCAGTCTCACACAATCCTGGCATTCCTGTCACAGCAGCGGCTGGATTTTCTGTATCAGCCATGAGGAGAGACGAGATGTTGTTAAAAATGACATCTAGAAGTGTTTTATTATGGCTGACAGCCAGAAGGTGAATTTTTGTTTACCACTTTGTCTGCATGTTGGCTTGTGTCAGGATTGCTGCCGAGTACAGAATTGTTTCTTTTTCAGTAGCAATCTGTGTCTTAAAGAAATTGGTAATGCATGTAAAGAAAACAGGGTCAAATTGTTGGCGTTTCCTTTGATGCCAGTGGTGTCTCTGACAGCTCAAGTGAGGGATGGTGCTCTGGCTCTGTGACAACAGATGGCAGGGACAGGATTTTCTTCACAGCCTCATTGTCTCATTTGCTTCCTTGTTCTCCACAGGCGAGAGCGAGAGAACACAGGGTTCTCTTTCTACTTGGAGAAGGGCTGTTGCGGAGGGGTGAAGGTGGATCATTCTGGAAAGGGCCTCTTGAAAGTTTGGAAGAGGCAGATACAGCAATTTAATCGTGTCAGCTCTGAGATGGCTGAGGCTATCGTGTCTGCCTACCCTTCTCCTCAGCTTCTGATCCAGGTGAGAATGCCCAGCATTGTAGCAGCCAGATCATGTAAGGGGTGGAAGAAGTCATTTAATCGTTATTCAGTTAGACACAGTGATTCTGTATGAGCAGTTCAGTAAGTTGGTGAAGGAACTGATTCCTTGGTTTCCCCTGTTCTGGCTTCCCACTGAGGAAGCAGCTTTGGTTCCACTCTCCAAGCCCACAGATGGGACCTGGTCAGAGAGCGGGTGAAAAATGAGTGAACATTGAGGAAGGGCAGAGCTTTCACAGGTTCATAGCTTTGATTGGTTTTTGAGCAATGCATGCAAATGGGTGATCCCGTTGTTCCTTTGTGTTGCTTTTAGGCCTATGACAGGTGCTCCTCGGACCAGGAGCGGGAGAACATGCTGGCCAATATCCCTGTGCACCGTGGGGAGGGTGTGACAGCCACATCCCGGCGCATCGGGCCGGAGCTGTCCCGACGCATCTATCTGCAGATGACTTCCCACGATCCTGACCTCTGTCTGGATTTCACGGGGTAGCTCCAGGCAATAAGGGTTTTGCTGTTTGTCCCGTTGAAGTGTTCAGTTTTGGATTTCACTGGGTAGCTCCAGGGACTAAGGGTTTTACTGTTTGTCTGGTCAAGTGTTCACTTTTCTTCTGTGAAGAAGTGCTTAGATAACACTCATTGATCCTCATTTAAGGACTTACAGCACATTTAGACTATTGTAGCAGGAAAAAAGTTGGATCAAGTTGCTGAATGGCAGGAGTTTACACAAGAAAGATGGTGAAAATCTTCACTAAGTGCATGAGTTTCACACAGCTTATAGTACTGATGTTGTTTTATTTGTCTTTCTATAAAATAAATAATTTTGAAGAATAATCTTTGCTTCTTAACGTGTTGTCTTGAATATAGACAGGTATGTCCTCTGTTGAAAGGAATACTTCCTGCTACTCTCCTGACCTGCAAGGAGTTATCTTTTCCCTCCTTTGGGACAAATCCTGCTGCTAGAGCAACAGAGTGCTGCCCCCCCCAGCACCTGCTCCAGCGAGGTGAAAGAACTTTAGCTCACAAAACAGCCTCTCAGTGTTGCGCTGTGGCAGATGGGAATGAGTAAGACTAATTTTCAGATATAAATTTAGAGTGCCCTGATTCAGTGTCCAGACAGCTTAATCTAGAGAGAGTCTTGAAATCTGATTATATGTGCTGGAATTATGAGGTCTAAACAGTTGGCAGAAAAAGCTTCCTTTTAATTAGATTGGGGACCGCGGCCTGTCCGCGCAGCCATCAGCACTTGTGTGCACACAAGGACAGTTGAGGGCTTTTGTGACAGCAGCACTTACCCAGATGAATGCTGAATTAAACTGCATCCATGTGTGCAAGTTAACTCTTTGGAACCTTGCTGCCTCCAATGGAAAAATCCCCACCCACCATGCTCGTTCCAGGCATCCAGCCCAGCAGGAACCGTGGGCTGGCCAGCAGTGCTGTGCTGACCTGAATCAATAAATTGTATTAGCCCAGCATTTGCCAACCTATGCAACACTTGCCTGGACACTGGCAGGAAGGGCTGCATGGAGGAAATGTTGCTTTGGATGTTGTTTGTTGTTTTCCTGAACGTTTCTGGATAGGGAGSAAGGATCTTTTAAGGAATGGGATGAGTTAGACACCAAAAGCAAAGCTTAAAGCTGTTTCAAGGAAGCTTTGAAGACAGATACCCTGCTAAGGCAGAGACAGCCTTTCCTTTTATCCAATACTTGTGCTGCCTCTCTCCTGTGTGATACTCATGGAACCACAATCTTATCATCAGGTTACAGAAAGGTGAAGGTTTACTGCTGTGATAGTGACCTTGGTGTGAACCAATATGGATGATTTCCCCGTGGCACTGCTCTTGGCAGCAATAATCCCAGGTGTGAGAAGAGGGAGCAATTCTGGAGACCAGTGTAGGATGTCTCAGTGGAGTCTAGCACAGATACTCTCTGAAACCTGCACTTAACTTCATTTTAGTACTCACAAGGACATGAAAAACTTGTTTTCTTTTTCTTTAAGGACAATTTAAAATTAATTAATTTTAAGTAATTTTAMAGGAAATTATAAATAATGCACAGGCCTTTGCAGAGGCGAGTTTTCATCTCGAGGTGCAAACCACCAAACCTCATGGCCTTCCCCCAGCCCTGAGGCTTCCCTTTTTCTGCCAGCATGCTCCCACAGTGCCACCCAGTGCTGCCTCCGTGGCTGCAGCAGGCAGGAATAATTCCCACGCATACTCGGAAATCATTTGCGGCTGTTCCTAAAAGACCTAATTAAAATTAAACCCACGTTAACAACATAAACATCCAGTTCAGACAAATTGTTGTGAAAACTGTTGTATTGAAAATTTTCAGCTCCTTTCAATAGCACATCAGCCTCTTCGCTCCAACATAGGGATGCACAGCCATCCTACATGCCTGTAATTGGTCCTGGAGTGGGCCTTAGTGTATTATTCCCATATAGCCAGATACCACCAATTTTAGCACGAACAGAAATGAGAGCAAGGAATGGATATGTATTAAAACCTTCCACCTCCAGCACAGAGCTACAGCTACCCAGGTAACGTGAGGGCTGGTTGTTCCCACTCCTACAGACCGGCGGCTTCCTGGGCACCTCACAATCCTGGTGGACACCACTTGGAGGCAAGAAGTGGTAACAAGTTTAGGTTAACGTGCGCAAATAATGGGAGTTACAGGCCAACTGCGAAACATGCACAACAAAGACRGTTTGAACAATAGCTCTGCTCTGTGGAGTGGACCAGCAAACCAATGCTGACTGGTTCAAAGCAGTTTCATCAGAACACAATTCCATAGGAATTCTGGCTGCGTAGATGGTGGAAGGAGATGCTGACGAAGCAAGTGCCCGTCCAGGACAATCACTGCTGCGAGTTGTGCTGTAGCATGTTTTGCAGRGTTTTGTGGTTCTGCAGAGCAGCCACCACGTCCTCGTAGAGGGTGTTCACGCTGACACACAGAGGTTGACGCTGCAGCTCCGTCAGCTTGCAGGCAGCCAGGGTACAGAGGATGCAGAACAGCACGAAGAGCAGGACTCTCAGCACCGACCGTGACCACGAGGGCTTGTGCCGGGGGGGCTGAGGGGGACGGGAGCTGGAGGCCGGCTCTGTAGTGAGAACATGAACAGGACAGAATGTGAGGAATTAATCAAATATCTTYAATAGTCTACGCTCACAAACTGTTCAGGTAAGATACTTAAGCCTCTGCTGCAGTTGGCTTTTGTCATGAATTTTCATCACTCGGCTCTGATAAATAAGTAGATGTGTGGGATTTAAATGTTTAGGATGAAAAGTTTCAGATTTAGTTTCATAGGCAGCAGTGAAGAGGGTGTAAAGGACCTCTGTGTTGCACAAGATCTGATTGTGCAAATGTAGTTCAGTACACTTAAGAAGAAATGAGTGGAGGGAAATTCTCATTAGGAACAGCTGGAGAACTTCCTGACTCTTGTAGCTCCACAGTTCACGGGAATGCAGGCAAAGAGGAAAAGGGCACAGCAGCAGAACTTATCAGAACTCCTACAGGTTCCCCTCTACCCACTCCCACCATCTCCCAGTACCTAGGCTGCATGAAAGCAATTCTGGCAACATCAAAATCTGACAAAGATGAAATCTGACACAATCCCACCAAAATGGATACTACTTACTTCGGGTGTGTACCGTTTCTTTTTTAGTTTTCTTTTCCATCTCCTGTTTTGCCGCTTTCTGAGCATCGTACTCCCGCCTCCTGCGCTCCTTCTCCTCTGCCTTCTCTCGCTTCCGCAGTTCCCTCTCCTGAGCCTCCTTCGCTCGCTGTTCTGCTTCACGCTTCTTCTCCATTTCTGAGGATCAACAGCAAGTTTTTCCCTTTTATGTAAAGGGTTGTCATTGCCATTTTCCTTATTACCTCCTTACCTGATCCCAGTTGGAATGAGGGAACCAATTAAATAACTATCCTCTTTTTTATAATTTTATTTATTATTATATACCTTGCATTTTGCTCCCTCAGAATTAGGCTTCCCTTAAAATAAATCCTGTACTTTTCTTTCATATTTTTATAGGTAACCTATAGCACATTCCATCTAGAGATCTATTATTCAGGCAAAAAATCACACAGTTGCCCCCTTTCTCCCTCCAGCCCTTCTACCCTACTACTCCCTGAGTCCTCAGGATTTGGATGGCTACAAGTAWGTGTCAGATGACAATTTGCTAGATGGTGATCAGAATGTTTGGATGTGTTAAGAGAYCAAGAGCAGTCCTCAGCAGAGAGTATGTGGGGGCTCTTTGTGCCTACCTCGCTCTGCCTGGAGTTTCCGCTGCCGTTGTCGATCCTGCTCGGACTGGATCGCTTTCATGTGCTGCAGAACCTTCAGGGGCCAAGAAAACAACCTGAGAGCTGTGCAGAAGGCTTGTGGCACAGTCAGTTCAGAACAGAACAGTTGGAGTGTGGCTGAGGACAGTCAGCTGGGGCTGACCCCCAGCCCTGACCTGCCCCTACAGCTACAGCTCTGAAGAGGAAGAACTCACACCTTCCTGTGTGAGTCTTTGCCACAAAGAAACAGATCCTCGCGTTAAACAAAAACATGGCAAACTGGTGCTTGCTGACAGAGGATCACAGAACATTTCTGTTTACGTGAACCCATAGTTTGCCAGAACTTCTCCAGAGATTTTTGTACTATCAGCGCAGGCATGGATTATGTCTGATTATGCCTCCAATTCTTGGCAACCAGCATTTAATCCTCTCTTAACTCCACTAATGGAGAAGCATCCTCCTCAGCCAGGTGTTTGCTCTCCACAGGCACAGCAGCAGTGGAGTTAGTGCACTGGACCTGCACCTCACTGCCTGAAGAAACTTCAGATTGCTGCAGCAGCTGCCCAGCTTGCTAAGCAAACAGAGGAAGAATCACTGGCAAAGCCATGAAAGGAAAAAAAGAGAATAAAAGCAGATTCCTCACCTTGACAGCAGCCTGCTTACACTGTTTCTCATCCAGACAGTCTCCTGCCACTTTAGCCAGGACAGGATCCAGGGGATTGTCCTTCAGGTCCAGCCACTTCAGGTTCTGCAGAAAGGCATGAGAAAGGGGAGGCTGTAAGAGCACAGCAGTCTTGGAATTATTTAAGAAATCCAAAGCAGAAGCAAAGGACTGCTTAGTTTTCGCATTAATGAAACAGGTACAGAAGATGAGCAGAGATGTTTTCAATAGATCGAGAGGATTTTCACTGAGATGCAGTGCAGAGCCAGCCAAATTTTGGAATGGGTAGTCAGCAGGATGGATGCTTTACCAGAGGAATCAACTTGAGCAGGATCACAAGACCCTGGGCTGCATCCCAAAGCTTTACGTAACTGCCCAGCAAACAGTTTTACCTTGAGCTGTGCAAAGCTGACTGGCAGGGTGACCAAGCGGTTGTTCAGAAGGTCCAGGTGCTGCAGATTGACCAGGCGGCCAAAGTCCAAGGGCAGCTGTTGAAGCTGATTTTTACTCAAATCCAGTTTCACCAGATGCATCAAACTGCAGAAGTCTGACTAAAACCGAAAAAACAAAACCCAGAGAAAGCTGGTCAGCACCTTTATGGAAAAACCTCAGTGGGAAGTACGTGGAGACAGCCTGCACCTCACATCAGCCACAAATCCTTAACTTACTACAGGATTATGATGGAAGAAAATTGCTCTCCTCCTTTGCTTGGGAAGATAGAGGTGGGACACAGTGGGACAGATAAGACAGACAGACAAGGTGATGAATGGCAATATGACAGGAACAACCCAGAGTCTCCACTGCTGATGAAACTCCTCTGTATTCACCTGGGGATGCTTTGGCAGGAACATACTGCAACCTTCATGCAGTGCAACCCTTTACCCTCTCCTGCCTCAGCCAAAACCCTGCCAGCACTGACCTGTCACTGACAACGGGGTCATTCAGCCACCCCGGGACAGGGAACGTGCCAGTTCCACAGCTCCTGCTGAGCCTCCACTGAAGCACCAGCTGTCCTTTCAAATATTTCCCAGCAGACCCACCCCCACGGAGGCTCTTTAGCACCTTACCGGCAAAGAAATGAGCTTGTTACAGGACAAATCCAAGATAGTAGCTTTCGGAAGAGCGGCCTGAAAGAGAATAGAGCACTGAATGAACACGGAGGTTCCCCCGAGCCCCTCTGACACCTGCTAGTTCTGCTTCGGCCTCTGCGGTTTCTCCCGCGTCAGTCTGTCCATCCCCCGCCGCTGCTCCGAGGTCGCGTCATCTCCGGATCCATCTCTGGGTCCGAAAGCGGTTCTTATCCCGGGATAGCAGTGAGCAGCGGCTGCCGGGCCCCGGGCCACAGAACCGCACTGCTTTAAACACCTGCAGGCCAGGTCACAACCCCCCAGCACATCTGGCTCCCCTACGCTGCCCCTTCCCGCGGACCGAGCCGGCCCCCACCCCCGCCGGGCCGGGGACTCACCAGCTCCCGCACCGGCACCTCGTTCAGGTCACAGAGGCTCAGGTCCAGCTCGTTCCCGTCCAGCTTGTCCTTCAGGCTCAGCCCCTTCCCACCGCCCCGCGACATGGCTCCGCCGGCGGCCGCCCGCGGGGGATGCGGCTCGGAACGCGGCGGCGGCGGCGCGGCTCGGTTCGGAGCGGCTCAGCGCAGCGCAGCGCAGCCCAGCCCGTCCCGTCCCGTCCCGGCGTGGCACGGCCCGGCCCCGCCACCCACTTCCGCGGCCACGTCCGCGCGGGCCCCGCCAGCCGCTGCCGCGGGGCCGAGCGCGCCCGCTGCCGGCCCGGAGCGGGGCCGCACCGCCCGCACCGGCCCCGGCGCGGCAAAATGCCTAGGAATTGTCTCAAGAAAGGATGCTGTCTGGTGTTTGATCTATGCATACCTTCCGGCCTAAGCAACAAGAGAGATTGAATCCCCGAAGCAGAGGGCAGCCGATAAACCCTCAGCGCTGTCTTACGAAGATTAATTACTTGTTCGTAGAATTGGCTTGTTAAGGTTTAAGGCTTGACAWGTTTCAGTGGTCTCAGGCCTAGGGGGAGGTTTATAAAGCTTGGGGAGAGGGATGTACTACTGATAGTGGGCACAAAGAAGGCAGAATTTACAGGCTACAAGAACATTTGGCAGAACCCCCAAGATAAGGAAGAAACCAATAAAGCYGACTCAGCAACTGGGTTGAATCAGCTCCGACTGGCTAAAAGGTAATTCTGTCAGGGGCAGATTATGACCTCGTGGCCACAGACCCAAGAAACTCACCAACCCAAAGGAAAAGAAAGACCAAGCATGAGGACTAATTAGCATGGGACGTGAGAGAATCATTAACCAATGGAAGATAGAATATTAACTAATATGAGAACTAGATAACTTGTAGCCAATGAACATTAATGCCTTTGTTTTTTTAAACTTMTAAATAGTAAAAAGTTTCGACAGTCGTGGTGCTGGCTTTGTGGATTTGCTGTCCAGCCCCCCTTTCTGTGCAGAACTCTAAATAAAGCAAATACCTCGACTCTGAGTGTGGATTGGCCTCTTGCACACTGGGTGAAAGAACCTATTTTGGGACATGCTAGCATGGCTCAGGGCATCCCTACAGCTGTCTCACCAGCCCTGAGACCCTGGCCAGTCTGGCAGGAGTTCAGACCTGGGCTACATGAAACAGCCCTGCAGAAGGAAGGAGAACTTCCAGCCGAGCCCCATAGGTGAGTGAAGTTCGCATTGTCACATCACCTGTCGCACATCACCCCGTGGAAAACCAACAGGTTAATGACCAATAATCCCAAGAGAAACCCAGTGATCTATGCCTCATTTTACAGTATCTGATACAGCTGCTTCAATCTCTCCACAGTCTCCTTAATCCAAGGGGTGAATTCCCTCTCATCTGAGCTGTTACCTCACARTGTTTCTTAACAGGAGGAACTCTTAATGGATGTTCCTGCTTTGCTCCCAAGGCTCTGGTACTGCAGGAGCAGAGTGCCCTCCTGAYCTGCTGTGGAGAAAGTCGGTGAAAGAGAAAGGAGCCTGGGGCAGAGCCAAATTAGTGTTACCTGGTAATGGGATTACTGTCAGGACTAACCTTGAATTTCCTGACCCCTGTGCTATTTGTGGTGTACGGGACATTGCAAAGATGTTTTCACGACTGCAGCACATTTACCCCATGGATGCAATACTTAGATTTTAAGCTGCTAGTGAATCTCTTCCAACACCCAGAAACCAGCATTAGCTCAGCACTGAGGTAACTGAGACCACAGGAGTCTCTGAGCAAAGGCACCCCAAAACAGCACACAAGGATTTGCCTCATAGAAAGCACAACAAAGGCTGCCTGAGGTTGAGGCACTCTCATCCAGGAGACTATAGAAATTTTTGGGAGCATGTTACTGTTCCTCCAAAGGTGAGCAAAAATTACAGAGCCCTCATCTAAGAGCAAGATGTACTTATCCAAGAACCTCTCCTATTCCTCAGCTTTTCACAACAATGTTTGTTGTTGGAAGGAAGGGCCAGAGAAGACCTGCTCCAGGGAGTGGTGGGGAGGACTCTCATTGCCAGATCTCCAAGGGAGGTGGCTGACTGCTCAGCCCTGCATTACCCTGAGCAGTGAGGGACTCACAGAGGTGCTGTGCAGTTCCCATCCATGGCTGGGAGGCACCAAGTCCAGTCCTGCTCTGGAGGGCAAAACCCGGAGGGGATTTGGGGGAACCTGAGCAAGACCCTCTGCATCTCTGGGAAAGGTCTTTGTGCAGTGTTGCAGAGACCRAAATCTGCGTCTGCACAAATCCAAGAGCCTTTGGCTCTTAGTGAAAACAAACAGGGGTGTAGATGAGTTACAAAACCTACCTTCTTCCTACCTTCTTATTTGTGATTAACTTGAAGAAGATTTTTAAATCTTCATTAGAAAGGAATGATACCTTACGCAATGGTGTATATAGCGGTACTGCTTCAGGCGTCCTTTGCTTTGATGTCCTCAAAAAAACATACCCAAATGTCAAGGTTGCATTAGCTTCTGCATAATTCTTGGTTTAATTCTTTCTTTAACCTGAATTCACCCTTTGGGCTAATGATCATAATGTGGGAAGATCAAGCCAAAAGTCAGGTTTATTTTTATTTATTGAAGCTGAGAGGTTTGCATCTCAGACAACAATTTTTTTTCCCCTGTGGTTATACAACACCGAGCACTTTGATGCTCCATCAGCACAAAGACAATTGCTCTGTGCTGAAACAGTAGAAGGACAACTCCTGGCCACGAATGCCACACAGCCTTACATCCCCTGTGGGAATCCGTACACTCACCTCGTGCTGAGTTCAGTGGGACTGACTTGAAGAGGTATCTGYGCACATAGGCTAGAAAGACTTTGAAGCTCCACAAGACAAACAAACCATAATACGAGGCACATCTGTGCACTCTGCTAAGGGCTGCAAGAACATCAGCAAGAAGAAGGGAGCAGAAAATGCTGAGGGAAGTGGAATGAACACTGTCAATGCAATCTTGATCTAATGATCCTTACTGTGGCTCTGGGGGCCTGAGCTGGCCACGCCAGCCTGGGGTTGAAAACCATTCCGAGACCCTTTGCAGATTTCTGTGTCCCCTCTGCAGTCAAAGCCAATTTTTCACATTTCAGACAAAAAAAAATCCGCCTTTCCCTACCGAAGAAAACACTGTCACTGCTGTCACCAAATTCCTTGTGAACTAGATGCACATTGGGGAAAATCCTTCCTGTTTCTGAAAGCAAGTGTCAGACACCAGAGGTCTGGTGGCAATTGGTATTTCACTCTGCTGCAAGCACATTTACAGCTTTGATGTCTGAGATTCGCCATTCTGAGGCTGATATTGATGCCCTTGTTCATCAGCACCGTTGTACTGGCTATGGCACAGACACATTGTGTCCAGGCACACTGATGCCGGCTCCCACCCCAGCAGAGCTACGGAAGTCCTTCAGAAGCAGCTCACATCTCAGGCCAGCGCTGACAGCACAGTTTAATGCCCATATAGGATCTAAAAGAGAGCAATTTTTGGCTCAAATTGACACTTCTGCCCTTTCATGGAGATTCATTAGGTTTGGTCATTGCTGCAGGCCATGCCCAGGCAGGCTGTCAGTCATTTTGCACAGGGAAGGATGATGTGTCACCTCTTCAGCATCAGTGCTGCTGCACAGCTCAGCACCACCACGCTCCTCGTCTGGTGCCTGCCCACACCTCTGCCCTTAGGTGAGGGAGTCTCAGCCTGCCCGACCCTGGAGCAGCTCTGCTATTCCCAGCTGGTCTCTTCCCCACAGGGAGTGCCTAAAGCTGTTCGTGGGGTGGTAAYTGATAGCTCATTGAGCGGATAGGGTTGGAAGCCAGTTGGTGACTCAAGGGGCTCAGGCACCAAGTGATACAGGTGGAGACAAATGAAGGCAAATGATGGTGGTTGTCTTGCACCAAAGTCCTTCTCCGCTCATTTGGGTGGAGGGGCTCGTTCAGGGTGTAACAGTGGTTGGGTCAGGCTGGTGGGCTAGACTGGGAAGCGATAACGGAGCAGGAATGTACAGGGACGGAGGCGTGGTGCAGGGCTAGGGCAGAGGACCGGCAGAGGACGGGGCAGATCCCGGCGGGACTCCGCGCTGACGGCCCTGTGCCGGCGCGTCCCTCTGAGTCCCCATCCCTGCACTCCCCTCTTGCGGTCCGGGCAGAGAAGGCGCTTTCTCTGCTCCCCATCCCACCGAGCACTTCCTCCCGGCCGGCGGAGGGTCCCGGSGCCGCGGGGAGCCGCAGGCGGGGCGGAGCGGGGCCGGTGCCGGGGCGGGTCACGGAGCGCACCGCCCTCGAGCACCGAGCGACAGGACAAGAACGGGTCGGGTCGGRTCCTACCGGGTGCCCGGGTCCTGCCGCAGCTGAAGGAATGGCCACGRCCCGTCTGGCAGCGCTGCCCCGGCACGGGCTGCGGCTCCTGCGCCGGGAGGGCGGGCGCTGGGGAGCCCCGCCGGGCAGGTACGGATGGGCTGGGGACCGGGAGGGAGTGAGTGGGACCGGGGGGTACGGGCTATAGGCGACGGGGTCTGTGATGAGAAGAGATGGGAGTTACAGGGGACAGGGAGCTGTGGATGGGGAGGAATAGGAGCTATAGGGGGCTCTGGGGACTGGGGATGAGGGGCTGTAGGGCACAGAGGCTGCAGTGAGTGGAGACCATGTGTGATGGTGGACAGGGGCTATAGGGCAGCTGCAGAGTGGTGTGGGTGTCCAGCCAGGCTAGTGGCTGCGTGCAGGGAGGGCATGTTCATCTCGGTGTGTGTAATTGTCTCCTGACTCCCCTGAAACCCCTCCAAAGTGGCAGAAGGCAGGCTGCATGCCGTGGATCTGCTCCCCCTCAGCTTAGGAGGGGGCCGGGAGCAGAGACGAGCCCTGCACAGTGTGTGGAGGAATGCGAACGCATGTGAACTTTGTGCAGCAGCTCCATCCGGATTGCAGCAATGTGAAATGTATCAAATGGCTTCTCCATTCTCATCCAGGGCCCTGACTTGCAGGCAGTGCCCCTGTTCCCCTGCGGTCCTGCAGACCCCCACACTGGTGGGGGACACAGCAGGTCTAGGGCACCAAGGAGCTCTGGGGCTTGGAGGAGTCAGACCAGTTCTTTGCCTTGCTTTTCTTCAGTGCTGCCCCTTGGAGCAAGTTCATGTGAAAAAAAACAGCAATGGGAAGGTACCTGGCTTTGGGAAAGGCTCTGAAGGACTAACTGATACGTAGAGTCTAATACTCACTGGGACAAATGACTTCCGGTGAGCAATTCCCCAATAATCAATTCCTTGTTTTTTAAAGACAGGGTTCAGGTGTTTCTTTTCAGCTGGTTTGGCACTAGGAGTGAGGTGGTTGAAGCCAAGATTGCCTTCTCAAAATCTGTTCTTAGAAAATAGGATCAGAAGGGAAGCACGACAGAGAGTTACTGCAGTTCACTCCAGCACAGAATTGAAACTGAGGGACAGGAACACAAAGCCCTTGAAGAAAAAAGATCGTGTATTTAGAGAGTAAACTCTTTCCAGGAATGTTATAAAAAAAGTTTATTAAATTCTGCTCCTAGGCTTGTTTATCATTTTGGCAGGAAGAGTGCAGAGGGTAGAGAGGGACAGTGGAAAACACAACCAGAAAGTTGCTGCAGGAGGAGTCTGAAAACCTCGGAAACTTGATCTCTCCTTAAACCTAAACAAACAAGAAGGGAAGTAGTAAGAACCCAGTTAACTCTTTAGCCAACAAATTAAAAAAGAGATGAGGACAGAGCAGGACTAACTTTCACCACCCTTTTATTGCAGTCATGTTACACAAAAGACCCAGAAGCTCTTGCTTTGGGGGCAGAAGCTTCTGGTAGATGTCCATGAGCAAAGGAACTGGCAGAGGAGTCTGTGAACCTCTCTGAGTATGAACTCTCTAGTCAGGGCAGTTGCCAAGCCCCGGGAGGGCAAGGCCTTCTGCACAGGTGCAGAGGTGACCACGGGACAGGTCAATGTCCTTCACACTGCAAAGGGCACAGGAGGTCACACCAACGCCTCTGCCTTGTGTTCCTCTCTCATCCCTTTGGATAATTTCTGTACAGACTGGTGAAGAGTTAAAGGTGAAAACAGAGCCGATTATCTTGTATCAACAACTCCAGGCTGTTGACTGGGGCTGTTCAGAGAAAAATACAACTCCTAGGCTTAGTCCAGAGTGCTTGCTTCAGTCTGATCATTTCTGCTTGCTGCAGTCTCTGGGATTGCTGGGATTTGGCTGCTCTCCTGCCTTTTGCAGGGGAGAGGGGGGGATCCATTTTCCCCGGTCTCTGATGTCCCTCTGTTCGGCTGTGCTGCTGAATGCCAGGGTTTTGGAGTTTTGCGGGAACAGCCTGTGGATGAGGCTGGCTCATTTGCAGGCTGTCTTGCTGCTGAAATGTGCTGCTAACAAAAGGCATGTTCTTTTCAAAAGTCGTGTTTTATAGTCCATGCTGGCACCCAAGAGCAAGCAGAGTTTTATTTGCTCTCCTCTGGCTGAGTCAGGGAAGTGAGAGGTGATGTAATATCAGACCGTTGGTCTTGTTTTATCTCCTGCAGCACCAGATGCTTCATAGGAAGAGGTGAAGGGTGAATTACTTGTTTTCTGTAACAAAGATGAACACAGAGATTATTTCTAAATCCTTTGGACCCTTTCTTTGGAGAGGTCTCTTCATACATTCTCTCAGATCAGATACACACACTTGCCGCTGGCTGTAGGCAGGAGGGAGACCAGTCCTATGTGATTTCCAGCATGATGCTGCTGATAATGAGCATATCTTGTATCTGCCTCCTTCATTCCATTCCTGACCCCCAGTGCTTCCAACAGCCTGCTGTGTTTCATCTCACACCTTTCACTTCTGGCACTGTGGGAGAGAAGTGATACAGGAACGCTGAAGCACATGTGAATGTCAGACCAGAATTCAGGGACCTCAGACTCGATGGCAGCCGTGAATTTTGCTTTAATACATATGAAGAAATGATGTGAGTTAGTGCTTTGAGAGGAGTCCATGACTCTGGGTTATGAGTATGAGATATCTTAGCCTCTAATTTCAGTGCTGCCCTGCTTTCATTTGAAAATGTGAATGCTTGACACCTTTGAGAGCAAGCTCAGTTCACACTGAGAACCAGCAGTATTTTCTCAGTATTTTGGAGCATGAGGCTTTATAATCATATCTTTTACTGCTCTTTGATGCACTTTCATCATCACGTTTGGGGGTAGGGAGGAAGCCAAGCCGTGAAGCCTGGAGCTTTGTCATTTGGCTTTGGCTTTGTGCCTTCTTGCATTTAGCATAAAAGTCTGGTTCTGAAAAGTCAGTGAAACCCTTTGGCTCTTCAGGTCTGGAAAATATTGAGATAGTAAGTCCAGAGAGCCTGATTTGTGTAATGTTTTGCCAAGACGTGACAGTGTAAGATATTCCCCTTTTCATTGGCAACGCAGGGTTGTGCAAGCACCTCTTTGAAGGCTGACTGTGGAGAGCAGGACACTGTTTCAGCTGGGCACTTTGGGTTCTGATTGAATTTTCTCAATCTGAATTTTGTAATATTTCCTCCCCTCTCCAGTCTCTTTTTGTGATGGTCCTTTGTTGTTTATTTTTCAATCATGTGGTAGAAGAATGTGTTGCACCGATTTTTTTACTAGTTGGCCCCTTACGTGGAGTCCCCAGAGGAACTGTGCAGTCCATGAAATGTTTTTGTTGCGCTTGCTCCCACTCCAGCCCAGTCCCGGGCCTGCTCGGCTCCCAGTGACCCCTGAGAGGGTGCTGGGGGAAGAGCTCTTGCGCAACCAGATCAGCAGCTGCTCCCTGCCTGCTCCGGCCTTTTCCGGGCAGGGAATTTAGGAACAGGCTCTGCTGACACTGGAGATGACTTGTCTTGATGGAGATGTGAGTGTGGCTGGCCCCATTAAAGGTTTTAACAAACAGCCTGAAGGTTCCTGATCTGCCTTCCTGAGCAGCTCCCCTACGACTGGGGACGGAGAGTTCTCCAGTCGCTGTTTCAACCAGCAGTGGCTTTTACTTCTCTCCCAGGAGCATTCGTCTTCCCCTTGGGTTAGGGAGAGTTTTTTCACCCTTTTATTTTATAGAACCTCTATTCATAAAGGCTTTTCTTCTGCAGAGCTTTCTTTCATCTCCTGGTTTGTCTACATGCCTCGCTCAGGAGCTTTCAAACAAGAAAAGGTAGTTTGGTTTAGCACTTGTCCTCCCACCTCCTCGGGCAGCCCTACAGCCTTGATGTGAGTTGCCCAAGAGCTCTGTGAGGAGGGGTGTCTGAACAGAGCCTGTGTGAGTTGCACGATCCTCCACCTGCCAAAAAGCAGTGGGAGAAAAAGGGTCAAGTCGTTCACTTGGCTCTCGGAGCAGAACTCCCCCTGAAGGTAAAAATCTAGTTTTTTGTTCTCTTGACCGAATATCACTCCACAGAAGAGGTAACTTTGTGCTGAGGCTTGTTTCTTGTGGGCAGGAAAACAAATCTTTTGTGGTAAATAGCACCGAGTCTTTGCACAATATTGATCCTGTAATGAATGGGAGTTCAGGCTGAGCTGGTTTTACTCTTTAGGGCAGGGATTTCCCATTATACACTGAATCTGCAAACACAGCCCCTGAGCTATGCACCCCACAAGTGTCTCTTAGCCCTGTCCCTCCTGGTCGTCTCCAAAAGTGGGAATGGAGGAACTGAGGTCATGGAGGGAGACAGGGAGGAAGCAAGGAGGGAAAGAGAAGATGGGGGGTTGCCTGGGGAGGAAGGAGCATGGAGGGAGGTGGCTGCTGGAGCAGAGGCTTGTAGGAGATGGAGACAGAAACCACAGTAGGAACTGCAGTGCTCAGATGGTCAGGAGCTGTGGTTTGAGGGGAGTTTGCTGCTTTTTCAGTGATGATCAGACCTCAGTGAAAGCCTTAGTGATTTTTAAATGATTTTCCCTACTGCCCTGACCACATCTTCTCACTGCTGCCTCTCTTGACTCATTGTTCCCTCTCCAGCTTGGCCTCCAGCACGATGTCTCAGTGCTCCTTCCCCGCCTGGGGTTGCTCTGTCCAAACCCCTCCTTGCTCTCATTCTCCCCTCCCGTCCCGAGGTTGCAGCAGGGACCATCTCCTCTCTGCTGGGAGCCTGCTGTGGTATTTCCTCTGCACTTCTCCCCCCTCATCTCGCTAGTAGCTCCTCTTTTCACTGATGCTGTTGCAGTCCCATTAACTCTCTGCATTCCAGCTGTCAGAGGTAGAACAGCTGCTTTCTGTTGTATACACAACCGTTCCTTTGCAGATGCCTCAGTTACAGCTCAGCTTCTTTAAACTCTTCCAAACAGTTTTTATTCTTCAGGATTAGACTCTTCTCTGCTGATTGTTTTGGGGACTGTTCTCTGACTTTTATTTTAATTTTCTCAGTTGTCTGCTCTTTTCAGCCAGTTGGAGGAATTTATCTACAAACTGATTTGATTGTGTTACTTCCTGGCTTTTTATCCTTTTTAATGTTGCAGAAAGACCAAATCCAGTTGCCATCTCTCAGTAAACTGCAGAGCCCATAGTCTCTCCAGACATCCAGACATGTCTGTGTAGTTTTCACTGGAGGTGAATGATGGTAGGACTAGGCTGTGCCCAGTCTGCAGGGCTGGTGCAGCTCCTTCCCCACCAGGGAGCAGGATCCTGGTTTCCCAGGGAGGAAAGGAGGCTCAGACTGTTCTGCCTGCTGGTGTGGGCACCCGGGTGGGTGCCCTGGGGGTACCACAGCTGTCCATATGCCCTGTGCCACTGCACAAGCTTTCCAAGTCCTCTTGGAGGTCTTCATGATCTTGACCCACTGAAGCAGCTGCCCGTGGTTCCCACTGGCACAGGACAGTGCATCAGGTATTCCTGATGCCATGGGCAGGCTGATAATCCCTCCAGATGGGAGAACTGTACTGACAGGTTGTATTAAACAGCCTCTTCTCCTTCTCTTTCCCAGAGCCCTGCACACAAGGATGCCCTCCGTCTCCCCCAGGGTGACCAGCAGCTATATCCAAGGGCCCTCAGACATTCCCCTTCTTGAGAAAACCACGGGCCAGTGCCTGGAGGAGACCGTGGAGCGCTTTCCCGACCGCGAGGCCTTGGTCTTCTGCCGGGATGGGGTGCGGAAGACGTTTGCTCAGTTCAAAGAGGAGGTGAGTGCCCGGTTCACCCCTCAGGTGGGAGGATGACAGCAGCAGATGTGATGGAGACATGGCAAACAGTTTCATTGCTGAGCTCAGGGCTGAGGTGAGTTGCGTGTGAACGTTCCTCCTGGAGCAGAGGGAACGGCACATTCCCAGCACTCACCGACAGGCATGTGGTGCCTCCATCCTCCTCAGAGCCTTGGGATGAAAGGGAGGAGGCAGCATATGCAAAATGCTTGTTGAATATCCCACAATGTACATTCATACTTCAAAATTATCACACTTATCTGGTGGGTTATGGGCTGAGTCATGGTGTTTTTCTCTACTGGAGTGCACTCCTCCTTCTGTATTAGTCACTGTGGCTATCAGAGGTCCTGAGTGTGGGGAAGATTTTTATCCAAGCACGAAGGCAATGGAGCAAAGTCGAGGGCTAGGGCTCAATGTCATATGCACAGATGTGTGTGGGTGTATCTATGTGTATGTATGTGTGCATATTGCATACAAATGTATGCTTATCTGTTTTGGGAATGGAGAGACAATATTTCAAGGCTAACTACCTGGAAAGTTCTTATTAAATGTATGGTATGATCTTGGACAGGAAACGATTGTTTGGTGGGTTTTTTTAGGTTTACTATGGTTTTGGTCACATCCATTCAGATAAACAAGATTAGCTGTGTTCACCCTGATTTTAAGAAGTAGGTTGTAATTCAGAACTAAATCAGAGAATAGTTATTTCTCAATTTTATATCTATCTCAAATGTACAAGGTAGATTTCATAAATTGATTTGAGAACTTAACAAAACTGTAACACCATTCCTGAATATCTCAGATTTGTGCACCTGAAACATGCTTACCATCTTGCAAAATGAAGTAGTTGTTAGTATAGTGTCTGAATTTTAGTTAATGAATCACAGAATCATTAATGTTGGAGAAGACCTCCAAGACTGAGTCCAACCTTTGGCCGATCACCACACTGTCAAGTAGGGCAGAGCACTGAGTGCCATGTCCAGTCGTTTCTTTAATGCCTCCAGAGATAGTGACTCCAACACCTTCCTGGGAAGTCATTTCCAATATTTAATAACCTATTCAGTGAAGAAGTTCCTCCTGATGTCCAATCTGACCCTTCCCTTGTGCAGCTTGAGGCTGTTTTCTCTAATCCTGTCCCTTGTTCCCCCTGGGAGCAGAGCCCGACCCCCACCCCCAGCTGCTCCATCCTGTCAGGGAGTTGTGGAGAGCCAGAAGGTCCCCCTTGAGCCTCCTTTTCCCCAGGCTGAGCCCACCCATCTCCCTCAGCTGCTCCTCACAGGACTTATGAGGACAGGAACCTGAAACTGGTCAAAAATCATTTGATAGGATTTTCTTCACCCAAGTCCTTGTTTGAAGTAAGTGATGTCCCAGAAGGGAGGCAGATCCAACAGTGTGGATGGGCCCAGCGTATGGGTAAGGCTTAGTCCTGAGTGGAGCTGAGGAGGAGCTGGGCAATAAATAGTCTTTGGGCAAGAAGTAACTGCAACAACATAATTGCCCATTTTGGTTTCCTTCCTGCTCTGTTGCATTATTGTTCCAGGCTTGTTATTTTTGTGCTTTCAATCAACCTGCTGAGCCGTGGTCTGATGGACTGGGAGGTCCATGGGCTGATGGACTGTGCAGGGGAGGTACATTCTCTCCCACTTCAGTTGCAAAGACGATGCTTTTTCTCCAGAAAGCAGTGCCTGGAGATGAATATCCTCCACTGCACCCTCTGTGTGATCCTCAGGCTCTTGTGTTGTATTTTCCAGGTGGACCAAGCAGCTGCTGGGCTTCTGGCTCTTGGCCTCAAGAAGGGAGACCGGCTGGGGATGTGGGGGCCCAACAGATACGAGTGGGTTCTCATGCAGTTTGCAACTGCCCAGGCAGGAATCATCCTGGTAAGGAGTTTGCTGTGGTTTTTAGCAGGCTGTTGGGAAAGGAAATAGAGACAAAGAAGCAATAGGAAATACTGGAGAATAAAGTTTGTTGTCTCTTTTTTTCCATGCTCCTACCTGGCATGTCATCTATAGCCGAATCAAGGATTTAGGCAAGGTCTGTGCAGCTCTCTGCATCTTTGTCCTCCACTCTGTAGGGAAGCAGACTGCAGAGGGAGGAGCAGCAAAAAACTGTTTGCAATAGCTGTTAGTAGGAGGAGGTCTACGGGACCATATTTCTGTGGGATGCTGCTGTCCTAACCAGTTACCAGCTGCTCAGATCCCTCCCAAATGTAGTGCTGCATGGAACAAAGGCTCACTTAAAAATCTAGTCCAAGCTGCATAGCCCTAAAAGCCAATTTTCATTTGATAGCATGACCAAAATGCACCTTATTTAGGCAGTGCACCATGTTAAGGTCTGTACCCTGCCTTCTGGTCCATTTCCTTCATCCTGGTTCATTCCAGTGTCTGCAGGAATAGGGTGGAGGAGTGTGGCTCAGTATGAACCTGGGAGTGAGCTCATCTCCAGTGGCCTTTGCTGCTTCTGTGGAGAGCTGGGTAGGAGAAGATGTTATYGTGGTTGCTCATCAAGAAACCTGACTTGCACAAGAGTTTTGATCTAGTTTAGTGGATTGAATGTCTGCCTGGGAGATAGGAGATCTGTCTGACCTGAACTTAACCTGAAACTCTGTTTTGACTGTGACCTCACATAAATCTCTTTTGCAATTGTTTTCTTTGGTGCAAACACAGAATTCAGATATTTTTTCTGTGAATGTGGAATCCTGGTGGTGTTGAGCTCTTAGTTCTCTGTTGGAGGAGAGGCCCTGAGTGTGGCTTATCCCTGGAGAACTTTTCTGTTGGAATCTGTGTTAGGGGGAGGGTGTTCAAGGCAAGGGTAGCTCTGATCAAACTTCTTGTTTCTCCCTCTTCAGGTATCTGTGAACCCAGCCTACCAGGCCTCTGAGCTGGAGTTTGTGCTCAGGAAGGTTCGTATGGCACGAACTATCTGTTAAAAGGGATGGTAGGGATGTGGTGCAGATGAGCTGCTTTAGATTTGGATGTATGGGGGGAGCTGGCTGGAGAGCGGGGCTGGTGGTGGATGTGTAGAGGGGATGAAGCTGCGGTTCAGTGGTCACATTTCTTGCTGTTCCCTGTGGCTGCCTCCCTGTCTGATGGAGTCTCCTGCATCCTTCTTATCCCTGTCTCTCTCTGCTAATAGCCAGGTACTGCCAGAATTACCCCAACCCAGCCATACCTCTCAGCAATCATTTACCAGGGAATGAGGGAAAAAATGCAAGGCTAGGTATCCACTCTTTACCCCTCCTGCTCAGGGCAAAAATCACCATCTGGGATTTCAGCCTTGAAAGCTGAAACCAGAATCTCAGAAATGACCAGCCTACTTGGTAGCTTGATTTCTCCTTCCCAGGTTCGTCTGAGGCCTGGCTGGCCTTGGATTTAGGCTGGTTTTAGGTCCTAGCTATTGCCACTGTTTAACATCTCTCTGCTGTCTAATCTTGGCCACCTCAGCTACCCTTGTTATACCTGCCTGGGTTTGAGTTTGCAACGTGCAGAGCACTGATCAATTTAAATTGTTCAGGCTCCTTGGCTCAAATAATGAGGAATTCGGGTTATTAAACATTTGATGGCTAAAAATGAAGATTAAGCAGCTCATTTGTTCATCTGTGGTTTGTTCAGCTATAAATCAAAGGCTCATATTAGAAGAGAGGGAACGACTTCTGGCTCTTCCCAGCACCATCCAAGTTATTGTTTAACCTAGAAAGTGGATAGTTTTTAGCAACTTTTCTCTTGTGTCAGTAACTATGTGATTGGGTTGTCGGGCTGCAGTTTGAATTCTAGTTTCATCCTTTGTTTAATCCTCTCACAGCAGTCTCAGTGGTCGCTCCTGTTTTCGTGCATTGGGGTTGAACCCAGTGCTGCAGTGGAGCACCATCTCTTCCAGGGTGGACGTCCTTGGGCTTCTCTCACCTGCTGGAATGTGCAACTCAGGGCTCCCCTTTTTCCCCAGCAAGGCTTTTGTTTCCCTTTCCATATCTCTGTGTCAAAGTCTCCTCTGATTTTCTTCTCTAGTGTAATCTGGAGTGTCGATGGGATAAGAGCAGAAACGTGATTCAGCTCCGTTGGGAATTGCTCCTGTATTGCCTTTCCAGGTTTGCCAGCATTCCCAGCTTTTCCATGCACCTTTGACACTGGGATCTCTGGAGTTCCTCACCACCCCAACGATTTGTTTGTGTTCGTTTATTTGCATAACAAAATTCCTGAAGACTTTAGGGCTTTTCCCATTGGATCCTGTCCGCCTGTGCAGTCTCGTGGTATACACAGAAATATGTGTGGAATAACCATTCCTTGCATTCCTACTGTATTTTTAGGGCTTTGTAAAAGCAAACTGATAACAAGATTTCATATTTTATGTTCTTTGAAGACAGGTCTGCTTCCATTCAGGTTGAGACCAAGTGGGAGAGGCCCAACCAGAGACTCTTATCTCGTAGAGCATCAGCCCTGCAAGCTCCTTGCCCCACACAGCATCTCTTTTTCAGAGCTGGTTCAACCAGAACTGTAGTTTGAAGGAATTAATAGTAAAAAGTTACAGAGGCCCAAAACACCCTCAGTCCCCTGGGTTCTGGGCAGCCTGTTCCAGAAAATAGAGCAAATGTTTATCTTCCTTTCTGACAAAGCCCAGGGGGTACTTAGAAATAATTTATTGGCATAGTCTTGGTCTCCTCATTTACCAGACTTTGGGAAAATAATGAGAACAGCTGAGTAAATCATTTCTGTAAATAGTTTATTTGACACAAATGCATTTTTTGGAAGATGAAAGCAGTTTGCAAATCTGGGTCAAATTCAGCAAATCTCCTCTGCTGAAAAAGAAATTAAAATTCTTGGAGTAATTAAGGCGCTTTGTTTTGGGATTATGTAAATGTAAGGGTTGAATAAAAATGTTTTAATTGTCAAAATAGCTAATGCTTTACAAAGAGGTGGAAAAATCTTAGGAAAAGGAACACCTCAAAAAAAAACCCCCACAATAAAATCTTGGATTGACCTTAGAGGCAGACTTTAGATTTCCTTGTTTTTCCAAAGTACCTCAAAAATCCTCATTTCAGGTCAACGCAATTTGATTTGTTTTAACTTTATTTATTTATTCATATTTCGAGACTGGGCTTTTTGCTGGTGTCGAGACTCATAATCTGAAAAATCAGTTGTTTGCCTTGTGCTCACAACGAGGAGTGTTGAACCTGGGCAAAGAGGGAACCTCGGGCTGCAGCTCTGTTTTCTTGCCCAGCAAAAGTCAACCAGCCCATCCTGAGTCCAGCACCAGGGAGGAGCAAAGCACCGGCTGCACAGCTGGGTCCAGGCTGGGAGTGCTGGATTTGCAGTGACAGCACCCTGCCCTGCTCTTGGAGGGGTTTAGGAATGCACATCTCTAAGGGTTTGTTTGCTTTTATCCTAGGTGCTCCTCCTTGTGGCTCCTGCGTTGGTGGTGGCTGATCTTTATCGTGTCCTGACCATCAACCCAACGTGGCTTCTCATGAGTTTCTGTCTCCCTTCACAGGTTGGCTGTAAGGCACTGGTGTTCCCCACTCAATTTAAAACACAGAAATACTATGATATTCTAAAGCAGGCATGTCCTGAGCTAGAAAAATCCAGTCCAGGGGGAATAAAGAGCAAAAGGTGAGTTTAGGAACATATGGTGTCTTTGCACTGACCTCACAGCCATGTCCTGCCTTGTGTCCCCTCAGCTGCACAACACAGGCTTTGCTGAAGAAGGACCCACAGGGGGGTCTCATCTGAAGAGAACAAGTTAGGCTGGCCCAAAGGCTTACCCTGACCAGTGTGTGCCTGTCTGGGCACTTGTCTCCTTGTCCTGTTGTACTGTTGATGGTATTTTTCTCTCTGCCAGGCTACCTGACTTATCCATTGCCATCATGTGTGACTCTAAGCTGCCTGGCACCTTCCACGTGGATGAAGTGATGCAGGCTGGGGACAGCAGCCACATGAAGCAGCTCAGGGCCGTGCAGCAGACCCTGTCCTGCAATGACCCCATCAACATCCAGTTCACTTCAGTAGGTGCCCCGCCTGCTCCATGCCCTGGGGTTGGGTTCCTCCCTGGGGACAAGGGGAAGGATGTGTGCAATGCCAAGCATCCCATTTCCCTCTGAGACCAAGCTTCCAGCTTCTGCAGTGGGATGGAAGCATTTCCCTTACTTCTCCCATTCTTGCTGCTCAGCCCTTTGTCAAGGGCTGATGGAGGTGAGAAGGTGTCAGGTGAATTCTGTTCAGCTGAAGTTGCACTATTTTTTGGCGTGGTTTGGGATTCAGGTGCTTTTAAAGAAGTAAAAACAGTCTTCTGGGTCTGAATGGAGAGTGAAGTACAAGATCACCCCAGAGTCTGCCTGGGAAATCTCCCCTGAGCTCACCCTCAGAAAAGCTGGTATCATTGCATGATGCCCTGTGTCTTGCAGGGGACAACGGGAAGCCCCAAAGGAGCCACTCTCTCGCACAGGAACATTGTGAATAATGCCAATCTGATTGGTGAGAGGCTGGGGCTCAAAGGCCAGGTAGGTCTCGGTGGGAACAGGGTTTGGGGTGGTCTCCACTGTGACAGAGAGAACACGTGTGGAGAGTGCTGCTGCTTACTCAGTGGAAGGGCAGGATGTTTTGCTGCAAATGACATTGAGGGATATTCATGCATAAATTTTGCATTTCCATGGAGTTCATTGAACGTTTCATTTTAGTTTCATGTGAAGCTTTTTTTTTTGGGAAAAAGCTATCTTTTTGTGGGGGAAAAACATGAAATGAATCACTTTTTATTTTGGTGAATACTCATTTCAAATAATTACAAGACTCTGGATATTAGCTTTGAATTCTGTTGAATGAAGTTTTAATTTGATTTACATTACTTCATTTCATGTCATGTTTACAATCTTATAACTCTTATCAGGGTACGACCTCTCTGTGGTTTCTTTTAAAAATTGTTAAAGACAAATATTTTCTTTTGAAGTTCTGAAGTACTTATTTCTAACATATCAGCTTTGATCCAGAGAATAGATGGGTTGTTCCAATCAGTCTTCAGAGCCTTTGGTGTCCTTTAAAAAAAACAAAATAAAATTAATAGCATGTGCCAAGTCCTGCATGTTTCATGCCTCTCACAGCATTCCCAATCCTCTCTTTTGGCATATAATGTATAAGCAATACCAGACCAAAAAGTCCAACGAAGAAAAGACATTGCAAAATTACAGGCTGAAATTTTGATGTTAAAAACTTCCCAAACTGATTTTTATTAAAGGCAGGACATGCCAGTTGTGTTTTCACCTAGTGGGAACACAGCGGAACATCAGATTTCCAGCCAAGTGGATCAGGAACAAACGTCTCTGCTCAGATCTTTGCTCTTCAGCAGGGAGATGGGCTGGACACGCACTGGGAGGTCTCCTCTCCTCACTGTAATGTCTGGTTGATCCCAGGAGAGTCGCTTTGGGCTCCCCGCGCCCCTCTACCACTGCCTGGCGTCGGTGGGAGGCTGCATGGTCATGGCTCTGCACGGCACCTCCTGCATCTTCTCATCGCCCAGTTTCGAGGGCAAGGCTGCACTGGAGGCCGTGGCTCGAGAGAAGTGAGAGCTTGTTTTGTTATGGAGCAGTTCTTGTCCTCGTGGCTCTGCTTCTTCCCTTGCCTCACCTGCCAGGACGTTGCTCGTGCTCTTCCTTCCCACGGTGGGAGAGGCAGGTTTGCTGCTGTGCACACTTGCACAGGCGCTTCAGAGCCAAAATTTGCCTTTTCAGCTGTGCTCGGGAGTGTGTCACACTTCTCCAAAAATTAAGGGATCCTCCAGGTCACCACAGGGCTTTGGCTGAAAGGGTAGTGTTGTCTTGGTTTGCTGTGGCTGGTGTGTTTTCACTTTGAACACCTGCCCTTCTTCTCCAGGTCTGGCTCTGCTGCTGACATAGTTGTGTTTCCAGATTGTTCCTCAAGTGTAGCTTGGGAAATAAGAGCTGTTGCTGTGTCTGCATCATACATGCACATATCTCTATATTCTATACATGTGTGTATCTATGGGTGCTGATGAACAGCAAAATAGCTGTGCCTGCCCCTGTGCTGCTGCTCTGCACTCCGGGGATGGGGTGGGATGGGATGGGATGGGGTGGGGTGGGGCGGGATGGGGTGGGTGCTGAGCTGGGGCTGCCCTCGGTTCCAGGTCTGCAGCTTTGCCTTTTTTTCTCCTCTTCCTCAAGATGCTCCTGGCTCCTCGGCACGCCCACCATGTTCATAGACATGCTCTCCCAGCCGGACTTTGACTCCTACGACCTGTCAGGTCTCCATGGAGGTAAGTCTAAGAACTCAGCTGGAAAAATCCTGAGAAACAGGATATTCCTGGTTCCCTGCTGGGAGGCTGTATTAAGTTTTGTGAGCAAACAGCTCTTCTGGTGGGAAGAATTTAGTTGTGTGAGCCTTGTGTTTCCCCTGTTAATTTGATGCTGCATTTCCTTTCCTCGGGGAATCCTTCCATCATTATGTATTTTAGGACTCGTTCGTCTTAAGGCAGTCTGGGGAAAGACCTTTCTATTTTAGCTGCAAGGGGAGGTATCAGGAATAGCCTGATTTTCCTCAACTCCCGTCTCTCCAACCACCACCGTGTGGCAGCAGATGCTTTCTGTGCCTCAGACTGGTGCAGTCGCTAAAGCAGAGCCATGCTCAGATTTCTCTCTCCGCCCTGAAGTTTCCTGCCTGTGTTTGAAGTCGTTCATCCCAGTACTGGAGGGTGTGATACCGTGTGCCGGAGCTTCCCCTCTTGTCGCAGCCAACTTGGAAAGAGCTGAGCTGAAACGGGGAGACCACCAGCCCTTTTGGGGCAATAACAGCACAGAGAGAAGATGGTGCTGAAGCATAAGGAAATATTTAAGCAGGTTACCTAATCATCTCTGCTGTGTGAAAAATGATCCTGTCTCATCCTGTTCCCCAGCAAAGCCCATCTATTACCCAGCTCTTTTGCTCTGTCATCGTAGGTTGGAACAGATGGCAATGGGATCTGCCCTCTCCCAAAAGGGCTGCTCTGCGCAAGGCAGGAGGAAAGGTTTTTGGTTTTATGGTGATGATCGATGGGAGCGTTTGTCCCACTAAAAATCTGCACCTCTTTCTGCTCTGAGTCTTTCCTTTTATTGGAAACTGCAGGTTGGACTAAGTTTGTGCTATAGAGGTTATTTTCCTGTTGAGAAAGGCGAACTGGCAGCAGACCTTGTTGCAGGCAAACCTTGCTGCAGCCTTTGCTTCTACAAAAACTAGGACCTGTATCCAAAAATTTAGGAAGTATTTCGATGGGAACCAGCGCATCCCAAAGGTCTTGCCAGCACTGAAATCTGAGAGTGCAGAACCATTTGAGGGACCACTCCTGGGAATAAATAGATGGTTTCCAAGGTCTTTTCCCCTTTCTTCCAGGAATCATTGCAGGTTCACCTGTTCCACCTGAGATCGTGAAGGCAATTATGACCAAGATGCGCATCACGGATCTCCTGGTGAGTTGTGGTTGCTGTGACCAGAGCTACAAGGGGTGTCTGTCATGGTGAGACCCCGAGTTTGGGTGCCTCTGGACCACAGTGGTACCCAGTGGTGCTGGAGCTGCTGGGATCAGGTTGAGGGGGGAAGGTACAGAGCGCCTGGGAAACAGAAGGGGGGGTTCTGCCTGGTTGCTGTTGGGGTGACTGGGGAGGAAGCTTTAGGAGAAGACATCACATCCAATGTTGTAAACCGAATTTCTGCTGCCCCATTTCAAAACTTTACAAAGTTCTGTTGTACACACTGCAAGGATGATGATGGCAGAGGCATTGGTGGTTTGTGTCAGTGTGGGTGGGTGCTCATGCTCCTCTTGCAGTGGAGCTGTCGAGGTTCTTTCCCCATCCCGGATTGCCCGTGGATGTAAAACCTCATTGCGTGGTTTCTGTCACATTTGAGTCATGTTGTGGGAACGGTGCCATCCACGTGTGCAGCACCCAGGGTTGCCTTGCCGGAAGGGCAGCACGTGCTGGGCCACATGTTCTGCTGCTCCACCACGTGTCCCACCACCCTGGGCCTGTGCAAGAGCCACCAGCGTGTGCTGCACGTGGGGGACAGGCCACCAGCGAGGGGCTCAGTGGCCCTCCAGGTGACACATTCCTGGGCAGGTCCTGCCATCTGCATGTGAATGGCTGAGCCAAAAAAAAAGGACTTTTTGTTTTACCCTAAAGGAAATTAATTTGGTGCCACGCTGCTTCCGAGGGCTGAGGGAGGCAGCCTGTTGTGATGGATAAACACGTGGGGCTGGGAGTCAGATTAGGCTGTTGTTGTTGGCAGGCCCCGACTGCACCAGCACCAGGGTTTTACAGGGACAACTGTGTGCTCTGCCACGGACCAGGGAATCCAGGGCATCTGTCCTGGAGCCGCCTTGGATGCAGCCAGGGTTTTTTCCTGGATATGATGCTCTTAATGCCGAGCTGAAAACACCAGGGACAGCCCTGGTGCCTCTGCTTGAACTCTGTCAGGTGACAGCTACCTATTTTTACAGTAGGCTTGAGTTTGGCCTCACAAAATATTTTCAGGCATTACTGTGAGAGCCCAGGACTCATTAGGTGTCACATGTTCTTGTTTTGTAGAGAGAGAAATAATAAAACCCTCCAAAACWGTTGCTCTGCCCATGGGATAAAGAGGATTAAGTCTATATTTGTGCCACTGGTCTCATGTTACTCCTGATCCCTCCAGCCCTCAGACAGACACAAAGACTTGTTGAATTCATCTTTGCAGCAAGAGCTTTATACAGAAGATGTACATAAGAAAATATACAATTTGATTTCTATATAGGAGGCAGAGGAGTTTTCATCCTCTTGAAGGTCATTTACACTCAGTTACAGAGGAATAAATATACATATATTTATATAAATCTTTAGGATTAAAAAACATAGTTGAATTGCAACTGTGGCATTGTAATGGCCATGACAATAAACCACAGTCATCCTGGTGTCCTGCTAGATCCTCTGGAGTGTGGGCAGGGAGGAGAGGAGGGGTGCCCGAGCCAGCTACGTGGGGCACACCTTCTCCTCTTGGACATCTCGGTGACCCCACAGAGCGGGAGGGAATCCAGTCTTCAGATGGCTCCAGTTCTGGGGGTTCCCAGTACTGCTTCCCTTAAAGGATTTCTGGCYGATWTTGGGAGATTGCTGCCTCGGGGCCACCGGCTCTTGGTCACTGCTTCACCTRTCCCCTCAGCCCTGGCCTGCAGGGATCCCCTCCGTGGGAAGGCAGAGGAGTCTCTTTCCATGGGTTGAGACCAATATTCCTTATCAAGCAGCTGGGGGAGGGATGCTCCTACCTTCCCACTTGCTCCCACTCCACTGGAGTGGGAGAGACAGCGACCAGCTGGTTGATCAGGGACGTGGCTTACGTTTCTTCTGGGAAAGATGACTGTGTTTTACCGGCAGGATCTAGGTTAGCTTGTCTTAGCGTGGTCATGCATAGTTTAGTTTTTAAAAAGGCCTCTTTTAAAATACATAGATGTCGGAAAAGAGTGAAAAGGTGGATTCCATCCTGTGATCAGCAGAGAAGCGGGGATTTGGAGGAGGCTGGAGGTGTTCAGATATATCAGAAATGTTTCCTGACAGGTAGGAGAAGCTCAAGGAAGGACTCGGAAGTCAGTAGTTTTCTGATGGTTGAAGTGACCAGTCACCAGGACGGCCACACCGGAGCCTGCTTGGGTTAAAAAAGAGAGAAGGCCACATCTTTAAGGGGATTTTTCAAGCAGAGCAGTAAACTTGTAGCATTTGCCTGTTTATTTTTAAATCAGTGAATGAAGCCCGTACTTGAAAGTGAAGAGTTTGGAGTCAAGGAGCCGTTACAAGCCCTGACAGTGGAGGAGATGGGTTAGTCCTGTCTCCGAGCTGCTCTGCCAACTCACTGTGTGACTCCTGAGTATCTTACTCAAAGTGTTGATGGTCAGAGAGCACTTTCTTGGCAAAGGAAGGAAACCCAGAGTGAAATTTTCAAGACTAGTGAGTTATTTTGATGCCCTGATTCTGAAAATCCAAGGCAGGTAGAGTTTTAGAAACTCCCAAGCAGCTTTTCATCTCAAACGTAGTCAGTGGTCCAAGTCAGTGGTCATCTCTGAAATACAGACCCCTGTAGCTGACAGAAAGCTGCCTGGCTCTCAAGAGGTGCATGATGAAGTCAGAGTTACTTTCATAACATTCATGCTCACCACACTGGAGTGGGTTTGTGTACCTGCATTTTGGCACTGACACCTGAAGGCACTGAGCTTTGTCTTCTGCAAGACTGGCATAAATGGTTTTCTATTTCATTAACACTTGTGAATGTGTTTGAGGGAGCTGGACAGAAAGTGCTACAGAAAAAACAGGTATTATTGTCATGGTTTTCTTACTCTCACCATGGAGGAATGAACTGGGATTGAGTTCAGGGTGAGAGAGAAGAAGGTTAAGAAGGGTCAGACCTGTAAATAAAATACATTTAAGTACTGTGGTTTAGAAAACTGAAGTTTTTCCGTGCTTAGAGCAGAACTTTTCCTGCCCTATACGGAATGACTGGTATTTCCATCTCTAATCCATAAAACCTCTGGCACTACAAGAGAAACAACCACTTTAGAGAGGCACAGAGCAGCTGGCATAACCTCTGACGTTTTGGTCATGAATTTCCTTTCTCCATCCTGTTGTGCATATCCTTAGTGAACTGGGGACCAAATGGCCATAACATGGCACAATGACAACCCCTGTTCGTCCAGTGCAGTGCAGGATCACAGCACTGTCCTTAACGAATGAGCAAACGTCCCTTTCCCAAGGGTTTACAAACTTGCAGGCTTATTCGAAGTCCTCTGGAATCCGTACAAGCTCCAGACCTATTCCTGGGGTGGGAAAAAGTCAAATGCTAGGGGTGGAGTGATGACAGTTGTGGCTTTTTTGCTCCTCTGTGGTCTGAATTTAATACCCTTGGTAGTTTCCAGCTGTGGAAGGTGTTTGTGTGATCAGTTTCCACAGTTGGTGTTTGCCTTGGTAGCTGTCAGCAGAAGCTCATTGCTGGAGGGGAAGGCAGCCCTGTCTCTGAATCACCTCTTGGCCCAGGACACCTTACCCAAAGAATAWTTGCTGTCTTGAACCTCCCTCTTCTGGGATACTCATTTGAAGGCATCAGCCCTTGTTTTTAAATACCTGACTGTCTTGGAAGGGAATTGTAGTCGCGGAAAGGCAAATGCTGGATCAAGAACTGCTCTTTATGGAAGATATCTATTTTCCTATGGGCTGGGCAGCCTGGGGCCAGACTTCCCAGCAATRCCCTGCCCTGGATTTCACACCAGGCCTGGAGGACTTTTACTAGGGCAAAGGGCTGAGCATCTCCAGTTGGTTGGAAAAGTAAAGCCTGTGTGATCACAGCTCATGGTAAGAGTGGGCTAAGTCCACCCTTGTTTTGATACACTGTGTTTATCCCTGTTGCATAACAATTACATCTCAACTTGATATGGGGCTTTGTTGCATGGGACAGGGTGCCTGAAGCATGATTGAGACTTAAACCCTGTGACAGTACAGGACTTTTGTTTGTTTTCCTAATGTGCAATAGTTGCTGCAAAAAGAGATGAAGTTTTTCTCATGTTGCAATAGGACCTCTGAAGGTTTCAAAGCTGGTTGCTATTCTGTGTGTATTTTCAGGGTCCTTGCTTCTCTATTTCATATTTGTTTTCATGTTTTGCCCTTACTTTCTGCCCCGGGCCTGTCTTTAGCCCCATGTTTGTTCTGCAGAGTTGACTCCATCCCTGATGCTCCGGGCAGGTTCTCTGCTCTGGGAGCTGATGGGACCAGAAGATGGAGCAGCTCTGAGCAGAGACATCAGTTGGTGGATGGATGAGCTGTTGTGAGCCAAACCCTGGTGTCATTTAAGASAGAAGCTGTGACACCTTTGGTGGCATCAGGCGTGACTAAAAGTGACCCATCTTACGTGTTTAATGGCGGCTCCCCTTCCTGGACCTCTTGGTGGGCAGCTTGCAGGAGCGGAGGGCCGGGGTGTCCCTGATGGGCTGCCCCCGGTACTGGGCGGGCGTGGAGCAGCTGTCCTCAGTACGGGTGCGGTTGCCCTTCAGCCACCTGTGACACGGGGAGGAAGGAAAACAAGAGCTTAGGAGAGGCACAAATCATGGACATCACAGGGAGGAGCTGCCGAGCGTGACAGCAGCRTCCTGGCTCGACTCGGGGGGCCCAGGGAGCGCGGGGCGGGGYGGGGGGAGCAGTGCCATACTTGCGCAGAGGTGCCAGCTGGCAGTTGCAGTGCCAGGGGTTTCGGGAGATCGTCAGCGTCTCCAGCTTGTCAAAAGGGAAGTTCCGGGGCAGCTGGGTGAGCCGGTTGTTCTCCAGGTGGGCGGTTTTCAGCACGCTCACGCCGGCGAACGCGTTGTCTGCAAACTGAAGCACGGAGGTTTCCGGTGAGGAGCGTGGAGTTGGGGAACGGGGGCTCCAGACCCGAGCGCCTCTGTTCCAGGCTTTTAGTGCCATAAGCACAAGGCACTGGCACGTGTTGCCCAGAGAAGTTGTGAATGTGCCGTTCCTGGGAGTGTTCAAGGCCAGGTCGGACGGGGCTTGGAGCACTCTGGTCTGGTGGAAGGTGTCCCTGTCCAAGGCAGGGGGGTTTTGGAAAGAGATAATCTTTAAGGTCCCTTCCAACCCAGGCCATTCTAKCGYTCTATGAAGTGTGGACAGAGCAAGAGAAGGAGCTGTGAACAGGGCCCTGGCTAGCTGAAAGCTCTCTATACTTAAGAGGCAAAAGGCTGGTGGGCTCATGGGTGGTGGAGTCTCCAACAAGGAGATGTACATCCCAAATCCATGTGGGATTGTCTTTGCAGCCACATCCCAAAATAAAGTGAAATTGGGCAGCCCTTTTTATTTTTGAGCCGTACTTCTCCATTCTAAATGAAGATATTTTCTGGTGTATTCCTTTCCAAGGCTGGAAATCCTTCCAAGGCCTGTTGCCTTGCCTGTCCTGGAGCGACTGAAGGAGGGAGTGTTTGTGGCGTCTGGAGGGGCTGTAGACTTTGGCAGTGCCCGGGGGCTCCGAGTGGAAAGTTACACTTGGCATCTGAGCAATGTAGAAATACAGGCAGGTTTCCAGCACCTCAAACTCCTCCATTTTTTCTCATTTCCAGAGGTTTTTTTTGCAAGGGATGCTGCAAAATTTGTCTTTTCTTGGTTGACAGGGAGGCTTTAAGGTAGAGCCTCCCTTAAGAAAACTGCCAAAAAGCAGAGAGAGGCTGTAGACCTGGCTCTGCAGCCCTCTAATCTCTTCCCTGAGGCCTCATCCCTGGCATTTTTCAGCCCATGACTACTCAGGTTGGAAAGCTGTTGAAAGGAAACCCCTCGACACAAATTGCCTTGGCAGTGATGGATTGGAGAGGGGCTCACTGACAAAGCACAAAGCTCCTCTTGGCTGTGACAAACCATTTCTCCCCCCTCTCAAAGCAGGGGGAAAGATTTCTCTGAAGGTTGGAGAGGAGACTCACTAGGTCTTCCCAAAGCCTCCCAGCCCAGGACCTGTGCTCCCATTTCTGACTAGAACCTTGCACGTCACAGGGACCATCAGGGCGTGTTCATGCTCTCTAAGCTGAAAAGCTTGACAGAGGAAATGCACTATTTTAAGCTGTGAACTTTTGTCATCTTCCAAATTAAGCGTTGCTGGATGGGATTAGAGCTTAGCTAGGAGACTCCCAGATCCCTGTAGCTGCTGGACAGTCAGCACTGCTGGCCTTCTCTGTCCAAAACTGAGCTGACCTTGGGAGGTTGGACTGTGCTGATAGTGGAGCTGCTCCGAGGGATGCTGGCACGCCGTGCAGCGGGGCGGGAGGGTTGGACAGTGGTGTTACTGTCTCAGCTGCTCATTCCTCTCCCAGCCCCATGAGAAGAGTTCACATCTGCTGCTAACAGCTGCCGTGCCGCCTGCCAGAGCGTGTCTTTGGGAAGAAAAGGGTGATTTTTATCCCTTATTTAGATGMAGGATTGCTGCTGTTAATTTATTTTACACTGAATACGCAGGGAGGGGTGCCTGTCTCATGCTGAGGTACACGGTGGGTCCTGGCCTGTGCAACRCAGCCCTGTGGGGTCTGGTGTGGGTCTGTGATGATGGGGGGGAAGGGGAGCTCTGTGCTGGAGCCTGAGGGTTCTGCTTCCTTCTGCTGGAGTGCATTTAGATTGGGGTAGAATTGYGTGGGTTTACAGCTGAGTAGCTCAAAAATCTCGCAGCCATGCAGGGAACAGCTAAGGACAGCATGTTTGTGAAGGGGAAAGAGCTGCAGTCAAGATGCCAGCAGCACTTAGAGCATTTGGTGGTGATTTCCTAGATCACGCAGCCTCTGTGATTAGGTGTCTCTTAGCAGTGCCAAGTTCACACGTGGGCTGTTTGGGTATGAGGCCTTTGAGGATTTGAAGGGAAAATGCTGAGCTGGGAGCTTTGTTTTAGCAAACCCTAAAGCTACAGAAGCYACCCCTGTTAGTGCTGATCCCATAAACTGTTGGGCTGCTGGGGAGGAAAGGAGGCACTGGCTGCACAAGAGTCTTTAAAGGTCCTGTCCACAGGTGGTCACTGTGAAAAACAGTGTCTTTTTTTGCTGGCTAGAATTGTTAACCATTGCTTTTTGGCCAAGCCAAGGACACTTGTTTCCCTGGAGCAGCCCAGCATCATGCGTTAGCCTAATTTCTTCAACATGTAACTTGGGACTCTGATGTCTCTACAGCTGGTACAACATTTAAGCTGCAGTATTTGAATGAAAGTGCCTTAAAACTGAGTCTACAAAAGTGTTGTGATGGCACGTCTAAGGTCTTGCCTAGTAAGGTCAGTAGATTGTTTTTGAGTGTTGAGTTTGCTCAGTCCCATCCTTGAGAGGTTACTGCTGAGAGTGGGCAAGGGCTTAACTACTCAGTACTACTGAACTGGTTTAGGTAGTGTTGTTCTGCACCTGCACAAGTTGTAATTCCAATTTTTGAGCTTTCTGGGGTGTTATATCCCCTTGAAAACTCTGGTGTGTTGCATTTCTGGTAGCTTTCATGTGATCTACTTGTCCCTGTGAGACTCTCTGAGATGCCCTTTGTTGTGAAGAAATTCTCTTTTTCATCGCATCTGCCTGCAGGTGGTGGGTGTTGCTTTGCCATGAAGTCCCAGCYTGCCCCACCTGGACGCTCTTTGTTTTTGGCCTTCCTGGCAAAGCATCATTGTGGAGGTTCTGTTCCACCCAGAGCAGCTTCCCTTTCCAGATGTGAAGGATTCACCCAGGACATCAAGGCTGCATCAGAGTGCTGCTGCTCTTGCACTGTGCTGCGTTCTGTCCCTGCACTGCCTGGCTTTTCAGAGGTCCTAACACAAGAGATTCCCYGAGTGTGATCCTGCCTGTGGATCCCCCCTGCTTTCTCACAGAAAAAGGAGTGGGTTGTTTTGCCATTCGGGATACCTGAATGTCCCTCCTCCTCTCCAGTGGGAACAGGGCCCCTTTGTAAGATGCTGCGAGAGTTCCTTTTGAGAGAGCATCAATAAACAAACCTTTCTTTGTAACGTGTCAGGTTGGGAGGCAGCAGGGAGGTGGAGGTGAAGGTCTGTACCCCTACCTGTCTGCAAGGCAGGGGTCAGAAACCACGGCTATTCACGGCCCCTCCGAGGAGTCTCCCTCTCCCAGCCTACAGCAGGTACCTGGGCTGAGCAAAGGAGGCAGAGCAGTTCAGCTCTGCAAGGTGGCAGTGCCCTCCAGTCCCTCCAGTATGAGGGAGATGCTCTCCTCTCATCCCTCACCTTGTTCCTGGGAGGATGGAAGGTTGCTAATTGTCCTGGAGCATCCCAAATACCTTCTCAATGTCTGGTGTCACCTCCGGCTTGGGAAGGAATGCACTGTCCTTCCAGGGGGTTTAATCAGCTCCAGATAATTTGGTTTTGCATAAATAACTCAACAGAAGGGTGGGGTGCTCTCTCTCATCCTTCTCTTGAGCCATGTCAGGGTGTTGTCAGTGCCCTGCTGCCTGCAGATCCTGCAGACCTGCATCTCCCCTCTCCCCTGCAAGGGAGGGACAGCAAACTAAGGGTTTTGGGAAGGGGAAGAAAACCAAGCCCCACGTTTCTTATCTGGGGCAAATGGAAAGAGAAAAGACTCACCTTCTTCAGTTTCATGTTGTCCAGGTGGAGTGTCTGCAGGTATCGCCCGAAGGACTGGAAGGCGTTGTCAGGGATGACCTCAATTGGGTTGTGAGAAAGTTTCAGTTCCTCCAGCACTCTCAGCTTACTCATTGCATTCACGGGGTAGCTGCTCAGCTGGTTCTTGTCCAGGTGGAGGACAGCGAGGTTTTCTACATCCTCCATGGCCCCAGGTAGGAGGTTGGTGAGGGAGTTGTCAGAGAGGAAGAGCCAGCGCAGGTCTTTAGCCCCATTGAAGACCCCTGGTTTCAGCTCCCGGATTTTATTACTGCCCAAGTGCAGGATGAAGAGGTTGACAAGAGGCGAGAGGAGCCCTTTGGATAGGTCTGGGATCTTGTTCTTGTCCAGGTACAGGTAGGTGAGATCAGAGAGGTCATCGAAGGCTCCTGGCTTTATGACACTGATCTGGTTGTCGGTGAGATAGAGGTAGACCAGGCTCTTGAGCCCCCGGAAGGCTCCGGTGGAGATCTCCTTGATCCGTGAGCTCTGGAGGTGCAGGGACACCAGCTTTTTCATGTCACGGAAGCCGTTGGTCGGCAGGACGGGGAAGTTGTTCTTCTGCAGGTTGAGCAGCCGCGTTTGCTCGGGCACCTTGGGGATCTTCTTCAGCCCCGCGTTGTCGCAGATGACGTGCTGCAAGTCTCCGCCATGGCAGTGGCAGCTGGGGGGACATGCCTGCACGGTGGAGGCAAGACATGCCAGCAGGCTGAGGACACCGAGGGAGAAGCCTGACCCATTCATGGTCAGATCTGGAATTAAGCGTGGTGGGAAGAGGAGCGGGAGGAGGAGAGAGATGGGTGGGAGAGAGAGAGAGTAACTGGGTTTGCAGCATACTGAACACAGCCCTATTTATAATGTTATTAAAAAGCAAAATCCCTTCCCACAAACCGCAGGCAGCAGCCAGTTGGAAACAACTGGCTTTGGGAACTTACTGTGAGCTTAACCCCTTGGCACCAGGCAGAGGAGCGTCYGCGGCCCTGCCTGGCCCGGCTGCTGAGCCATGTGCAGAGGTCGTTTTCCTCTCTGGAAGAAAATGAGAGGCAAATAGTGAGGAAGAACCAATGCAGACCTGCTCTGTGGGGAACCTCCCTGGTCTCTGCTGATCTGAGCAGGGCCCAGATTCATCTGTAGGGGTGAAAAGCATAGCAGGGAGTCCTGCTGAGCTCCACAGCCACCTCATGCTGGAGCTTCCAGCAGGTTCTGGGGTTCTATGTAGCCTCAGCTGTTTTGGGGAGAAGCAGCTTGTCCTGTCCTCACAGAGCAAGGTTTTCTGGTGGTAGTGGGGTCTTACCTCACTGATTCAAAAGGAGTTTGCCTGAACAGGGATGGGAGAAGGTGGGAGTGATACAGGTCATGCCAAARGCCAACAGCACTGCAGTTGCTCTTGCAATGCAAAATTTTGGTTGAAGACTTCCAGATCTAGACTGCACTGAGGAGCTGGCCAAGAAAGGGAGTGCAAAGACAGTCTTCATTTCTGCTGTGCCTTTTCTTGTGACCAGCTGAGCATGACATGGCCAGGGTCAGGACACCTGATGCCTTCCAACAAGGGATTGGGCAGCAGCAGAGGCTGCAGGAAAGTGGTGGGACGTGGGCTGGTGGATATGAAATGCCAGGCAGTGGTGTCCTGCTGCATGCCTGGCTCAGCTGAGGTGGGTCTTGAGACAGAGCTGTGGACAGGGAAAGGCATTGGCATTGGTTCAGGGATGGAGAGGTAGCAGAGCAAAGAAATAGCTGCTGGAGCTGGGACTGGGATCTGCCTTGGCTCCTGTCTTGGGGTAGCAGTGGCAAAGGTGAATTAACACCGCAGGGGATGTCCCCTGCTGTCCCAGTAAAGAAGGTTAAAGCAAAGCAGTTAAAAGCCCCAGTGCCTGCTTCTGTGAGTGTGAAGAGAGAGATCCAGGGGTTGCGGGGTGGGGTTTGGAGCGGGAACATTTTGAACTGATTTCCAGCCAGTTCCTGGCTGCAGCAAGCAGCTGAGAGCCGAGCACATAACTGTGAGCTTGTTGAGATTTGTGCTCCTGAGGCTGGCTGCAGAGCCCCAGYGGAGCCTGTGCAGAGGCGAGACGGGCTCGAGAAAGGGAGGAAATCCAAGGGCTGACTTAGGACACAGACTGGCTTATTCACCGAGATTTCTGGGTTTTTCCATTGTTGCAGCGAGGAATCAGGCGGCGCCGCCGAGCGTGCTCCGCACCGTGTTATGCAAACGGCCTGGCAGCCCTGCTCCGGTCAGCAGCTGTCAGTCTGAGCAGTGTTTTCACTGCACGACTAATTTGGGGGAGAAAACAGGCTTCTGGGGTGGGAATGTGGTTCTGGTGAGCCTGTGGGACAGATGGCATTGGCCGAACGGTGATGTAATGTGGGACCTCGGTGCAAACCAGGCCAGGTCAGGCTCCCAGTGTTTTTTCAGCCCTGAGMTGTGATGCCCTGATGTGGAGCAGCTCACCTCAGCATCAAGAGCTTCTCACCTCTGGAGAGATGCTCTGACYATGAGAGCTCCAGGCTTCTGCTTAAGAGACCTCCTGGTTGCTGTAGGGTTTAAAACTATTTGATCAAAACAATGGTATTTTGGCTTATGTCTGGTTCAGTAGGAACCAGAATGGTCATGCACATGCTGTGSTCTCTGGAGGAGCTTTTTGAGTGTCTTGGTCAGGACCTTTGAGACAGACAAACAGGAGGTAGTCAGAACCTTCTGTGTTTTCTTTCTTTGCCTCTCCAGTTTGTTGTTCCATGATCCTGTGGCTGAGAGTGCCCCTGAGTGTGTGCTGCTCATAAAGCTCAGGCAGGGAGGAATGATTGGAAAAGAAAAATATTCACCTTTATAACATCATCTTCTATCCATTGATTGATTTTATTTTTTTTTTCTCTGAGCAGTTTCAGCCACTTTAGTTGTTACTGTAATCATTTGATGAACGATTCCTGCAGTTACGTACCAGCTATTCTGTGCAAGAGCAACTGGTGGGTGAAATTTAAAACTCAGCCTGTTTCTGCTTAGCACTGAATCTGGGGACTGCATCTGTGCTCCCTCCCTGAGTGTCTGGTACTTGGTTTTCCCATTGCCTTGTGAAAAATATCACCTAACAGATTACTACTTCTGCAGAGATTTTGGCCAGTGTSGGTCAGGTTGGAGCAAAAAGCTGGTGAGGGCCTTGCAAACCCCATCCATAAATACATCCTACCCACGTGTATTTCTGGAACAAGACCCTTTTCAGAGGTTAAACTGCTCAAACCTCCTTCTCTTGCTTCCTCTAAGGATAAAATTCCCTTTCTTCCACCCTGTATCTGTTTGCTGGCTGAGGCTGCGGATTTTGGGGGACAGTGACATTCTCACCCAGGTGTGTGGTGTGGCTGTGGACACCAGTGAGACCTGTACTTCCTGGTGAAAATGCTGGGATGTAGCTGCCATGATGCTGGTGTGAGCTGGGAAGGTGTCCCTGCTCCAGGACTCCCGCCAGCCCCGTGCCTGCAGTAGAGGTTAAATGGATGCTGGGTTATTTTTGGTGCCACAGTGGGGTGGCAGCAGGGAAAAGGTGTCTGCTTCTCAGCTCCATTTCTCCAGGCACAAATGGTGAATAAAAGGAAGTTCTTTCCCTTAATATTTTTTGATTTCCATGCCTCGGTGAGCACATTCCTGTGGTGGGAGCTGTTTGGCATCGGCCGCAGCTGGCACCTCGCCCCCGGGCTCCCGGCTGTTTGTGTTTTGAGCTGCTCTCTAGGCCGCTCTGCTCTTCCCACACTGGGTTTTGCAGCCCTCAACTGGCCAGCAAATGTCCAGCCATCCTCAAAAGCCCGCCTGGGTCCCGCTCGTGGGTGGTTTGCAGTCTGGAGGTGACAATGGGGCAGTGTCGGTGTCCCCGTGCTGCGGTCGGGGGGAGCTGGGTCCCGGCCAGCCCCTACCTTGCCTGTCCCCTGGGACCAGCACTACAAGGACAGCGCAGAAGAGGCAGGATTAGCCTGCCATCCTCTCTTTCTTAATTGATTAACAGTTCTGCAAACATTCCCAGTGATTTGCAGATGCTGGACTCCCCTCCTYTCCTTCTTGGAGGTGTTGTGGGCTAAGTAAATAAATACAGTTTTTGAAGCAGCATAAGTATAGATTTGGGGTGTTTCTTTGAAGCTGTAGGTCTCAGCTGCTTTGGTACAATATTGGAGATGATCTTTTTCATGTTTAATCTTTATTTTTGTTAGTATGAACAGTTCTGGTACCTCAAGACAGCTCCATGTTAAAATATTCCATTGCTCTTTTAAGCCTCATTCTGTAGCTTTCAGGGCCTCCAGATCTGGTTTTGTGTGTCAGTGCAGACTTGCAAYCACCTTCTGGAAGTGGCACCAGTGTAGCTGGCCTTGGAGTGCAGCCCTCCCGGATTTGGCTGGAGGTGAGGGCTCAGGCAGCTTCGGGGGTGTCCTGGGGTGCCCCAGACCTTGTGGAGCTGAGCCCCTGCCTGGCACTGGGCACTGGGGTGGGAGAAGGTGCAAGCTCCACAGTGTCCCAAGGGTTTGTCCCAAGGGCGGAGCACATTCCAGGCAGTGTTTGAGGAGCAGTGGTGGGTGGGCAAAGGGGAGTCCCAGAGGCTTTGCTGGGTGTCCCCCTCTTCCAGGCAGCACCTGAGGGTCCCGGCAGCGGCAGTGACATCCAGGGCTCCGAGTTCAGACCCAAATTACCATTTTTAATTGACATGTTTGAAGGGTCCCCATCCTGCGGTGTGGGGGTGCTTGTTGAGCCGGAGGAGGTGGTAGTGGGTCCACCTCCTTCCTTCTGATGGTTTTCTTCCACTGTATCATGGCCTCCACCCACTGATCTGTTGCCAGTTTGGCTCCCCGTTGGTGTCCACCCACCCTTCCCTTCTGCTGATTCCAGCMGCTGCTGGATGCTGCTCTTGGCCTCTCCTGTGCAGCTCACCCAGCCCTTACCGCCTCTCCCAGCCCTGCCGTGTCCACCCTGTGAGGCACCAGACGTTCCCTAGCATCCCACTGCTCTGGCCAGGGCTCTTGTCCTGGTTTGCAAAGCCTCCTTTCCTTGTGGAGCACCACCGATCCATTCAAGACCTCTGATTTTCCCAAATGCTCCCCACCATGAGTCCCCTCTGTTCTCAAAACGGAAAACAGGCTCCACGTGGTGACAACTTCCTCGCTTGTCCCTGGTTTCCCCATCCCCCCCTCACCTTGTTTTGGGGAGAACCTGATGAGTAGGTGATTTCAGTAGCTGTGGGAATGGGCTGTGAGAACATTTAAAATGCAGCATGGAAGCAACAAGATCATGGACTTCCAGCCTTGTCTTTGGTGGGATCTGAGCTCTCAAAATCCATAGGAATGTTACATTTACCCCTAGATTTTTGCTGAGTTTCCTTCTCCAACAGCTTTGAGCATCCAGGTACCCCCAAACCAGTGGTCTTCTACCTTTGTACGACACTTTGTCTCTGTATTTCCTCTCACTTTTTCCTTTTAATTCCACTCTTCCCAAATGCATTGGAACAAGCACTAGGGAGGATGGGGTTAATTGCGCAGCAAAGACCTTTTATCACACTGTGGATAAACCAGTAAGTAACTGCACATGCCTTTGGAAATACTTGCAAGCCTCAAAGCTTCTGCTTGGCCTGGAGAGAAGAGAGGCAGCTTTAAGTCCAGGCCACGAAGGAGCAGCTTGTCCTCACTGGGCAATAACAGGAGGTTCATTCCCAGTGCAGTCTCAGCCTGGGCACTCTGGTTTGTCCTTTCTGCAGTGGTCTCCTCCCGAGGCAAAGCCATTGCGTGCCACAGCATAAAGAAGGTGCTTTGGGCACCTAATATTTTTGGGAACTTTTTTAAGCCCCAGATCCAAACTGGGACTGTCTGGCCGCTGTCTTGGTGGGGAGAGATGCCAACTGGGTGGCCACCCTTGGAGATTTGTCCTACAAGACCTGTTTGTGTCCTGAAATTTTTGACACAAAGATGCTACTGTTGCTGGGGAAGGAAATGAAATCTCAGTGTGACACAGGCTGGACGCGGTCAGAAGTTGTTTTTTGCAGCGGCAAAGTTGACCTGAAGGTTCAGGAATATTCCAATACAATTTGGGATAGTGGGATATCTCCAAAGCAAGGAGACACGTGTCCCCAGAGGACAGAAAAGTTTAGAGTGATCTTGGTAGTGGGCAGCTGAGTGAAGGAAAGTTGTTGTTCAGTTGAGAATGATTTGGAGCTGGCTGTGATGGGAAGAGCTGGGATTGACTGTGGTGGAGATATCCCAGACACACTCGGCACGAGTTTAGGGATAATTAGATCCATCCAGCATGTTACACTGGGAAGGGTTCAAAGGGCCTCTTAGAGGTCCCTGAGCACATCTCTTAGGTTGCCAGTSTGCTTTCTGTTGTTCATTACGCCCTCTTTGAAGTCTGAAAATCCCTATTATTTCATGGTCAATTTGATGCTTTTTTTCCGAGGCCAATATTGTCTCCAGCAAAACTCAGTTTCTGTAAGGCTTTAGTTTGGCAGTTCAAGCCCTGCCATCATCATCCTCCAGCGTGGCACAACCAGAGGGTGGTGACAAGGGGCATGGAGATCCTCCCTGAGCAGTGCTCAGGTCCAGGGCTGGGTGTCCTTCAAGGACCTCATGCCCTCCTGYAGCCCTGACCTTCTGCTCCAGTGCCACCCAGTATAACCCCACAAACCCCAGCCTTTTCATTGCAGGCTTTCAGCAGCAGTTGAATGTGGAGGGCACTGGGTGTTTTTATTGCTGTTGAATGCAGGGGAAAACCAAGGAGCAGAGGACTGATGTGGCTTGTTCCAAGTTATGCAGTAAATAAGCGGCACAGCTGGGAAAAACCCAGGGTCTTCAGAGTCCCCRCTGTCCCCACCAGATCAGCCTGCCTCCCAAATGTTTACTAAAGAGACTGGAGTCTGATTGTTTTTACTTTATTTTTAATTTTTAGACGCTTCCCTCTTCGGGCTGTTTTGCCTGTTCCGCAGTGGCCAGTGTTTGAACAGGGCTAGCAGGAAATGTTTGGAGAATTTACTTTAAAAAACACAGTCCTGCTAAGATGTTCTTTTTATTCCTGGTTTATACAGAGGCTTAGGATTCACAAAGAATGAATCTCTTGTTGGTAGGAGCAAGTTAGGCAGTGGTTTGTTTTTGAGCTGTCCTTGTCATCGCTGAGGGCAGGACCGATCTGGGTGTTGGGGGAGTCACTTGTGGTCCTACTGTAAAAAAAGGCTTTGCAGTCAATTATATTCTGTGTTCTTGTAGCTCCTCTCAAAGCCAAGGGTCCAAGCTGGAGTCCTTGCCTCTGGAGAGCTCTGTTTTGACACTAGATACAGCTCCAGTGGAAATTATGGAGCTGATGCTGAAATTATTGGGTGAGGTTTTCTGGACTGAATTACACCAGATGACAAGGCTAGATGATGCTAAGTGTCCCTTTGGGTCRTGAAAGCTAGGAATCTTCATGGATATCTCCAAGTTTAAATTGGTGCATGGGGTTTTGTGGAAGTGCTGTTTCATCTGCTGCTGACAATGGAGATGCTGGATGCTCCACGTGTCAGATAAGGGCGGGGAAGGACAGCAGTGCTGGCACAAGGATTTCCTCCAGCCCCTGCCTCCATCCTGGGAATACAGCTGGGGAAAACCATCCCAGGAGAGAAACAACACCTTGGAAAGATCTGRAGCAACATCCTGGTGTCTGGCTACAAAGTGGTGTGCTGGTGCAGGCAGGGGAAGGCACTGATTGGGAAGCAGATGAAGSGCTGGAGGTTCAAACCCGTGTTGCCCTCTGGGCTGGTCAGGAAGCCCATTCCTGAGGGTGTGAGGGTGTTTATGGGGACAAGCCACGGGCCAAGGCAGCAACAACCGGTGTTTGGGGTACAGGGCACAGTGCCAGGCATCTGGAGGAGCCTGGTSAGCCACGGCACTCACAGCATCATCCTGCCAGGGAGCTGCCTGCTCCTGCATCCAATTAAACTGCTGGAGCGACCCAGAGAGGCAGCAAGGATTGACTCAGGGCTTGGCTGGGATCCTGAGACCAGCACTGCAATTCATCCAGCAGAGTAAAACAAAAAAACAAAGGCGCTGGGATTTTWAATAAGCGTTTAAAGTCTTGGATTTGTGTCTGGTCAGTCATTTGATCCAGCCACAGGACTCGTATTAGTGGGTGGGAGAGAAATCCAGTCTGAGCATGAGACGCTGTGGGTTTGCACCCGGCTGGGAAGTTGTCCTTGTGTCTGGTAGCAGAAGCCTATTCACAGTCGCTCCCTGGGGGCCGCCAGGCTCTGAGCAGAGCAGTTTGCACCAGATGGTCCCTGCAGCATCCTGGAGAAGTTCTCCTCCAGATTCCTGGATAAAAGCAGGCTCCAGCTTGGATTCACGCTGACCCTGGTGCAGTCAACAAGAGCATCAGCCGTTGTGACAGACTGTGCCCAACATGAGATCCTTCAGCATCTCCAAGCAGTGGAAAGCGCCAAGTGCTCCATGTTACTACACAGTGTTGCACATCACACCAGTGTTGCGTTCAGCTCATTCAGAATATTTTCATGCTTGTTCAGATGCTTCACCATAGTCCTTTGCAAAGCCCCATGTTAATTTGGGGCACAGTGCCTGGAGTTTGGTGAGAACCATGCAGAACCATGACCATGCAGGCACGCCCGGGCATTTGCTCTGAAGGAACTGACCAGATCTGGGTGCCAGAGCTGCAGGAACATGGTCAGGCCTTGTTGTGATATGGTGSGTCAGAGCTGCTCACATGTCAGTCTGGAGATGTGGAGGAGAAAGGAGCAAATGCTTCCCRCATCAGCCCTTTCACAGCCATGCTCTCCCAGGTGACATTATTGGGGTGACACGACTGGGGTCACCCTGCCTGATGGCGCACAACTGAGTGGCTTGGAGACACCAGAGAGYGCTCCAGCATGTCCCACTGCTGAAACACAGCTCCCAAGAGCTGACAGTGAAGCAGCAATCCCAGTGCTGGTGCTGTTGGTGCAGCTCAGAGCTGCCCGGAGCACCTCCTGCRCAGCTCCTGCTGCCTCAGCGGGGCCGCCGGGCTGGGCATAAAGCGCTGGAATTTTCCTCCGAGGAGAAGTGACCTTCAGCTGAGGTGACTCAGAGCCTGCCGTTGGGATTAGYGGTGAGGGAGGTTTAGCAGCGAGAAGCTTTTGTCCCGCTGTGAGGCTTTGGGTCTGTAAGGGCAGCTCTGCTGAGTGTTGAGCTGCCTCGTGATGCCCTTACRAGGGTTAGAGGGGCTGATGTCTGCACAAAAGGATCTGCAGCAAGCAGCCCATGCTGCAGGACACGCTGTCTCCCACGGGAGCCTGCTGCTGGCTCCAGGGTTTTTCCAAAGTGATGTCCTATGTTCCCCGAGCTGTTAGAGATGCAAAGTGAACTCAGCACCTTGGCTGCAAGGGCACCAAGGCAAAGTCGGTGTCTGGCAGAAAKGGTGTGGGGTCAACAGGACATGGCCTGGAGAAACAAGGCTTAAAAAAGTGGATGGTGAACCCTGGGGTCCTCTAGCCAGAGTGTCAGAAGTACATGACACCCCAACTGTTGTGGGTGGTGGGTCTGGAGTGCTGCAAGGGGGGTGGCRGGCAGGTACAGTGCTGCTTTACCTCCTGTTTCTCCAAGACTCTCTGGCAGGAGTGTCTGGAGAGCACCATCCACAGCTGGGAGACTACGGCTTCCYAGTGACCTGAGTGACTTGGGAGAACATCCTCCTCCCACCCCGCTCTCCCCTGAGGTCGTCACCAGCTTCATCTTTCCCGTGCCTGGAGCTGTGTGGTCCCTTTTCCCCTTGAGACACATTTCCTCTCCTGTGTTTGCAGGTTGCCTATGGGACCACAGAAAACAGCCCTGTCACCTTCATGGGGTTCCCCAATGACAGCATTGACCGGAAAACCAAGACAGTGGGATACATCTTTCCCCACACAGAGGTGACCGTGACCCTCCCCACCTGCTCCAGGTCCTCTGCCTGCAGCAGACCTCAGGCCTTCCTCCCTGTCTGGTGCTGGGTTCTAACTAAGCCCTTCTTCTCTTCCAGGCAAAAGTTGTGGATCCAGAAACAGGGCAGTCTGTGCCTCTGAACGCTCCCGGGGAGCTTCAGATCCGTGGCTACTGTGTCATGGTGGGCTATTGGAATGACCCTGACAAGACAAGTGAAGTGATCACTGCTGAGAGGTGGTACAAGACAGGGTGAGTCGGGGAACAGCCCCACTCCTCCCAGACTGTCCCACAGGGTGACACTGGATGGGCGTGCATGGGTGTGTATAGCAGTGCTTGACTGGGATTTCCAAAGTAGAGAAAACTGATCCAATTTATCCCTCTGCTCTGTCTGTGGCGCTTCAGAACAGCTTTTAGCACAGAGCCCTTGGTGCCAAGTGTCCCTGGAGAGGGGGATCATCACTTGGCCACTGGGCTGGATGGAGGGATTGCAGGGGCAGGAATTGCCTCCCCATGAACCCTGGTGCTTGTGTGGACGCTGCCAATGGCTGCAGCAGGAGTTCTTTGATCTCTTCCATGTGTTCAGGTGGCGTCTCAGCCGTTACCCYCTGGATACCCTGGCTGGGTGGGAGCATCAGCCATTCTTCCACCCGGCTGGGACAGGACTAGGAGGGCGTTGTCATTGCAGGGACCTCGCGAGCCTGGATGAGCACGGCTACTGCAAAATTATAGGGCGTTGCAAGGACATGATTATTCGGGGAGGGGAGAACATCTACCCGGCAGAGCTGGAGCAGTTCCTCCACACACATCCCAAGGTTGAGGAGGTCCAGGTGAGTGGGGCGGAGGTGGGGTGGGTGAGCAGCTGGTTTTGGGAAACCTGCACATAAAGCTCCTGGGATTGTTGCTTGGGACCTGGTTGTCTTTCCCTGTTTTCAGCATCAACTTCCATCTAATAATGGTTTCCAAGGAGGAGGGAGAGGCTCATGGGATGGAAGGGGCAGGCAGAGATCCTGGTATGGGGCATATGGATTCAGGCAATCCCCTCCTGCTCCAGCTGTACGTCTGCAAAGCACCCGTCATTCTCCTTCAGTTTTAAACTGCCTGTCCACTTTCATAGCTCCTTCTGAAGTTCTTACTCAGAAAGCAGTCTGGAAGGACAGTTTTTACTGATAATTGCTCAATTCTGACATCCAAAAAGACTCTTCCAACAGGTCCCTGGAGATGAGGAGTGAGACTTTGTTTCACCCCTTCGCAAGACAGCAAAGATTTCCAGGACTGAGCAGCTGCTCCCAGTCTGCTGGGATTGTTCTCTTCCGGGTTTTGTGCCAGACAAGTTTCCCCATAAATAAACTGGTTATTTAGTCAGAGTTCTGCCTGTGCCAGGCAAGCATCTCTCCTTGGAACAGTCCCAGTGCAGATGGGTTGCAAACCAGCCCTGTTTATGTGGTTTCTAGGGCTTTATGTCACTGCTCTGGACTCAAAAGGATCGACGTGTCTCTAGGATTGTGAGATACTGCTTCAAGGCAGGCAATGACAGTAGGATTCTTGTGGAATAGTGTGAGCAAACCTTGGAGAGAGCTTAGGCTTGGGAAGTCCATCTCCTGGTGTCACTATAATCACTAAGACCTGTGATTATAAGAAGAGGTTGTGAAACCTCTTGCCTGATTTTTTTGGGAAGCAGAGGGATGACAGGTCCACGTTGCACCCACGATGCTCCAGCAAACCATGGTATGGGGTCAGGGAACACGCCATGGGCCAGCATGCAGACCCTGTGCAAGGGCAGAGATGTCCCCAAGGGTCACATTGTCCATCTGTCCCAACCAGGTGGTTGGTGTGAAGGATTCGAGGCTGGGAGAAGAGATCTGTGCCTCCATCCGACTGAAGGCTGGGCAAGACTGCACCGCGGAAGAGATTAAGTCTTTCTGCAAAGGGAAGGTGGGTTCCCAGCCCTCAGTTCCCTGCCAGACCAAACACCCAGCAGCTGCTGGGGACTGGTGGATGAAAKCTCATGGATTTATTGCGTTGGGGGACCCAGCCCTGGCAGTATCAGGCTGCTCCTGGTGGGTTGTGTAGCCCTTGTTTTTCTCTTYCCAGATCTCCCATTTCAAGATCCCACATTATGTTGTGTTTGTGGACCAGTACCCACTCACTGTCTCAGGCAAGGTAAGACAGGGCTGGGGCAGGGCAGGAACCCTGGCACCCTGTCCCAGCTCCTGCCTGAGTCTCTCTCCATCCTCTCTGCACTTCATTCCAGATTCAGAAATACAAGTTGAGGGAACAGATGGAGAAGCACCTTCAGCTCTGAGATTGGGAAGGCAGAGCAAAAACCGGGATAAATCAGCCCCTTTTCAGTCAGCTCTGAGTCTGCTTTTCACCTGTGCCTTAGGCTAAGCAGTGGAGACTTTCCCTCCCTGACATCAGGCTGATGGCACTTTTAGTCAATAAAACAGAGCACCTTTTTTTCCCAGTTGGGTTTGTTTCTTTGCCAACAGAAATACTGTGGTGTGAGGAAGGGATGCTTATTTCTGGAATTCTGTCCGGTTACTGAAAGACCTTATGAAAGTTTAAAAATCTTGCATGTCTCTGAGCAGTTTGGCTGCAGGTAGGTATTTTACTGATATTTTTAAGTCCTAGGACCCTGGCCTGGCTTCCTAGGGTAGGTGATGGCTTTTCTCTTTGGGTGTTGTGGAACTCCCGGGTCCTATAACAGTGACTGTAATTGAAATGAGGGGCAGGGTGTTCAGAGAATGAGACTTTGCATTGGAAGGGACTCCCTAAAACTGGCTGGAAAAGCTCACCCTGTTCCCACACCTCCCCCAGGTGTTTCCCCGAAAAAACTTCTCCGAGGTAGACTTGGCTTTGTTTATTTTGTTTTAGACAAGACAGATTGTAAGGTTTTTGAAGAAATGCCAAAATTCCTGTCCCATCAGCAGTGTGAAGCAGAGGCATACCTGGGACAGCGTTTTACGGGAGTTATTTGGTACCTCCCAACCATGAAACACTCCTGTGACAAGGGGGAGAGCAGAGCTCCTCTTTGCCAGCAGAAGCATCCCACCCCAGCTGGAAAGCAGATGATGTTGCTGACGACTCTCGCCGACCTCCCAGCTGTCTCCCTCCTGCTTCCTTCCCAAGCAGGGCTAAGGCTGGGCCCCCTCCATGCTGCAGCTTCCTCCAGTGGGTGGAGGGAAATGGTGCGACAGGGAGAGAGGGGAAGCATCAGCGAGGTCTCAATCCTTCAACCACCAGCTGGACTGTGGGCTCCACCCATGGAAGCAGACAGCGAGGACAAGTCCACTGTTTCCATCTGCTTTCTGAAAGAAAAAATCATGGGTRGTTTGTGTCAGACTCTTTCTGTACAGTGTCTTTCCAGCAAGTTCCTCCCGTCTTCCCAGACTGGTCGTGGGGCTGGTGTCAGCACCGATCCTTCCACATTTCACTCAGGTCTCCTCCCTGCCCTGGTTTTAGGACCCCTGTAACCTTCGTTCCCGAGGGAAGAACTGTTACCTGCAGGACAGCAACTGCAGCCAGTGACCTTGGGGACACAGTGGACCTCTGTGACTGATGTCTAGGGAACGACTGTTTAGCTTCTTTTGCTCCCCACTGCACTAACTCATGTGCAGGACAGGCTCGCAGTGAGAGGAGCTTCTCCTGCCCTCCCTGTTCAGTAACTCCAGCCGTGGCACAACCCATGTGCAGCCCCGAGGTGCCTTACATACTCGCTGGAGTTGGGGGCAGTGGGTAAGAAACGAAGGTGACGCCAGCCCTGGCTGGTGAGGATGGACACACTGCTGAGAAACAGAGCGAGACCTGGTCACAGCCAGCCAGCACAGGGGGGACAGCCCCTGCCAACCCCACCCTGCTCTTGTCCCGGGAGTGGGGCAGTGTCATCCACGGGTCTGAGCCCCGGCAAGGCCTGGGCCCAGGGGAGCTTTCTCTACCACCCCATCCCTCCCCTGGGGCCCATCCAGCCCTCGCCAGCCAAAACACCTCCCGAGGTGCCCCCTGGCCCTTCCCAACCCCTGGGATGACACAGCCCCGGCTGTAAATACTCACGGAGGAGGAAGAGCTGGCCCCTCTGGCTGGCAGTGCGGTCTCAGTGTATGCAGTGCTCCAGGGCTCCATGGCTTCTGCCCTGCCCCTGCCTGGGTCCCACTCTTATAGTCCTCGCTGCCTTCTCGGAAACTCCCCGGAGTGGGAAGGTTGCATCAGGGGTGGGTTACACTGAACTACCCGTTTCTGGTCTGGGAATGGGAATCTACACTCACAGCCGTTGTCATGGGCATTTCGGATTTCCCCGTGGCTATTAATAGAGCAAATGGAGAACTAATAACGTCGGGGTTCGTCAGCAGCGGGTTTGCACAACCCTGCGTGGGGACAGGCCACTTCCCTTCGCCGAAACGCTGGAAAACTCTTCCTGGCCGCAGGGAGCAGCTGGGGAAGGATGCGRGGGCAGGTCCCGGGGTACCCGAGCCTCGCTGGGACCGTGTGTCCGGGGAGGACACCGGCGTAGGACACTGACCCCGGCACCGGTGGAAGGCACTGGCCCCGGCATCCCCCTCACCGGGGGAGGACACTGACCCCGGCATCGGAGGAAAACACCGGCAGCGGCACCCCGGCACCGGCGGAGGACACTGATCCCAGCATCCCCCTCATTCACTGCGAGCATCCCCTCACAGCCCCCCTGGGAGCCAAGGGCTTTGCCCCCGATCCCTCCCCCGTCCCCTGCGCCCCGCCCCGGCCCGCGCACGCCGGAGGCGGCCCCGCTCGGTGCCCGCCCGGTGCGGGCGGTGCCGCGGCCCGGGGGCCCCATGGCGGCGGCGCGGGGGTGGCGGCGGCCGCTGGCGGCGATCGCCGCGGCGCGGCCCGGCGGGGGCGGCCGGGAACGGGCACCGGGACCGGGTCCTACCGCGGAGCCGGTCCCGGAGCCGGTCCCAGAACCGGCCGCCCCCGCCACGGCCACGCTCTACGTGCACGTGAGCGGGGACGCGGGGGGAACCCCGGGGCTTGTGTATGTGCGGGGTGCACGGGGAACTCCGGGTTTGCCCASGTGGGGAGAGGGACCCCGGGGCTTTCACACTTGGGGGTACGCGGGGACTYCGGGTTCACACAGCAGGGGGTGCACGGGGACCCGGGGCTTGTACGGGTGGGGGCACACACGGGGCCCCGGGGCTTGCAGCGGTGGAAGGTGAATGTGGCTGCTTGGGGCTTGCACACGCGTGGGTGCATGTGGGACCCCGGGGCTTGCACACGTGAGGGGCAGCGCAGCCTTGCGCATGTCATGGGACACGTGGGGCTCCCCTGCCATGTGCCGTGTAGGATGCCGAGGGGGTCCCCGAGCCGTGCACATGAAGGGTTACACCTGTGGGTCGTGTGCCTTGTGAGGCAGGCGGGGGGTATTGGGGTCCATGCACCGGGCTGGGGCTGTCCCCCCTCAAAATGGGGTGTCGGGGGGTGGGAGCATAGCCGTCCCTCACACACCCCATACCCACAGTGGCCCTACTGCCGCAAGCGCTGCTCCTACTGCAGCTTCAACACGTACGTGGTGCCGGCGGTGGACGAGGCTGCCGTGCGCGCCTGCCTGGTGCGGGAGGCGCTGACCCTGCTCCGCCTCAGCCAGGTGCACAGGTGGGTGCCCGCGGGGGGCTCATGGGGAGCGCGGGGCCCTTCGGTGCCCACCTGCAGCTTCCCACCCTCTGCCCTACAGCATCACCTCCGTCTTCTTCGGCGGGGGCACCCCCAGCCTGGCCAGCCCCCGCACTGTTGCGGCAGTGTTGGAGGCTGTGGCGGGGGCTGCCTACCTCCCTGCTGGCGYCGAGGTCACTCTGGAGGCCAACCCCAGCTCCACCAGCACATCACGCCTCGCCGGCTTCAGGGCGGCCGGTGTCAACCGCCTCTCCATCGGTGTCCAGGTGAGAGGGGTGAGAGGGGCTCTCCCCCACCGCATCCCCCACAGCCTCCCATGACACCACTGTCACCGTGCTCCCTCCGCAGTCGCTGGATGACGCCGAGCTGCGGCTGCTGGGCCGGGAGCACACGGTGGAGGAGGCACGGAAGGCTGTGGAAGCGGCGCGAGGGCTCTTCCCTGGCCGAACCTCCATCGACCTCCTGTTCGGGCTGCCGGGACAGAGCCGGGACACCTGGGCGCAGCGGCTGGAGGCAGCGCTGGGGCTCTGTGACGACCACATCTCCCTGTACCAGCTGACACTGGAGCGGGGCACGGCGCTGGCGGCACAGGTCYGGCGGGGAGCCCTGCCCGCACCCCCCCAGGACCTGCTTGCCGACATGTACGAGACTGCCCGCGCTGTGCTGGTGGCCGCCGGTTTCCGGCACTACGAGGTCTCCAATTTTGCACGGAAGGTGGGGATGCGCCCGATGCTGTGCCCCCCCCATGCCATGCTGCCCCCGCAGCAGGCTCAGCTCCCTCACCCCATGCCTCGCTCTCCCCCAGGGCGCCCTCAGCGCACACAACCTCTCGTACTGGCGGGCTGACCAGTACATCGGCGTGGGACCAGGTAGGGCGGTGATGGGGACCAGAGAGGGGGCGTGTGTGGCCATGTGCCCTCTGACCTCTGTTGTCCCCTCCTTTGATGCTGCAGGCGCACATGGGCGCTTCGTGCCGCGGGGTGAGGGCAGCCACAGCCGGGAAGCTCGTGTGCAGACCCTGGAGCCCGTCGCCTGGATGCGGGAGGTGCAGAGGCAGGGACACGGTACCAGGAGTCGGATGGTGCTGAGTCCACTGGAGCAGTGAGTACTGGGGGGTCTCCCCACATCCCCCCAGTGTCCGTGCTGCCTCACAGCTCTCCATGTCCCCACAGGCTGGAGGAGCTGCTCACGCTGGGACTGCGCACGGATGAAGGTGTCACACACGAGGTGAGGAGCCACCTGTGGGGACACCCCACATCGGCCTGACACTAATCATAGGATAGTTTGAATTGGGAAGAACCTTAAAGCCCATCTTGTTCCATTCCCTGCCGTGGGCAGGGACATCTTCCACCAGACCAGGTTGCTCTGAGTGCTGTTCAACCTGGCTTTGAACACTTCCAGGGGTGGGACGGCTACAGCTTCTCTGGGCAACATGTGCCAGGGCCTCACCATCCTCACAGGAGAACATCTAACCTAAATCTGCCCTTTGTCATCCATTCCTCCCTTGTCCTGTCACTCCGTGTCCATGTCCAAACCCGCTCTCCAGCTCTCCTGCAGCCCCTTTGGGCCCTGGGATGCTGATGCCCCATCACTGATGCCCCATCACTAACATCCTTCTCTCGCCCTGGGCACACAGCGGTGGGGACACTTCTCCCGCCAGCTCAGCCTGCAGGACGTGTTCGGGGCGCCGGGGGAGGCTCAGGCGCTGCAGCAGCAGGGCTGGCTGCTCCTGGACGGCGGGTGAGCCCCGGGGAGCCGTGGGCAGGACCGGGGGGATCTCCCCGGTGCACCGGGGCTCACCCGCCGCCTCTTCCCCAGTGGCCTGCGGTGCACCTGGGCCGGCCTGGCCGTGCTGGACTCGCTGCTGCCCGACCTGCTCTGGCAGCTGCAGCGGGTGCTGGGCGCTGCCCGGCGCTCACCGAGGAGGTGTCCGGCGGGGGACGGAGCCGGTGGCCAGGACGCGGGGGCTGTAAGCGGCCACGATGAACAATAAACCACAAGAGCTGTGTGCCGGCTGGAGAGTGTTGGAGCGGGGGCACTGGCTGGGGTGGGGGGTTTCTCTAGGGCAGGTCCCTGTATCCCGGTGTCCTGGAGCCCGGTGTCGCGGCGCCCTGGTGTTCCTAGTCGCCCAGTGTCCCGTGTCCCTGGTGTCCCCGCATCCCGGAGCCTCTGTGTCCCAGGCGTCCTGATGTCCCCAGTGTCCCGAAGCCTCGGTGTCCCATTGTCCCTGGTGTTTGGGTGTCCCGTTGTTCCCGTCGTGTCACAGCCGCTCGGCGCATGCGCGGCTGCAGGCGGCGCATGCGCGCGGCGCGCCCCGCGGCGCGGTACCGTGGAGCGCCAGCAGGGGGCGGTGCCTCGCCGGTGCCCGCGCGCTCTGTCGCGGCCTGTCGCGACCCGTCGCGACCTGCGGCGGTGCCCGAGGCCGTGCCAGCGGCCGGGACATGGCGTCGCAGCGGGGCGGTCGGTCCCGGACTCGCACCTCCCCGAGTACGGCCCGGAGCAGGGTGCGGCTGGGCAGCGGCGGCCGGGCCGGGTCGGGCCGGGCCTGCGGCCTCGGCGGGCCCGCGGTTGAAGCGGCCGTAACCAGCCCCTTCCCCACCCAGCGACTGCCGTTGCGTTATTCTGATAATTTTTTTTTTTTTTAAAGGAGCCCGCGGGAGGGTCGGGCAGGTTAAGGGGGGAACAGCCCCCGGTGGGATCCCCTGAGCTTGGCCCGGCCCAGAGGTGCGGGTGTGCTGCCCCGCACCCGGCTCTSTCCGGGTTTGGCTATTTCAGAGCTGTTCAAGAGCTTCTGAAATCCAGTGGTTTGTTATGCGGGTCGTGCTGTGTGAGCACAGGGAATCTGTGTGCTTGCACTTGCAGCTGGAGCTAGAAGCTTCCCAGGAATATGTTGTTCCACCTGCAGGGATCTGTATTTATTTGCATTTATCTTTCCCGTTGTCTCTCATTTACAATGAAGTGTAAGACAATTCACTCCTACTTGACCCAGTTTGGTCCTTGCAGTTTCTCAGAGGCTGATTTTTCCAATTACAAGAGATGCTGAATTGAATTGTTCTGCGCAACCTTAAAGAGAAATAATCCCAAAACATAGTTCAGCTGGAAATCATTAACCAGGCTGAAAGAGGAAGGTGGTGTTTCCTTGGAAGACTGAAGAAGAGGTCTCTTCATCTGTTTTCTAGGTAAGAAGGAAAAGACCCTTGAACGTGGCTGTTCAGTAATTATAGAAGAGCCCGAGCCTGAGCCTGAGCCTGTTCCACGTGTTCTGCAAGGAAAGGACATCCAGGCACTTGCAATTAAGGTGGAGGACCTGAAGAAAGTATGTATGAATATTTTTACTGGTAGAAACAGCTGTCTTAATGGCACTCTCCTTTTGTGTGCTTAACAGAGGGTGCTGCCCAATTACTTAAGCCAAAACTCACTCTTGCAGCTGAGTTCTCATTCCATTTTTTCTGTCGTGCTTTTTATCATGATAAAATGTCAGATCATCAGATTCAGTTGCTAAAAGTATTACCAGTCCTTATACAATCTTTTCAAATGGAAGGATAAATCATCTGCCTCTTCAAAATTACATCTCAAACTTTCTGGTCTAATAAGACCTGTAAGTTGTTCAGTAGCTTTCATGGCTTTCCTTCCTTCAGGTCACAGTGTGTGAGTGGAAGCATTTGACACTGAGTGACACAGCAGCAGAAATCTCTTGGGAAAGTGATTTAAAATTCTCCCTGCCCCTGTTACAAACCAGAATCCAGAGGAGTAAGACAGCAACTAAGCTGGTATCTGCACAGCTGTGTTACGTGTCTTGTAGGGGAGGAATCGTAGAAGATTTGGGCTGAAAATGACCTTAAAACTCATCTATTTCCAACCCCCTGCCATGGTCAGGGACACCTTCCACTAGACCAGGTTGCTCCAAGCCCCACCCAACCTGCTCTTGAACACTTTCAGGGATGGGGCAGCYGCAGCTTCTCTGGACAGCCTGTGCCAGGGCTTCACCACCCTCACAGGAAAGAATTATTTCCTAATATCTAACCTAAACCTACTCTTTTAGTTTGAATCCATTCCTCCTATGTCCTATCACTCCATACCCTTGTGAGAAGTCTCTCTCCAGCACTTACAGGGCTCACAGGAACTGTACTGATAGGATTTCTCTGCGTATCCTGAAAGGATCAGATGGAATAAAGGTGAGTCAGTGTGTACCTAACTGCACTGTGACTGTTTGTTTCCTGAAGCTTCGTGCTCCACGCCTTCCCYGTCGTGCTGAGAGAATTCCAGTTTGGAAGAATTACCTCGTGCGAAAATACCGACCCAAGGAGGTGTCACATCTTGTATCGCAGCGTGTTTCCTACAAGACAGTCAGGGCACCACTGCTTTTTCCTGGTAGGGTTCAAGTTCACATCTTACCTCTGGGTTTTGTTTTTGCTAAACCAAACTTTAGTGACCTGGCTCTGAGGTTGGGTGTTTTTGGATGTGTGTTGTAGAACGAAGACTGTTTGATGATGACTGTGAAGAGATTCTCCCTCATCACATTTTGGGAAGTCTYCAGGAGTTTAAGATGGAAGCCTTGGCCAGAAGAGACACTCGGGTTGGTTTGTAGAGTTAGGAAAATGCTGCTGCGTGGCACTTTTCCAGAGGTGGAGTGTGGTGCCTGCAGTACCTTTCGATGCTTTCCAGCACCTATCAGGAGCAGGTCAGGCTGAGGTGTGGCTTTCCCAGCCCCGTCACATTCTGTGGGAGGGTTTGCCTTTGGAGAAACCGCACCAGCAGGTTTTGGAGTCCTGTGTGCAGGACCAGGTCATGGAGAGAACAATTACACAGGCTTCCTCTTCCCTCTGTGCCCTGCTGATGGTGTCAGGGAAGAGCTGGTCTTGCAGCAATGCCATTGCTGGAGTCTCATTACTCAGATAAATCCTTCCGTTGTTCCTGAGTGTGTCCCTACTGCCCTGGTTTCCTTCCTCTCAGAGTGCTAATGTAAAAGTGATGTCACTCTGAAGAATTCTCTCCTCCCCTCTCCCATTCTTGTTTTGGTGTGCATGGAGAGGTTCATTTAATGTTTGCTTTCTCATCAGATAGCAGATGCTATTAAGGTTCCTTGTCCAGATGTTACTGCAGCAGCTTTAAAAGAGGAAGATGGAGGAGAGAAGAAAAAAAAGGCACGTCAGGCCAAATTAGCAGAGCACAAAGCTCTCCAAAACTGGAGGCATCATATGGCAATGAGGAAAAAGCAGGAGAAACATCTAGGAGGTGAGAAAAGCTAAGGAGGTCTCATTCTATGAAAGTCTGTKTGCAGGTGGAGGAGTTTGATATCCCCAAACCAAACTGTAGTGATCACTGCCCACCGGAGTTAATCCTATTGCCACTGCAGTCTACTTCCATGTTGTCAGAGCTCCCACACTGCTCGTGCTGGTGGCTCTGGATGTGGTGGGAAGGTGAGCTGGTGGCTCTGGCTGGGGGAAGGACAGCGGATTTGGCAGGGGACAGTGTAAGTGGGTTACAGGTGAACAATAACAGTGGCAAAGTGTGTGCCCAGAAGTGCAGCACCAATGATGTGATGTTTCTTATTTATAGAAATTCTTCAGAAGCCAGAGAATGAATTGCTGATGAACATGTCAGAGGATTACAGGCAAATCCAGGAAGAACGTGACCTCATTGACCGGAGTCTCCCTCCCCTATTTCCTGGAAAGGTGAGAGCCCCACTTCCTGTGTGTCCTGATTGTGCTGCTCTTGCGAAACAGCACAGGCACTGTTCTGAGTAACTCTCTGAAGAGCTGTCAGGAGATGTTTATCAAAGCCAYTCCGAGTCCCTCAGCCTGGTGTGTGAGCAGAGCTTTCGGGGACATGAAGAATAAAAACCTGAACTGTGCTATCTGTGCTAGTCAGGGCAAAGTGGTGATGAGCACGTGGCATTTCGTGATTCTCACCAAAGACTGTCACGTCCTGGGAAGTGGCATGGGAACATGTCACAATCACTGTTGCAGGGGCAGGAAGATCTGATAGCTTCAGGCTTGGATTTTAGTGATAGTCATGGAGAAAAGGGCATGGGTGAGGCAGGAGGATTATGGGAGTAGCGTGTTAAAATTCTTCTTTTACATTTATAGCACTATCAAAGAATTTTTACATTTATAGCACTATCAAAGAATTGGCATTTGTGTGAGGCTTTATTTCAATATCGTTCAACCTTCACGTAGCACAAGGTAGAAGAAAGTTCTTTTGTCTTTGACAGCAGCCTGATAGAAATTTTGGCTTGCTCTGCAGAAAGGGGTAATTCACAGACTTTTAAAAAGTTCATATAGGCAGGGTTAGACCTCTTCTTCTTAGCTTCTAGTGCCTGTGAAAATAGGAGGTAGCTGCACCACTCTGTATCAGTGGGAGTCTTATTTTCCACCCTAGGGATACCGAGTGGGAAGTGAGTTCTGGAGCCTTCCTGAGCGAATTGGAGATGAACTCACCGGGCTGAATACGACCCTGACCCGGACAGAACGTGGGCACCCAGAGCCAGTCACTCGTGTGGGGAAACCCCGCATTGTCCAGTGGGAAACAGGTAAGGGAACACTGCAGAGAGGTGATTCCAAAGAAATGGGGCACAAGTGTGGAGGGAGCAGCTCCTTCCCTGTTGAGCCTCCTCTTTAAAACACCACGAGGCCAAAGTTTGGCGGAGAGTGAAATTTGATAGGCGTGTGGGTGTGTAGGGAGTGAGCTGTTATATGGGTATTTCCACAGGTCTGAAGCCTCCAAAGAGGATTCCTTGCCATCTAAACTGGGATAAAAGTCTTTTCCTGAAACATCGACGGCAGGAGCTAAAAGCTCTCCTAGAGGAGCTGGGTTTTCACAAGCCGGTAAGACCAGAGGAACAAGGGTTCTTTGTGTCTCTTGTCAGGTGCTGTAGAGTAACATAAACTTGCCAAGAACTGGATCTGGAAAAGCATTAGGAAACTAACACTTGGTCCCACGGTACTTTTTCTGGAAGTTCCCACATTTCCAGAGGGCAACACGTGAAAAAGTTATCCAACCTCCCAAAGTGTGGTCTTCCTCCACATGGAAGTGGAGGTGTGGTCTAGGACTCCTCCATGGAGTGGTCTAGGGGCCTCAGAATAGGACCCCAAACCAGCAGCATGCAGCTGCCATGACCTAGGCAAAGAAAAACCTGCCAAATACTGGTGTAGGACTTTGATTTAATGCCCTCGGGCAGAGAGAAGAGAGGGAAGAGACCTTTACCCATGTGGAAACACATCTGAAATAATCTCCTGAAGGCACGTGGCCCCTCCTCGTAAAAACAGAACAAACCTCACTTTTTTCTCTTTGAAACCTGTCTATGGGCATGAGAAACGTGTGAAGGAGACTTTCTATCTGTGCATCATTTGTAGTCATCTAGGATTCTTAGGAATCTCAGAATTGGTTCCTTCCCACTTCCCTTGAGCAATCTTTAGACACCTCTAAAAACCATTGTAGAAGCAAGATATCCCAACTTCACTTGACTGAATTGGAGCATTTGTCTGGTATTTTATCGTCCTTTGTATATGAAAGAGCAGTTGTGAGTTGGTCGTTTTTTGTGTATGTCCAGGATCTGGAAGGACTGGAGGTGATTGGGAAAGGGCAGCCTTTCACGTCTGTCTCAGCCAAGGGTTTTCGACCTTCCAACATTTCTGAAGAGACTGAGAGCCTGTAAGTTTTACTTCATGGCAGGAATAAATAATTTTGTGTATGCACCCCCAGTCTGTGACGGTATCCTTAGCTGTTCTTACCTAGAATGGAGAGGAATCTCCACTGGGGCACAGTAAAGGAATATTCTTCTATTATAATCACCAGATTTAGGAGCCTTTGTGGCCTGGGGCCTTGTGTCTAAGGAGCAAGATTCAGAGAAAAATTTTGTTGAGGCTCTTCCTCCAATCTTCCCTCTGTGTGGCTCCAGAGCTCACATCAGGCAGGGTGGAATTCTAGTCTCAATTACCTCCATTTGGTTATCTTTTTCTAGACTGCCATCATTAATCTGCTGTTTTCCCATGTCTTGTCCATCTGTAATGGGCACAACCTGAGGGCCTCTTGTCCTTTTTCAGTCGTGTACCTCAGGCASATCTCACTCTTTAGTATCCTGGCTGTCCTGTCCTCCTTGACAGTGACTAGCTGGAGTTCACCACATCTGCAGGGCTCTGTCCCTAAAGAGATTACTGTGTGGAAAAGCATTAATTGGGATTATTTCTTACAGGGTCTTGTAAATCACCCCTGGTTCTCCCCTCTCCAGAAGTGAATTTCACTCCATGAAAATTCTGGCTTTTGTTTTCTTTAGCAGTGACTCCGTAGGTGACTCCGTTGTGATTCCAGAAACTGAAACGGTTCCATCTTTAGTTTTCTGTGGCCAGCCTATTACTTGGATGAAGGACATCACTGCTTCCAGGGTAATTGTGAGATTTTGTTTAGTCAAGCTAAGCCTGTTTGAGTTCCCAAGTCACAGCTGTACAATGAGTGTCGCTCCCAGGCCACAGAATGGGGGATTTATTCTGAATGTAGGGGAGTATCCCTGTTTGCTCCAGAGAGAGCTAGGAACAGCAGAGCTCTGGTTGTGGTGTGAGGTTCAGATTCCCAGGCTCTCTCTGTATAATGGCCACTTCTTTGGACCTGCCTTACAAGTTCTCCTACCAAGGCTCAACCCCTTATTTGAGCTATGACTTCATGCAGGATAAATCCTGCCAGATAGAGTAGAAATTGTTATCTTTTTTCCTCTTCCTTGTAGGGTGAAATTGGCATTGCTACCCGGCTCACCTTTGAGACTGTGGCTGGTGAGAAGGCTAAAAGCTTCCTGACAGTGAGCAATGATGGCAGAAGTGTCATCTGGTACCACTGGGTGAGGCTTCCTCGGCAGATCCCCACCAAACTGACCAAGGGACGGAGGCTGCCCTGCTTTTACTTTGATACCAGAGCAGGTATGAGACCTGCTGGTCACCAAGACCTTTGTACCTTGAGCAAGGAGCAGGAATTCGGGAGTTACCTAAGATGTGGGGTCTGACTAATGGCAGAGCACTGCTGGGTGATTTCTCCTGAGGAAGCCACCCTGGGTGTCGGAGCTGACTCACCCCAAAAGAGCTGTTGCAAGGCAGATGCCTCTCCTGGAACTTAAAGGAAAGGAGGTTGCTCCTACTCTGAGTGTAAATGGGTGGAATATTGAGAAGTGAATCATTTTCTGATGGCAAATGGGGTATAATCTGCTGGGGAGAGAACTGAACTTGCTGTAGAAGGAGAGCGCAGTGGAAATAACACCAGTTCAGCAACACGGGGACTGGGAGTAAATCTGGAAAAGAAAAATATCTGGATGAAGTGTAATCAACAGCTAAACTATGGGGAAAGAGTCTCCTGCAGAGATAAGGACACTTGGGGGTGGGGTTGGAAAAGGGTTAGGTTAACCAGGTGGCTTCTTGCAGACTGATGCATTTTCTCTGTTATTTCAGGTGTAATTTGGCCTGGACACACTCAGAGGTTTTCCTTTATTTTCAAATCAGACAGAGCAGGCATTTTCAGCGAGCCATGGGAATTTAGGACACATCCTCTGTTATTAGGAGGAGCTCTGCTTCAGGTGACCCTTTGGGGAGTTGCTGTGTATGAGGATAAATTGGCTGACTTCAGAGAGAACCTGGAGGTAACCAAGCATGTAACTGGGTAACTGTGAGCTTTGAACTTTATATGCAAATAGAGGATAAGGGTGGGAGTGGACGACTTGGTATTTTTATTGCTGTGCAATTACTGCTGAGAGTGAGATTTACAGAACATCTGCACATACTTGAGCAGGTTTGCTAAATAACATGGAGGAACTCTGCAGTCTATTGTAATGTTGTTACTAAAGACATGACTGTGTCTCCTAAAGTGTTCACACTGGTCCTTTAAAGAATGAAATTTCTGTTGGTAATTAATTTTRCTAGTTGCTTAGTGGGAAGGGGATTGTGTGTTGTACACTATGGTAGCAGTTAAGGTATAAATTGAAAATTACACTGCGCTTTGAAAAGTGTAGTTTGGGGGAGGATTTGTAGGGTTTATTTGAAAAGCTGTTGGAAGTATTGCTCTGCTCAGCGGGGTTTGCAGTTATTCTTGTCCTTGTAACTGTATAATGAATAGTGTGGTTACTAGTGGGACTGAATTTGTGTGTTTGTATATGGCATGGGGACTCACACGTGTTGTTCTTGTTGTGGTGCCTCAGAGTGAGCTGGCTGCTCGAGAACGTGCTGCTGTAGTGAAAGAGAGCCTGAATGAACTTCTTGACCAAATTCAGACGCCCGAGCGCACCCCATCCCCTGTGGATGCCTATGTCACAGAGGAGGAGCTGTTCCGCAGGAAGAATCCCGAGGTGATGTTTGCTACTGGATGGGCTACACAACTGAAATAAGTGGGGAGGGCAGACCCRTGGGGCTGCTGCATCCCTGGGATTCTGGAGCTGGCGGAGTCTGCCACGGAGGCTTTAACAGTTGGGTTTGAAGAGGGAAGGTACAGCTCATGTCACTGTTTGCCTTTTCCCCYGTTATCACAGTTGCATTATCAGCATCAAGTGGTAAAGCAGCTGCATAATCTATGGAGACAGCACATGACTSTGCCTTCAGCCTTGGAGGAGGAAGTGCCCTTGGATCAGAGGAGCACTGCAGAGGACACAGAGTACCAGGAGGGCACCTTGGAGCCTCCTTCTGCCCAGAGCAGCACCGTGGAGCTCCCAGGTGGGAAGAACACGCTGGAGGAGGCTCCAACAGAACAGACAAGCATTGAGGAGGAAGAAGCAGGCCCCTCAGGATGGAACCTTTCCCTCGACGACTTTAAACAGGTGGTCACCTCCGTTCCCACTGGTGCTGTGACAAGCTGGTGGTGTGTTAATTCCCCTACAAACAGCCCAGCCTGCCCCAGTGTGAGCCCACCCAAAGGTCTGCTGCCAGTGTGCTGGGAGTYAGATTTGTGATGTGTGTTGGCTCTGCTGACCACACCCTTAGTGCTMTTGTAAAAAGATTCCCCAGAGAGACTTTGTGGTCTGTTGTGAGAAGAAAAAAAGAGAACCAGACAATATAATAGATATTTTAAGCTCTTTCCCTGTTAGCTTTCTGTCATCCCAGGGCTGAATGCGGGCGGCAGGCTGGGCTTACAGCCTCCCGTGGCTCCCCCAAGGGCTCCTCTCCTTGGAGAGTGCTTCCCATTCATCAGAGAACTAAGGGGGCACTCATGACAGGCTGTGGATAAAGTACAGACCTCCCTAGATTAAAGCAAGAGTGGTTTGGATTCTGTCAGTGGTTTTTCTGTTGCGGTCTCTTGGAAATCTCTCTGCTCCTTTTATAATTAAGTTACTTGGGAGCCTTGTAGCTCACTAAAATCCCTGTCCCCCAGCACACCTGTGAAGTTGCAAAGGGCTTAATGTCAGTCTGATGGGGGAATCTGGGGTTGTTCCCCAGATCTTGGGTACCTTGGCTAAATCCCAGCTGTGTAGGAAGCCACATCTGGGTGTGTAAGTGCCCGGTGCAGCCTGGTTTCAGGCTGGTGTCCAGAAAGAGAGCTGTGGGGTGCTCCATAGAGCTCAGGGACTGGGAATGAAGACTGAGAAGTGCTTCACAGCCTCTGTGTGTTTTCTCTCACAGGCTATAATGTCAATCCCCGGGGAGGAGCAGCAGGAAGAAGCACTGACCCAGCTCAATAAGGCAGCTCTGGAGCTGTGTGTTGAACAGAGGCCAACTCAGTCAGACCTTCTGTATCCACTCTGGTGGGTTACCTTTGTAAGGAAAGCTTGTGTGATCAACAGCCTCAGAAAGCTCTGTTGCAAGTGTTGTGATTCATAGTGCACATAATTATACGAGGTCTAGAAGTCATCTTTACACTCTGGTTTTTTATAGCTTAATTGTAGCAGCTGTCTAGGACCCAAATGCCTTTTTTTTTTTTTCCTGGAGATAAGTTTAGAATATTAAATGCATGTAATTTTGGAGAGTGTACAAGATTATTTCTGGCAAGATTATTCTAGTCTGTATTTATGAAACCTTTGGGTATTTTCTGTACCCTTTTACTCGGATAACTGTCTCCTCCCTCATACAGTCTCTCTGTTCTTTGCTCAGGCTTTCAGACTGTAAACATATCAACAGCTTCTAGTTGCTTCTAAATTAGAAGGATGCAGGTTCCTCTTGGTAAACACAGAGCAGGTTGATGCTGATTTACCAACGTGTGTCATGTTGAAGAGCAGACCTAGTTTCACAGTAATATTTATGGGTCCCTGTGAGCCTGTTGATTTGCAAACCATTGAGACCTCAGAGGGATCTAACATGAGGAAAGCAATTTAGCATCCCCCTGCACAGATATTTAGACAGTGGGTGCTGTTTTGTTGCTTYAGTTGCACAGGGCAGCTCTCAGCTATAGGGTGCCTTCACTTCTGGACACAGGGTAAAACAAGGTGGCAGTTGCTGCACTGTCTCCCTTCTGATCCTGATCCTTCTCTCAGCCTCCAGCTGTGGCGTGGAGTAATTGATGACCTGGTGAGTCATTCTCTGAGGCTCAGATCCGTGCTTGGTTTGATTAAGGAGGACACCTATGTAGAAGCTGTTCCAGAGGAAACAGGTAAATGGTGGTTTTAGCACAGCAACTGCTTTCTGTGGGCTGCTGGAAATACAGAAAATGTGATGAATTTCAACTGAAATGTCAATTTCGGCAGGTCCGCCTGAGGAAAATGAATCAGGAAAAAACTGGCAGATYGTGTGACAGTCACAATACTAATTGAGATCTGTGGTTTGGCATCAGTAAAAAAACACCCCCACAAAAAAAAGCCATTTAATTCAGCTAGGTGTAGCCATGGTTTTCACACACACTRACCGAGCAAACACTGCCTCAATGAGACCTCTTTATTCCTTATTTAAACAAAGTACTCTTCAATGTATTGTTTTTCAGTGCAGTACAGCCCAGATTAATAAAAAGAGGAAAATACATTGCAAAAACACTCCCTCTGTGTTAGTGCAGTGGGCTGGACTTTCTGGATGTGTGGATGCTTTTGGTTAATTGAAATCCTTTCTTTTGTAGAGGAAGTAAAGCAAGAACAAATTAAAAAAGGAGGAAAGGAAGACAAAATAACCACTAAGAAAGAAGAGARAAAGGATAAGGAAGGCAAAAAAGGTAGAGGGACATCAGCGAAAGAGAAAGCGGTAGGTGTTGGGATGCCTGGTGCACCCTGGGTGCTGGGGACAGTGTGACCCATCCTGAGGCTGTGTATCCTGAGTTGGAGCTGATTTCCAACCCAGTGAAAGAGGTGCTGCTCCTGGGAGGTGCATCTTGCAACAGTCTGAGCAGCGTCCTGACCTGTGTCCCTTTTTTTCCTGGTCTGTCCCTGATTAGGAACATTCAAGCAGCAGAAAGGTGAAAGCAAAAGATGAGAAGCAAGTGTCTTCCATTTCAGTGCAGGAGGTGACAGGGGCAGCAGAGCCTGTCCAAGGAAGAGATGAAAAGCAGGTGGTGGAAGAGGGAGCTGCAGCTACAGATGGGGTAGAACCTGCTCAGGAGCAGGTGGACTCTATTTCACTTGGAAAATACCGGGAAAAGCTCTACATTGAAGTGAGTCTGACCAAAGCTTGTATTCCTGGTTTTGTTCTTTGCTTGTAGGCTACACTGAGGCTCAGGGGGAGAGGTAAGCATTTTGTTAAGCTCGAAACTGGCACACTTATGTCCCTCGTGCTGCAAGCAAGGTAAGTGTGAAATCCAAATTAATTTATTTCAGCCTGGAATCTGTTAGCAGAAATCCAGCCATCACATAGCCACATGCGGGACTTCTATCTGGGATGTCTTTAGCCTTGCTTGCAGACTCTGGAGGGATCAGCTGAATTAATTGTACCTCGGATAATGTTAAACACACTTCATAGCCAGGGAAGTTATTACTACAGCTCTGTTAGCAGGAGGCTGCCACGTCTGTGTGGTTGTGCGTGTGCCCATATGATAATGTACCTCAGCGTGAGAAACCATCTCTGTCAGTCTCAGCCTCAGGATCTCTTCATGTGTTTTCACTGCAAATGTCTTCTCTTAATTTCTGCTGCAGGTTTACAAGCTGCTGGATTCAATGGTGAGTGAAATGGTGTCTTTATTTGAGGATCTAAAGCACTAACATGCTCTGAAGTGGGAGAGTGAAGCCCTTTGTATGTAGAAATAGACTTGCTTTTAAAAAATAAATAAATAACCATATTTACACAGATGGAGTGGAGATTCTTCTTTCTGAAGTGATTCAGTGGTTACAAATACTGGGCTGCCTCTTTYCTGACACACTGTGATGTGAGACTATTGCTAGATCATCTGTTACTGCTACAGATGATGCTTGCCAAGAAGAGACAAGGCAAGAAATATCACCACCTCAGAAAACGTTAAGACTGGAAAATACTGGCATTTCTGCTAAAGGGGAATTTAAAAGTGCCAGTCAACATGAGGTGTGTTCTTTGTGTCTCGATCGTGCTTGGCTAGCAGGTGAGTGAGCAGGGTGTTGCTTGAACTCATGAGCACTGGTATCAGGACAGTAGACAAATCCATCCTGTTTTTGCTTATATTATTGGCTGCTTGTCCAGTCTCCCCTCAGGACCTGCTGACAGCAGGGCTTCTCTGAGGCATTCTGGATCCCAGTAAAAGCACTGTCCCAAGGGGTGTGCCACCCTGCCTGGTTTTGCACTCACGGTTTTCCTTCTTGCGCCGRTCTTGCCATTTCTTCCCATTCAGCTCGAGGTACCCATGTCCCATTCTGAGCCAGGTCTTACTTGCTTCCTTCCAAGACTAATCACTYTTGAATTAAAGGAGTGAAATTTGTGCTATAAATGTTGTGAGCATGGTAAGGCCTCGTGCTAAAGCCACCCCTCCTGCCTGTCCCTCTGCCTGTGCATCTGGGCTCATCACAGTTTTCCATGTGTGCATCACAGCTGGAATGGAGTTTTTGTGGAGGCATCCCAGGCCTGAATGTGGCACTCTGGGCTTCACTTGGAGCAGGTTCCCAAGGCAGAGTGAGCTGGGTGCGGGGTCTGTCCTGACCTGGCTGATGTGGGTAAAGTGCCACCTTCCTGCTGAAGCAGCTGGACAGCATTCCCCGGAAAGGCTTTGGCCCTTCAGAGCAGTGACATCAGTGTAGATCATTAATTGGGGATGGTGATCCCACTGGAGCTCTGAGGCAGCAGATGCTTATCCGTGCTGAGCGTGGCTGTCACGAGTTCTGCGCGGCGGCTCCAGGCGTGTCCCTCGGGCACGTGCTCCTGTCCCTGGGCTGGCACACGGCTTGGAGCTGCACACAGCATAAAATAACTGCTCCTTCTGCTGAATTGGTGTCTTTTGCTTTCTCGTTTTAACTCCCTGTGCTGTCCCTGGGGAGTGGATATATTCCTCCCCTCGGCTCCCAGCAAAGCACAGCCTGTTTYTTTCACTGGCCAGGTGAGGCCCCTCGTGTTTTGAGATGTTTTCTCTTAGTGGGGTGTGGGGAAGGATTTTGGCTTCTGTGTCAGCAGGAGCCTCCTCTGGCTTAGCGGGCACAGACCCACAAAGGGAATGTCTCTGCTCAGCATTCCTGGAGTGAGAATTTCAGCAGCATTTTGAGAATTAGGAGGAAAAAGGCCTGAAGTTGGGGTGTGTCTCACAGGCTCTGACAATAGCTCCTGCCTCCCTGGAGATGATTATCAGCTTGTGAATCTGCCCAACTCAAACTGCTCAAGCCATCTGTTTCTAAGAGAGAGGGAGTCTGCACGTTCTAGAGGCAACGTGATTGTCTCAGAGGCAAGAATCCTTTCATTTGGTAGCTTTACCCTTAAAGGATGGCAAAGCCCATCCATGTCTCCGTGGATCTCCAGTCCAGCCTATGGAAACCAGGCTCCATGTATTCCTGTACCCACAGGAAAATCTGTTAATGCAACGCCAGGTAGATGGGAGTTTTACATCAGTCACGTACAATGAAAGAATGTCCCGTGCTGGCATCTTCCCTTCCAAGGGAGGAGCCTGGTGGCACAGGGCAGGTGGGTGGCATAGGAGTTCTGCGAAGGAGAACAAACCTGTGAATTTTGTGTCATAATTTTTTGTCATAAATATTGCCAGTGCCTCTTCTAGCCTTGGACAAGAGTGTCCTCAGGGGACAAGGTACCAGCAGCATGCAGGAAGGGATGTGCTTGGGCCAACAACTGTGATACTCTGCTGTCTGGCTGCTGCAGCTTTTTCTGAGCCAGCTGCTTTTTTTTTTTTTTTCCCCTTTTGCATTGATTTGTGGAAGTTACACGATGGGAACTGCAGTGGAATTAGAGCTGGCTTCCAGGGAACAGCTTTAGCAACGTACACCTCTCATTTACAGGCCCAGTGTGAGATGTGGGCTCTCTCATTAGCACAAGGACCCTCAGGGCTGTCAGCTCTGCACTCTGAAGGACACTGTAAGGCTAAGTCCTTGCAGCCAGGCAGGGAGAGYATTCCTTCGCCTCTYTCAAACGTGCGCATTATTTGTATTAGTGTTAATAATTTGTGCTGTGTTTGCTAAATAACCAAGGTGAGCGACCTTCAGGGCCTTGGGAGTTGCATACCAAACCCATCACGTGAGTGGGAGCCTGAAGACACCATCACCATCAGGGAGGATGGGAAGAGGGGGAATTGCAGGAAAATGCTGTGAGCAGAAGGTGACAGTGCATTTCCAGAGGCTCCTCAATGCCAGGGGGGGTCTGGGTGAGCAGCCAGGCTGTGCTGAGGGCAAGCAGTGCCTTGCTGGGTCCCATTCCCACGGTGGGGTTTTGGGCTGCCCAGCAAAGAAAACCCACGTTTGTGCAGCTCTGAAAACACCTCGTAGGGTGTTTTTCTCATGGGGAGGTTCACTTTACTTATAAAAAAATCACTGCCTGAAGAAAGGCAAGCTGTCTGCCTCACCATCTGAGACAGTGGAGCAGGAGCATTGAGAATGGAGGAAGAGGAAGGCCCGGATCTTGGGCTGCCGTGAAGAATGCCTGCCACTTCCCGAGCTGGGATGTTCTCTGGGCTGACCTGGGGATGGCTTGGATGCTGGATATGCTCTTTTCCCAGACTGCAGCTGGGAGTGGGACTAGATGCTTATTCAGCCTGCACGGCCAGAGCCTGTTGGGAATGTCAGGCTGCTGAGATCTGCAAAGCCCCTGGGGGCACATGGCCTCCCCCTGCGACCCAAGGCAGGACCTTCAGGCRAAACGGGTCTCAGGTCTGCGCTTTGTGTGGCAGGAGCATCGGCAGGAAGGCACGATCCCCCCCGAATGTCTCAGCACCCCCGAGATGCTTTCCATCGTGGAAAATGTCAGTGATATTAAAAAGATTATATATATCCATAATACTTGAAGGGCTGTCAGTGATTAAAATGGAAGGCAGAGGCCGGGAGAGAGGGGGTGGCATTGAAATGATCGAGAGACATGACTTATTYTGTCATGTCATCTGATGCCTCCCTCTCTCCCCCCAGTCAGGCTCCGGGAGCTGTTCAGAGCAGGCGAAGAATCCGCTCCAAATTTAGATCCTAGCAAAAAAAAAAAGAATAATAATTTAAAGAACCCAAATTGCGAGCGTGGCCTTGGGTAGCAGAGAGGGAGCTGCGTGGTGGGGAGGGTCGACATCCCTCGGAGGCTCTGCCGCGCCCGGGGACGTGGATTTCTGCCTAAAAATAATAGGAGGGAGGAGGGAAAAAAAAAAAAAAAAAAGAATACAGGCGCGCAGGCAGCAGCGAGCAGAGCCTGGCTGGCTGCCAGAGGGGGCAGTGACTGAGCATTTACAGCATCCCCGCCTCCCGCATGCGGCGGGGCAGGGGTTCGGCGCCGCATCCCCCGCGGCCGGTACCGCACCGCGCTGCGCCGCACCGCACCGGGGGGGGCTGAGCGCCTCTGCCGGTGCCCGGGCGGCCCCGAAGGGGTTAAGCCGGGCTCTGCCGCCGGGACTTGCCCAGCCAGCCCGGCAACTCGGCAGCGCACAGCAGGAGCGGGCGGCTGCGGCCGCCTCCAGCCCGCGCTCACCGGCGGCGGCGGCGGCACCGGCGGCGGCACCGCGCAGGTAACCGGGGCTGCGCGCCCCTGGCACCGGGCKGCGGGGGGAGGAGGAGGAGGAGGAGGAGGAAGGTTCTGGACGCCGGAGCATCGCGGACTGCGGGGGATGCCGGGCCCCGGCGGGCAGCTCGGTGCCGTGACGCCTCCCGGGCCGGGCTCGGGCCCCGCGGCGGCTGCGGGAGCGGGAGCCGGGCGGCTGCGGGAGCCGGCGGCGCGGCCAACAGCGCTGCGGGGGCCGTTCCCCGCCGCTCCCCCCATGGCGGGCGCTGCTCCTCCCAGCCTTGCACCTGATTAGGGATGGAGCTGTAATCCCCCCCGGCCCCCCTCTTCTCGCCGGACCCTTCTGCCCCCCTCCACCGGCCCTCCCATCCCTCCCGCTCCTCCTCTAGGCCGTTCCCCCTCGCCCCTCCCGCCGCCCCCGCGTCGCCCCGCAGCCCCCCGCGCCGGGCCGCGGGCGATGGGGACCTGGCCCCGCAGCCTTGTGTCCTTCTCCCACCTGGCCACCTCTTGGTCAAGGTCACTGCAGTAATTCCATATGAGCTGCTGGGTGCTGCCGCCTTATCTCCCACACAGCTTCTGTTTCACTCCCTTTATATTCCGGGGAGGGAGGGGGGATGATATTGTGTGTGATAAACCCGCAGCTCTTAACCCCGCTGGCAGCTCCAGCCCTGATTACGTTCCTCTCATCCCTGCCCCAGCCCATGCTTCCCATCTCTTCCCATTCAGACTTCCCAAGCCCATCTCATGGCGGGCAAAGTCCAACTGGGGTCAGGTTTCTGGCCGGGACAAGCAATGCCAGGAGCCCGTCACTGGACCTGGGGTTTGCTCAGCTAGGAAACCTGTTGGAGGCAGGAGGAACCATCCAGCCTCCTTCTCCTCGGAGTGCCAGTCTTTGCTGCTGCTTTCCAGGCTGGTGGCTCCTTTGGAAAACATGACTTTATCTCCACCTGGGTGTTGGTGGAAAGCAGAGCATGGAGCCAAGTCCTGGAGGACTTTGCTGCGTTGCTGCCCTTGTCCCGAAGGCGTTTCCGTGCCAGGCGGGCAGCGGCGTGGCCGTCTGCACCGTGGGCTCTCCCGGCGGGATCCAAAGGCCACGCCGCCGGGCTGCATTGCGAAASGGAATCGGTGCAGGGAAGCGTCTCGAGAGAAACTTCGTCCGCCCGCGAGCGTGGCGGTGCCAGGCTCCTCTCTGACTCACGGGAGATGTTGCTGGCGGAGCCGTGGGGCGCCTGGCCGCTGGCCCACGGGAGCAGGAGGTGCTGGACTGGTCTCACGGGTTGTGTGGGAGCGYGGTGGGCGCCGCGCGTGGCTCGTGGGCACGTCAGCACGGCCCTGGCCCAGCTCCGGCGGGATGGAGCGGGGTCCTGAGCTGGGAGAGGGCCGGACGTGGCGCGGCAGCTGCGGTCCAGGGAGGTACCGGCGCCCGAGGTGGGTGGTGGGGCGGATGCTGRTAACCGCTGTCTGCAGACACCGCTGTGTGGGGGAGATATATTCCTCTGCTCACATGCGTTATCTTGGACGAGGGAAAAATTGCCAGTGAGTTTTGTCACAGCCGCAGTGGGGGCTCTGGGAGCAGCTCAGCTCCCCGGCCCTGCGGTGCAGCCCTGCTGAGGGGAAGGCAGCTCCAGGCAGCCTCWGCCTCTGCCTTGGCTTGGCCCTCTGACAGAATGAGGGTAAACAGTGCCTTCTCACCGTTCAGTGAGACGGTGAGGACTTAGGACCAGCACGGAGCAGGGCACAGGGTTGTGATGGGCTCACGTGAGGACAGGTCCAGACTGCCCCACGTCACTGCATCCGTGTCGGTGTTGCGCATCCCAAGGACAGGCGTTGCCCACGGGGAGGTAACCAGGGCAGCTCCCAGCCATGCCAGTCCCTGCAGCCCCAGCCCTGTGTCTGGGCACAGAGGCACAGACAGCAAGGGGTTTTGGGGGCAGGGCCATTGCATTATCCATCCTGCTTGCCACCCTGGCACTGGCTGTTAGCACCCTGAATTCACCAGTCTCTTGCGGGAGCAAAATTATCGAATTTGCTGGGAAAACCCACCTGAGCAGCTGCCAGCACTAGGGAGTCGCGACAGGCTCTGACTCATGGCAAGGTTTTGGGTTTGCACGACGCATCTTTGGTAGCACTGAGAGTCTTGGGCTGACARCTGGGACAAACAAGGCTGCATGTAGTTGCAGGTAGTGCATCTTGGGGTACAGGGGAGCTCCTGGCCGGCACAAGCGCTGGGAGGGTCTGAAATCAGCTTTCCCGGGACGGTGGGGCTGAGGCAGACGGGATCTGGAGGAGGGAGCTGCCATTTTCAGATGGTTACATTTAGAAGCAGAAGTGCAGGGTAAAAAATCTCCAAGTGTTGCTGAATCTGGAGTCAAACCTCATGGCGGCTCTGCAGTGCTGGGTATCACTTGCTAAGAGATTTTTTCCCCGTGAGCATCCTGTGTGTCTGGGTTAGCGAGCGGTGGCAGCCTGGCAGGGTGCACCTGATGCCCTGATCATGGGCGCGTCCACCTTGAGAAGTGTCCCTGGTGCCAGCCGAGGGCTCTGGGGACAGGTCTTGGTGGTTGGGGCGATGCTGAGGTCTCTGTGTCACTGTTCCCTGCTGCAGGCGCCGGTGAGGCTGTGGCCGTGCTCACTCATCCCTTCTCCACTGTTCCCGCCTGCCACCGGCAGGTCTCCGGCACCTCACAGCCATGACGACCTCGGCGCTGCGCCGGCAGGTGAAGAACATCGTGCACAACTACTCGGAGGCAGAGATCAAGGTGCGGGAGGCCACCTCCAATGACCCCTGGGGACCTCCCAGCTCCCTGATGTCAGAGATCGCCGACCTCACCTTCAACACGGTGGCCTTCGCCGAGGTCATGGGCATGATCTGGCGGCGGCTGAACGACAGCGGCAAGAACTGGCGTCACGTCTACAAAGCCCTCACCCTCCTGGACTACCTCATCAAAACCGGCTCCGAGAAGGTGACCCACCAGTGCCGGGAGAACCTCTACACCATCCAGACGCTGAAGGACTTCCAGTACGTGGACCGCGACGGCAAGGACCAGGGCATCAACATCCGGGAGAAGGTGAAGCAGGTGATGGCGCTGCTGAAGGACGAGGAGCGGCTGAAGCAGGAGCGGGCGCACGCGCTGCAGACCAAGGAGCGCATGGCCCTGGAGGGCATGGGCAGTGGCAGCCACCAGGTCACCTACGGCCGCCGGGCATCTCCCTACGGCGAAGACTATGGCCGGGCACGGGGCTCGCCCTCCTCCTTCAACTGTGAGTGTTGCCGGCGGCTCACTCGGGCTCACTCAGTGGAGGCAGGTKTTGCATTCGGTTTGCACCTGCTTGCTGCCCATCGTTCTTCTGCATCTTTTGGGATGGTGGTGGTAGTGGAGCCCATCTGCATCCTGCCCCATGGGGCAGAGATTTGGCTAGGCCAGTGGTGAACCCCMGCAGCGGTGGCGGCTGGTGGTACCTCCAGCCTTAAACCCATGGCTTGTTCGAGGTAGAGAGCTCTAATGTGGGGCTACATCCCCTGAGGAGGCTGGGCATTGGGATCGGGGCCTGGAGATTGCTGATGTGCTCCCCAAAATTCCTCAGTCCTGACACCACTCCTTCCCCTTTTCCTCTTTTATCTCCCAGCATCGTCCTCATCCCCACGGTTCGCCTCTGACCTGGAGCAAGCGCGGCCCCAGACGACGGGCGAGGAGGAGCTGCAGCTACAGCTGGCGCTGGCCATGAGTCGGGAGGAGGCAGAGAAGGTAGAGTGGCCCTGCCTGTCCCGGGGCTTGAAGCATCTCCCTGCACCTTGCCTTACCTGTGGACACAGTGGGTCAGTTCCCTGGGAGGAGGCAGGATTTTGGGGGCTGCCTGAGGCTGGTGCATGCACCTGCAACCGCACCAGGCTGCTCGCGTTGTGCCTGGCATCCAAAATCGCCAGCAGGCAGATTGAGGCATGGGCTGCCCCTGCTCCCTGTCCTCATATTAGGACAGCATCAGGCTGAGACCTGTGCAGCCTCCCAGACCCCAGGGTGAACTTGGGGGGTCTTCTGGATTTGCCTCAACCCCCACCCCCCAACCTGGCTGCCCTCTTCTGCTGAGGACTTTTGGTCTAAGCTCCCCCATTTCTCTTGCCTTCCCACTGAGATTTTGGGAGGCAAAGCCTTGCCCAGCACTTTGTGTGGATGTGGGGCCAGCAGCACCTCCGGGGCTGGGGCCTCGGTGTGGGCAGGTGCTCCTTTCGTCTGTCTGGTCCTTTCAAACTGSGTAGAAGGAGCACTGGGAAACAGCCCCAGGAGGAGCCATGAAGGGATGCAGGCAGCAAGTGAGCTGCTGTCCCCAGCTTGAAGCCACCCCAGGCTGTCCCCTCTCCTGTCTGCTGGCCGCTTTTCCACCAGGGACGGATTATTTGCTCACTGGCCAGGACTGCTGCTGGCTGGCATGGCCTGCACAAAGCCTGTGGGTACGGCCAGTACACAGAGGGACATGGGGACCAAGGGGCTGCATGCCTGGGCCGRTGGGCAACCCCTGGAGCTGGCACCATAAGCTCAGTCCTGCCCGGGCAGGGGATGTGCTCTGGAGACAGCTCTTGCTGCTGCCAGTCTTCCCTGCCCGATGGAGGCTCTTTTGGAGACAGAGCAGGGTGTATATTCCTATTTTTGTCCTGGAATTGGAGTATTTATAGCTTCCTCACGCTGCTCCGATGAGCACTGTAGAAACACACTCTGGAAAGTGTTGCCTGTTTGTTGGAGTCCATCTGGGCTGCACATGCGTGTGCTCACGTGTACGGGCATCAACACATGCACACCCCCACCAGGGATCCCATTCCCAGCCCCAGTGGGTCCCCACACTGCTGGACAAGTGTCATGGGGTGGTGATCAGGGACACCATGGTGGTACAGGGACAGCCTCTCCCCAAAGTCTGCTCAGGTTTAGGTGTAGGGCTGGCAGGAATCCCACTGAGGCCAGTCATTGTCACAAACCCTCCTCCTCAGCAGGCTGCCAGGACAAGGGGATGCCTAATTCATCCCTTCTCCTTCATGACTGCATCAGGGTCCCTGAAAACCTCCCAGGAGAGATGCTGGCTGCCTAATTTAGCATCATCCCAGCAGAGGCCAGTGATGGGATTGGGGAAGGAGCTGGGCAGGGGCTGCAGGGAACCTGAGCAGGAGCTGGTTAGAGAGCATAGGGACACGAGGCTGGGGGTCTGCAGGCAAGGCCGGCTGGATGGGCACAGATGCTGTGCAGGCAGCCAGGGGGCCGCAGGAATGGCGGTGGCAAGGACAGGGACCTCGAAACGGTCCTGCGAGCTGAGGGCAAGCTGAAATGTCACCCAATTTCCTCTGTTGCCAGAAGCCACTTCCTCCAATTTCCAGTACAGACGAAGAAAGGCAATTGCAGCTCGCGCTCGCGCTGAGCAAAGAGGAGCACGAGAAGGTACCTGTGTCCCGCAGTCCTGGCGCTCCGCTCTCCTTGCACTTGGCCTTCTCTCTGTGGCGCCGGAGCCCGAAACACCACCTCGCTCCGGTGCCCGCTTTGCTTTCGCTGCTCCGGGCTGTCTGCTGAGCGCTCTCCCGGTGGGCTCGGCCCCGGAGGAGCTGTCTGCTCGGATGCTGGGATTTTTCGGGGATGTGGTGGCAGCTCTGGTGCTGGGTGTGTCTCCTGAGAAGGTGCTGGCTGCAGGGTTGCTGAGCTCACAGGCCACATCCCTTGTCCCCACAGGAGGTGAGGACTTGGCAAGGGGAGAACTCCCTGCAGCAGAGACCTGTGGAGGAGACTGCCCCGGGCAGGGACGAAGAGCAAGAAGAAGATAAGATGAAGAAAAGTCAGGTACAGCACTGGAGGGTGGATGGCCACGCAGCCAGCCTTGGGCTCCGGGGTGATCCTGCAGCTCTGCCCCAGGCTTCTCTCACCTCTTTATTCCCTTTCTGTTTGCAGTCCTCTATTCTGGAGCTGGCAGATATATTCGGGCCGGCGCCAGCYCCCTCCAGCCACACGTCTGCTGACCCGTGGGATATGCCAGGTGAGGACAACTCAACAGTCTGCCAAAATTTGGGACAGCAGCAGAAACCTGTCCCTTGCCTCTGTCCCTCTCCAGTAGCCAGGAGCTCAACAGTAAGGACCTCTGGCTTCTCCCTCCACTGCCCACTCTGTTGCATTCCCAGGTGGTACTGCTAGAAGCCCCGATCCCCTGGGCCCTGCATCATTCAGCATCCCTCTGTGCCCTGCATCATTCCCCTCTGCCACAGCTTCCCTTCTTTTCCAGATATGAAACCCAAAGTGGAGCCGGTGGCCTCGGCGTGGGCCGGTGCAGCGGATCCCTGGGTGCCGGTCCCGGACCCTGGTGGGGAGCCCCTCTCCCAGGCGAGCGCCTCATCCCAGCAAACCTCTGCTGGGCCCTGGGATTTTCCTCCCAGCACCACTGCAGCCTCCGACCCTTGGGGGAAGGCGCCTGCGTCCTCTGGCTTCCCTCCTGCAGACCCCTGGGGAACAGCATCCCCCCCAGCCCCCCAGGGCTCCGGTTCTACGCCAGCTCCCGACCCTTGGGCTGCTGTGCCCGAGCAGCCCCCGAACCCTGGTAAGAGGCTCGATGGACATTTTGGCTTTGCTGAGGATTGAGGACAGCCAGACCATCACTACCCTCCTGCAAGTGGGCATCTCTGGGTTCTCCCCCCTTCCTCCTTCAACCAACTCCCCAGACACACCCTCCCTGCTCTCCTGACCCTCAGCAGGACCTCTGCTCACCCCTCAGCATCCTGAAGACTTCAAGGAACTTTTAGGCTTTATCTCTGCATAGAATAGGCTGCTTTAATTAACACAGCARTTAATGGAGCCCTCCCGTGGGAGCGGATGGCAGCCCCACACCCCTCCAGCAGCGGGGTGACGGTGTGTCCCCTTGGTGATACCTGTTTGCTCACCCCAAACCACCCCTGTACACCGTGCCAGGACCAGACAGGACCGTTGCTGGTCGCAGGTGCCATGTTGCAGATGGGGAAACAGTTGTAGGAGCAGCCTGTGTTTCAAAGCTCTGTGCCACTTTCAGTTCCTCCTTGGTGTTTCCTCCAGGAGGAGGCAGGTCCTGCGTGTGCTGCTCCTACTTTTGGTCCCCTCGTAGGGGGCACAGAACCCGGTCTGGGGGCCAGTGCTGGTTGCTAAAGCATTCCTGCAGACCTGTCCCCTCCACCTGTCCCTGCTGGGGCTGAGAAAGGGACCTGCTTGGTGTGGGGGAATGGCTGCGAGCAATGGGGGTGCCTTGGTCTGCAATGATCCCATGATCTGGCTCATCTAAGCCTTCCCCAGTGCATACTCCTGACCCCCAACCCCACACCCCCACACTGCACCCCCTCTTTTCTGTCTCCTTGCAGGCAGCCACCCCTGCCTCTCTCCTGCCCTTACATCTCCTGCCTCCCACCTCCCCGCTTGCTCCCCTCCTTGAGTGTCCCCTCTTCCCCCCAGCTCCAGGGGGGAACGCTTTCGACCCGTTTGCAAARCCGCCCGAGCCGCCGGAGCAGGAGCCCTCGCAGCCGCCCTCCTCGGCCAAGTCCAGCAGCCCCGTGGGTAAGAGCCGGGAGTGGGCAGGTGGGGACGGTGCCCTGTCCCTGCCTGTGGCAGGGAGGCAGTTCCAGGGCTGGCTGGGCTGTGTGTAGCTGCTTGCTGGCGTGGCCAAAGCTGGTTCCCACGTGCACCTGCATGTGCTGTGGCCTCAGTCTGCCCCGTGGCCTCAGTCTGCCCCATAGCTGAGGGAGCAGCCCCAATCCCTGCATGTACCCATGTCCCCAGCTCTGCTGTCTCCCGTGGTGGCTTGGGGGATACTTGGGCAGGCCATGCCACAGGCTCAGCCCCACCGTGTCACGCTGTGACCTGGGGTGAGATGTGCCGTCAGCCGCCCTGTGCAGTGACAAGGCGGGATGCTGTCACCCTCGGTGTCTCCCATCTGGCTCATGTGTCTCATCTCCCCTCCCTCCATCCCAGAGCCCGACCCCTTTGGCGACCTGTTCCCCAGCACCAGGCAAGATGGGGCAAAGAGCTTCGACCTCGCCAACCTGGCTGACTCCCTGCCTGAATCCGGCAAGGAGCGGAAGGACTGTAAAACCCCCGAGGCCTTCCTCGGCCCCGCCGCCTCCTCCCTGGTCAACCTGGACTCCCTGGTCGCACCTACTCCGGCCTCCAAGACCCGCAACCCCTTTCTCTCGGGTAGGTGCCACAGGGCTGCTGGCCAGGGGCTTCCCTGGGCTGGGCAGGTGGTGTGTGGGGGAGGAAGAGGAGGAGGAGGAGAAGGGCCGGGGGTAGCCTGGCTGTCCTGACGTGTCTCATCCTCTCCTTGCCAGGTCTGAGCACACCGTCCCCCACCAACCCCTTCAGCCTGTCCGAGCAGCCCAAGCCGACGCTGAACCAGATGCGGACCAGCTCGCCGGTGCCCGGCCTGCCCGCCGGCCACCCCGCCAACTCCATGACCTACAGCGCGTCCCTGCCGCTGCCCCTCAGCAGCGTCCCCGCCGCCACCGCTGCCCTCCCCGCCTCCGCCAGTGCCTTCCCGCAGGCCGGCGCCTTCCCCGAACTCCCCAGCACCTTGCCGCAGCCTTTACTGCCGCTGAGCGGCCCCCCGGCCCCGCCGTCCGCGCCCGGGGGGCTCAACCCCTTCCTCTGAACCCTCTGGACATGTGGACTCTCACCCCTTCCCCAGCTGTTACAGTCCCCCCCGATCTCTCCTCCCACCAAGACTTGGGGGGGCGGCGGTTCGCTAAGCTGCACGGGAGGGTGCCCCCCACCCAGCCCCTCCCCGTGCCCRCTGTGGGGGCAGCCAGCATGAGCCCCCGTGCTTGATGGGCAACAGGGGACCCCCKTGCCCTGCGAGGCCCGGTGTGGGGGGCCGCGGTGGGGCTGGCTGGGGGGCAGCCAGCATGAGCTCCGGTGCTTGACGGGCAGGAGGGGAGCCCCTTCCCCTGTGAGGGGCCATGGCGGAGCCCTTACGAAGGGCTGTGGTGCGGGGGCTCCGCTCAGTGGGCCGGGCGGGTGCACGGGCTCCGGCTGCCGGATGGACCCCGGGCGTGGGATGGGGGGGGATTTCTCCGGCGCTTGCGGGGAGCTSGGGCAGCGCGGGGCCGGGGCGGGGGGGAGCTGGGGATCCTCCCACCCCGCGTGGTTCGCGCTCCTTTGGCCGCTCCCCCTCGCCCCCGTCCCGCCGCCGCCGCCCCCCGCCCGCTGCTGGGCGCCGCTCCGGGTGCGGGGGGCGGCGGTGCTTGGGCGCTGCCGACGGCGGCGGCCGCGGGTGCCCGTGCGACAATAAACTGCGC